>BLBF01000072.1:11900690-11941999 GCA_015471245.1 Laticauda colubrina
ATCTATCTATCTATCTATCTATCTATCTATCTATCTATCTATCTATCATCTGTCTGTCTGTCTGTCTGTCTGTCTGTCTGTCTATCTATCTATCTATCTATCTCTATCATCTACCTATCTATAAAATTTATGAATAGCATGACAGACATGACAGCAGTTTACCAATATTTGAGGGGGGGGGGCTGTTGCAGAGAAGAGGGGATGACCTATTGTCCAAAGCATCTGAGGGCAGGACAAGATGTAACAGGTAGAGAAGATCATTAAAGATCCAACCTAGAACCAAGGAGAAATTTCCTGACAGCGAGAAGAATCAGTGGAACAGCTTGTTTCCCGAAGATGTGGGTGTGAACCCCTTTTGAGATCTTCTGACAAGCGAAGTCAATGGGGAAGCTGGACTAATTTTACAACTGTGTTACTAGCTTAACCGCTGCAGTGATTCATTTAACAACTGTGGCAAGAAAAGTCAAGAAGTGGGGCAAAACTCACTTTATAATTATCTTGCTTAGCAATGGTGGCTGTACGTTGAGGACCACCTGTAACCAATGCAGATTTGTTTAACTGCATGATGGCTTATTAGCAACAAGCCATGGGGATTTGTAGGGGCCAGTCACCCCTTCATGACACAGTATTGTTTTTGTTATGAGGAAAATAGGCCAAAGTGGTATGTATGCAGTCTAGAATTGTTCACAAATAAAGGAGACATATAAATTGAATAAACAAGCAAACCGATACTCAGCAGAGTGGCTGCCACAGAGCTTTGGCAGATCTTTCTTGTCGTAAATATTAAAAAAGTCTTGTTTGTAAAACATCCTCCTCCTCAATCTAGACACTTTTAAAAGATCAATTCTAAAGAAGATCAATGTTTGAGTTCCATGAATGCCAACAGTCTCTAGGCACCTAGGCTCAACAAGGATTGCGGTTGATGAGGAGCCATCAAATGGTTGTCCACTCTTGGAGACCACACTGATAGGCTTCTTTGTGGTAATTTGTCCCTCACCTGAACTTTCAGATCTTCCAAAGTTTCATCCATCATCACTGTAATGATGCTGGTCACCTCCCCTCTCTTTCCATTAGAACCTTTTCCAACTACTGGGTCTTCACATAATGTGTCCAAATTAGTATAATTTAGCGATCACTCTGCAAAACAAATAATTCCCTCAACACTGTTCAACTATTTACAAAGTCTGTACTACTATTACTATTAATCTTCTCATACTCCTTATCACCTATCCCCTCCCGCTTGTGACTGCATGACTATAAGTTTGTCATTTGTATCCTTATGATTTATACTGACTGTTTCCTAGTACAATTTGATTCCTTATTGTACCCTATGACTATTATTAAGTGTTGCACCCTATGATTCTTGACTCTTGACGAATGTATCTTCTCTTTTATGTACACTAAGAGCATTTGCACCAAAAAAAATTCCTTGTGTGTCCAATCACACTTGGCCAATAAAGAATTCTATTCTGTTCTATAATTTGAGCCTCAAGTGGGCTGATTTATTCAATAATCCTTCAATTAATTTTCTTGGCTTTTCAGGAATCTTCTCCAATGCCAAACTTCAAAGGCCTCAATATGCTTCCTATTCTGCCTCTTCAAAGCTCAATCGTCACTTTCACAGAATGTCACAGTTTCTAACATGGCATGGCTCTTGATAACTTTGCTTCAAGCTGACAAAACCAAAAGTTGAGCAGTGGTACTTTGAAAGTTTATTCTTAAGGCCTTTGGTTCCCACTCTGCTTCATCCCATCTGCTCATGCACAAAACTGGGTTTTGCTGAACTAAGATTTATGGACCAGCTGTCATTGGCTGAGTTTGTACATCCCACTGAGACTTAAACCAAAAGGGCTGTGCTTGTATATTAAGCTTAATTCAAACCAGCCATGGTATGGGGCTGCCTGTTTGTCTTGAGCTCTTAGCAATTTGTGACTCCCAGCAGCATTAAGTAAACTTCAGCTCTGGCGTGTTGGTGGGGGTGATTTTGTCCTCGACATGGGACATGACACATTTTATGGCAAGTGCCACCAGATGGCACCATTATCTTCCAGTTTCTTTGGTACACAAGCAAAGTTGCAGCTTTTGATGAATTTGAGTTAGGCCCTCCTCTGATGAAATTGTTATGTGCTATAGGAAACCATTGGTTGATATTCACCCTGTTCAGATAGACCAACAGTCTATATGGACAGAAGTCCTGAAATCCTTTGAATGGTTACACATGGACCATAAAGGGAAATATTTATAGCTCAGGTTCAAATGAGGAATCCTCTCTAAGCATGCTCCTTGGTGTTCTCTGAGCTTGGTTGTTTTCTTGATTAGCAATTATGATGTTGCCTAGTTTAGGTAAGGAAACATCTGTAAGAAAACAACCAAGCTCAGAGAACATCAAGGATCCATCACTCATGGTCTTCCAGTGCTCATACTCTGCGTTCCTCAGTTTAGCAGCTCCCTGTACACCAAAGCTGATACAAACCACACATATTGTGAATTTTGCTCTGAGATGAGTATATGACATGTTGTGTGACTTTCAGTGCTGGTGGAAAACTGCATCTGCAAGGAGGTGCAAAGAAAAAAAACCCAAGAAATCTTCAAAGAAAAACCAGAAAGTCCAGTTGTCTCTTGAAAAAGTACCTTTAGGACAACCATGACCTGGATGACTGAGAATCTCCATGGACCGTATTGGAAGCTAATTCTGGCCAGAGTCTGGATTTTGATTCTCACCAACTTGAGGTTGGCTCAGCTTTCTATTCTTTTGAGGTCAGTAAAATGAGGACCCAGATTGTTGGGGGCAATAGGCTGACATTTTTAAACTGCTCAGAGAGGGCTGAAAGCACTGTGAAGTGGTGTATAAGTCTACGTGCTATTGCTATTGTTAATGTATCCTTGCAGTAAAGTGGATCAGCTCATCAGGTCATATTTCATGTCTGGTCTACCTGGAAAAACTGGGAATGGATGGAAAAGTGGAGAGTCCCTTCAACTATTCTATAAAATCCAACAAAACGCAAACTCCAACTCCATCTGGTACCTAAAAGCCAGCTGCTCTTAACACTACAGATCATGCATACTGATGCTCTGTTATTTCATGTGTTGCCACTGTCCTTCTGCAGACATCCCATGTAAACATGTTGTTTTTCTGTCCAAGGTGATTGCTTCAGACTTTCCATTGCAACTGAAATGAACTGAATCGCAGCATGCTTCAGCCTGTGTTTTTAATTTGGATTAGGCTTTGGGATCTTCCCCCCCCCCCTCAAAAAAAAAACAAATGAAAAGGAGGGAGCAGCATTTTCTGTCTGCCACTTTCTTTTATGCTTATTTTCTTTTTTGAAGTAAGAAATAGAGAAGAGAAGTGTTGCTCACAAAACACACATGTTATCTCCTAAATAAGAGCCAGTTGTGGCTGGTCACTAAGATGTTGGATTAAGAGCAGAGTAACCAAATTCTTCTCTTTTTTGATCCTGGGCAGAAGGCAAGGACAAATATCTCCTGAAAAATGCTGCCTAAAAAACTACAGGGCTATATCTATTCAGTTGCCAAGAGTCAGGCCTGTCAAAACAAAAACATAAAAAGTCATAATTCTCCTCCTTTCTCCCAAAATTTTTATCTATCTGTAATGCAACTTGCTTCTACCCAAACTGAAACATCCATCGCAAGCCACATCACACAAATGATGACGATGAACAGATTTATATCCCGCCTTTACTTTGTACAGCATAAGTAATGTTGTCACCTCCTATTTTTCTCATCACAATAACTTCATGACTTAGGTTGGGCTGAGAGGGACTGGCCCAAAGTCATCCGAATTTTTAAAGTTATCCTGATTTTTCTCTGATGACAAAGCTGGTTTAGTTTGTTATTAGAATTAATCACTTACATGCTTATGCATTTAGAAAATATGCACAACTCCATATTCTGTAAAAAGGATTGCTGTGCATTTTGTCAAACATCATAAAAATGACAAATACAACTACGACAACGCTATTGCTTCTTTCTGCTGTAGATTGTAGTTGTGGTGGCCCAGTGGTTAGAATGCAGTATTGCAAGCTAACTCTGCCAACAGCCAGGCATTCAGTCCTCACTGGCTCAAGGTTGGCTCAGCCTTCTATTATTCCAAGATTGGTAAAATGAGGACCCAGATTGTTGGTGGGAGGAATATGTTGACTCTGTAAACTACTTAGAAAGGACTGTAAAGCACTATGAAGTGGTATATAAGTCTAGGAGCCATAGCTATTTCTGTTCATGTAAGCCAGGTGCCAGGGGAAACTGCTAAGTTTGGCTTTCCCAATCTTTCTGCTTCAGCATTGCTCCTTCAAACTTGTTCCTCCAAAACAGTTGGAAGTGATTTTTCTGGCAGAGCTCTTGTTTAAATAAAAACTTTGGACTCCTAAGGACTAATTTCCTTTAAATGGTTCTTCTCAAAGTTTCGTATCGCAGCCAACCCACAGTGGGGAAAGGAAAAACTCACCAAGCCTTTGCTCAGGCCAGCAGCACATTAAGTGTGCTATGTGAAGCCCTGAAGATGAAAATGCGGACTCCTGGGAAGGGCGCTGTCCATTTGGCAGCTGAATGGCATTTGCTAGTACATAGTGCAGTGTCAATGCGAAAGGCCATTGTTCTTGTGAGGAATTAGTGACCAAGTTTGATTTCTCCTTCATATTAAGTCTAGGGTGGACTTTTACAAGTTTGATATTTGTATTGATAGAAAGCTGTTAGTTTTGTATGTGTGAAATGGTTTGTAAATGTACATCCTCTCTGTCTTTTTACGTAACGCTGAATAATTCCCAAAGTTTGTAAAGTACTGTTGATTGGTTTTACATTGGTGTGATATATTTAAAATGAAGAATTTTCTTTTTTCTCCTTTATATATAATACTTGAGTACTTTTTAAAGTTTTGATATTTTATTAACTTTTATCAACTGTTTTCTCCCTTTAGGGTTAAAAAAATTGAAATACTATACAGGACTTCCTTATGATAAAGATTAATGATTTAAAATAAGTATATATTACTCCCCCTAACAAAGAGAAGTAGAGGTGGTTGAATTGATTCTTTTATCCAAAGAAAATAATATATCTAACTTTATTTCTATTCTGAAATTGCTTCTGGATTTTGTGCTTGCAATGAAAAAAATCCCAAAACTTTGATTTTGTTTTTGTTAACTAGATAGGCTTATTGTTGTAGAAATGGCTTGAACATACTGTTGTCTAAAAGCAAACCATTGTGGTTGTAATGTTATCTTCTACTGTGCTGAAGAGGGTCAGAATTTGGTGCCTTTTTCTTTCCTTTTCTCTCTTTAGACTATATGCCTTTTCTTTTCCCTTCCTCTCTTCTTAATTTTCCACTATTTCATTTTTTTTGTATTTTTATAGTTTGAAAAACCAATAAAAGACACATACACACACATACACAGACAGCAGTTTACAGCTCCTTCTCAGCTAGCCTGCTTGCTTTTCACTCTAACTTGCTAAAGCCCCGGTCCCACTGTACTTATGGATGCACAGAGGATGTAAAATGTTAAAAAAAAGCTTGCCATCCATTGGAAAACGCTATGTCTCTTTTGTGTACTCACTGCATACGTGTTTCATACGCTCTATCCCTCGAGCATCCGTCCACTGAGATTTCATCCGCGCAAGAAGTTTTGAGCTGCACAAAACTTTGTGAACAGATGAACTTTCTGCGGTGTACGATGTACATCTGCGACATATACGGGCAACAAACGTTCTATGTCCGTTTATCATCCGTTAAACGTCTGCTGTATCCTCTCTGCATCCTCTGGGCATCCCCTCAACTCACATCCACTGCACCTGAAAATGGAAAGAGGGAGGAAACAAAAGGTACACGGAACGTCTACACAGCGTTAGTAGCACGGAAATAGAAAGGATGTAAGCGTATGCATCTCGTATATAAAGGATTAAAACGGACAAAACTTTTGGGATGTATCTCGTATATTTAGGATGTCTGCAGTATGTCTCGAGTGTGTAGAAGGCCCCATAGCAGACAACCAATATTTTCTATAAAAAGGGGGAGAAAATCATCTGGATTGCTGGGATGGTGTCAGTCCCACTATGCTTGCACTGGAGATTTATCTATCCCACAACTATCCTTATCTATCCCACAAGCATGCAAAGGCTTAACCATTTTTTCAAAGTTTTCACCAATACTTTATTAAGTAAAAAAAATGAACCAAGTGTCTTAAGCAAAGATAATCTTTATTAATAACTGTCTTAAGTAAACTGTATGATTTTATTAAAAAAGCAAAATGAACCAAGTAAAGTGTCTTAAGCAAAGATAAACTTAACAAGTAAACAACTCAGTCTCTGACACTATTCTCAGTCACTATGAGTCATGTCCATGGTCTTAGCTGTTAAGCGGGCAGGGACTGTGGAGGGGGCTGTGGCTTGAGTGCTGGTCTGAAGCACCATTGGGGTGCTTGGCCCCGAGGGTACAACAGGGGATGGTGTGTTCAGGAAGCTGTCCGAGAGCTGACTCAGTCCCGTGAGGTTGAGAGGCCCCTCATCAAGGACTTGAGATGTCAGGCCCAATACTGATGACAGATTGTCTGTTGACAGGCTTGGCTGTGTGGTGGAGGAAGGAGGAGTGTAGTGGGGCTGTCTGGTCTGCAGCTGGGTGAGGAGTGGCGTCTGTGGCGTGCGATGAACCTGGGCCTGGACTGGGAAGGTCTGTTTTTGCTGTGGGAAGTCCTGGTAGTTGTAGCCTTGGTAGGTGAGGGGCTGTTGAAAGCCGTGGAAGGGCTGTGACATCGCCTGGGGTGGAGGAGCAGACCTGGACTGGGTAGGAGCAGCTTCAGCTGGGCCTTGACCATTGTGCAGAAGTGCTGTGATCTTCTGCTTCATCACCTGGTAGTGGGCCTCAGGCAGGTCCCTCAGGGTCTGTCTCACGTAGGTGATGAAGGTGTTCCGGCCCGAGGATGCTCTGTCCAAGTGGACCAGCTGAGAGAGAAGTTCTGTGCTGGTCTTCATTGTGTCCCTGATCTCCAACAGCATACTGTGGTCCTGGCCCTCCAGTCTGCCTCTCTGCCTGCATCCTCTGGAGCTGGGGCTGGGGCTGGGGGTGGGTTGGCCTCTGGTGGCTACTGCTTCTTCCTCCATTTGTGACAGCAGGGCGTCATCCCCCATGGGATCCTCCAAGTCTGCCGGCATGGGGAGTGCAGCTGTCGGGGGGGTCTCTGCCGTGGGGCCCTCTGAAGACACCTGCCTGGACAGGGTAGCCGGCTCCTGGCTGGAAGAGGACTGGCTGTCTGTGGGCTGTCTGAGGGAGAGGGGTCTCAGAGGGGCTGCTCCTTGGTGGTGGGTCTCACCCTCCAGGAAACTGCACTTGGCCATGATGTACATCTCCCGGTCAGTGAGCTTAACAGCGGCCTGCCCTGATTTCTTGAGGTGTAGCTTGCCATACCAGGTGTGCATGTGCTTCCACCATCCCAGGAGTACTTCTGCAGTGTACCCCAGGCTCTCTGCCTTGTCTCTCCAAGCTGCCTGCTTCTTGGTGTCCCGATACAGTCTGTGGCCCTTTCTCCAGAGGTACTTGTTCTCCCTCAGCCATTCCAGCACCTCATCCTCATGCTCCTCGGAAACGGTGTACTGTATCCTCTCTCCCTTCTCCTTCCCTTGCCTCTTCCTCCCTCTGGCAGGGGCTTCAGCAGGGCCTTCAGGGGCTTGAGCAGTAGGGCCTTCAGCAGCAGGGCTTTGAGGCCTTGGGGCTGGTCCACCACAACAGCAGCAGCAGCAGCAGCAGCAGCTTCAGAGTCAGTGCCAGGGGATGGGATGCTGGTTCTGTCCTTCTTGCCAGGGCTGGAACGAGTAGGCACCGGCTTCCTCTTCTTGCCTGACTGATGAACCATAGTGTTCCTGCTAGATGTATGTGGCAGCACGTCTTTCCCCTGTATGCTGACTGCATGCGTGCTGCATCCTTTTATATCCGCGGAGCTGACGCAATTCATACTCCCTGCATGCGCAGTGAACGCTTTGCATCCGATATACATCCGCACGGCATCCCCTTTGTTTCCTATAGGCGTCCGTGATGCATCCGCTTCATCCGTGATGTATCCGCCCCTTCTGCTATGCGTCCGCTTCGCAATTCTCCCCCGGAACGCCTTCGGAGGGTGGTAAGAAGGCCTTTCACATAAGCTTTTCTCACCGTGGAAGTCTCATTCCATCAGAGAATGGATTCCCATCCTAGACTCATATGCCAGCCAGTCAAAGACAAGTCTTACTGTCTTCTGATTTCAGAAGGCAGAGTCAAAAGAGAATTCAGCCTAGAATTCTTACATGTCTGCAAATACTCCAAGTCTAGCCCCCACCTTGAATTCAGTGGACTTTTTTCTAATACCAATTTAGGCCTGACCATTAGTTGATTGGATTCACGTGTACAGACTTGAGCACTCAAATTCTGAACTGGATTTTAACGCCTGATCCTGATTCTTCATGCCTGACACTACATGTCTTATTAGACTTATTTTTGCTTCAGTTCTATTTTATTTGGGAGAGATTGTTCTTATACAGTCAGTGAAAAACAATTTGATCACGACTCCATCTATTGCAATAACAAGGGACAGGTGGGAATAGACTGGCCAATTCAAAAGTAGGGACCAGGTTGCTGTTAACATAAAATGGAAAGAAGAAAAATGCATAGGTAAGTTTGAATATTGTTTCTTGTTATTGTTTTTCCAGTTGGTTTATAAGGCAACTTAATGACATGCTCAAAATTTCTGCTGCTCTGGAGTCCTAAAGTCTTCACTTCTAGAGGCCCCTCTTGAAACTCTAGCTTAAACTCAGAGCAAAATTTAGTTTGGTGGTCTCACCCTTTAGTGCTTCCAAATTCTTGTGGTTTCCCTGCAAGTCCTGAAAATCACTGGTTTCCCCCCATCTTTCTCTCTGAACTCCCAGCTGCTAAAGTAAAGCATTACTTTTAAATAAAGTATTTTTGTTCTTGCCAGCTGTTGACCCTTTCACAATCTTATCCTTTAGGAACCACACCTCTCCTCAAAATCTGGAACTGTTTGGGAATTAAGGCTCCTTAGAAGAAATCTCTTTTTTGGGGGGGAAACCACCAGCAGACTTTCTGTCAGTAAGGAAAAGATGAGAATTTGTGGGTGGAGGGAGTTAGCTGTTGCATGACTGTTAAGAGTCTTTGTGTGGGACCGATAGGTCATTTGGTGACTGCAAACCATATTTATTTATTGCTTATTGTATTTCTAATTCCTCCAATAATATTTCTCCACTCCTGGTCCAGCATCTTCACCAAAACCATCTACTAGCTCTAAGAATGGGTACTGTATAGACTTATAAAATAGAGTTACATTTCTACTCATTTCCTTATAAACTCCAGTAGGGCTTTGGATGAGCCCTTCTCCAAATGTTTCCCGGGATGATATATATATTTTCTTCTGCAACCTTTTCCTTCCTTTAAAGTGGTACTATGCCATTTCGGTTGGCTATTGCCAACTTCCCCCTGAGCTTCCCGTAGTCTATAATGTTTCTACCCCAAGTCTTGGAAAAGGCTGGGGTTTAGTTTTGCTCCTAGCCTTGGCATTGCAACAGAGGGAATGTCATTTTTCCCTTGCTGCCTTTCCACAGCCTCACACTCCAGTGCCTGAATAAATTGCTGCTCAGCAATTCAGAGGTGAATTACTTCTGCATTATTGGCAAGAAAGTTGTCTGTGTATGTCCATGAAGTCACTGGGGGATTGAGCTTGATTCCAGAATATTTCTACCTTTTCTCTGTAACACCAAATTGTAATCAGTTGAGCCCTTTATGAATAGCAACTGTTTAAATGTGGCATAATGTCAATCAAAAGCAACCAGAATCATACGTGAAGAGTCTCAAAGCTTAAAATTCGTCACCCAGGTTCACAAGTATCTCAACAGACTGACTGCATTCCCTTGGGAAGGGCAAGACAAGGCTTCAAGGATTCTGGTGGCAGTCAGGCCTGTTCTGCTTCTTGCAGCAGAACTTGAAACTTGGGAACCTCTTGATCCTAGTCTAGTTGGAGATTTCACCACATGTATTGATTTCCATTCTTTCATCTTGCCGCAAGAAATGAACCTACCCTTGGATCCTCTTCTAAGATGCCTTCTATGGACAAACATTCTGGTTGCTTAAAAATGCCGTTATTGAGTGGGCTACAACTTTCTGTTTAGCAAATTTCTTCAGCTAATACAGATGTTATTTGTGAGTTTTCTCTGAAACACTGCTCAGATATGATTGTGACTCATCTGTGATTATATCTAGAGGATGGCTTTTGCAGTACACAGCTGCTTGCTGATTTGTCATGGTGTAGAAGTAGTCAACAGGTTACTATCTGGAATGAAGATTTAGTTGCTATCAGAGAACCAAGAAGCTAATCCAGGAATCAGCATGAAGCCCAGGATTGTCAGGCTCTGAAAACCAAGGACACACAGACTTACTTCTAAGCAGTTTCCTTTATTGTTCCTCACTTATGGACAGAAATCTTGCCAAACTATTTGCATCATTGATGATTATCTTCTAGGGAGGAGCAGCCTGAAACCTTTTCCTTCAACCAGACTATCTAAACTTTACTGTCTCTTGGTACTCTGGAATGCAGCCCCTCCCTCCTTGGAATCCAGACTACTTTCCACCCCAACTGCCTTTCTAGATCCTTTAATTAATACTGTATTAATTTTTTTTTAAAAATGAAACCAGAAGCTGGTTCTGTGCAGCAAAATAAAGCATCTTTAGCATTGCATTGATTTGTAGACATATCTTCAGGCTACTCAGAGATCCAATTTAGAGGCAGTTGCCCTTTTGAGAAATAGGGTTTTGGCTGACCAGACCCAATGGGGTCTCCTCTAGAGGACATTTGGTGAATTGTAGCCTTACCTGTTATCAAATTCCATCCAGGTCTGGAATGATTGAAAAGCAAACTGACCTTGGCATTTCATGGAGGAGTTAGCACTGAGCAAAACAGAAATGTTCCCACCTCCCATTTTGGGGAGGAAAGATTCACTTTGAGATATATACGGACTAAAACTTACTGGACTTTAAGAAGGTGATGAAAAGCTGGCTTTTCCAACAGCCTTTGAGGATTGATGTCTTTAGAAATGTTCTTTCTTGGAAAGTGGTATTCTGTTTGAACCAAGCTTCTTTATTGTCCCTGGCACAGAGTTGTGAATTGTTTGTAACTTGTTTAATTTGTATGTATATTTTAGCCTGATTTTACAGAATAGCATATGTGAACTGCTCAGACTTGCATAGCACAGGAGCAGTGTATAAGCCCAGTAAAATAAATAAATAGGTTAATATATGTTGACAGAACCAAAGTTGTTTGCCTATTTGGCCTGAATTCATTAGCTATCTGTAAGCCATGGTTTATGCTGTTTGTGTAAAAGGAAGCCCATTGTGATGCATTCAGCCATGGCTTAGTGTTATTTTTGAATCAGCCTTTGATTTAGGAGGGGCCCCTTATTCACCATGGCTAAGCCAGCTTTAAATGCAGAATAGTGAGTTTAGCAACTTCAGCTGGGAAGGGGAAATC
This sequence comes from Laticauda colubrina, assembly GCA_015471245.1. NCBI lineage: Eukaryota > Metazoa > Chordata > Lepidosauria > Squamata > Elapidae > Laticauda > Laticauda colubrina. The sequence goes on from BLBF01000072.1 coordinate 11,912,198, forward strand.
ATAGCTGTTATTATTACAGAGAATCTTTAATTATTAGAACCTCATTAATTGTTCAGGCTACTTACAAGAGTGGCTAAAGCTTGAAACATCTCCCAACATTCACTTTCCTTCAAAAAGAGACCTTATCTGTTGCTATGAAGGAGTGTTCATTGCAAGAGTGGTCCATGTGAGCATAGAAGAGGGCTGCTGGAACATGTGTTTTTTTTGGGGGGAGGGTTCTTGGGGCCATTGCCAGACTGTGGTCTCCTTGCCAACCATCAAGAGGAACCTCTGGTCTAACAATCCTTTGATTCTCTTTTGGATCCAGTGAAGGTTGTGATCCTACAGAGCAGATGTAATCTCAATGTTGAAGATCTGTTTTGGAACTTCATCTTGGTGTGCTTCTCCTAATGGTGCTTCTTACTCCATCAGGGGCATGAAAGATGGTGAGGAAGCTCAGAAAGTAAACATGGAATGGTAGGCCACTGATGGATAACAGAAGAATTGCTTAGCAACTTCTCTTCTAAATGGCATCTGAGTCCAGACTGCAAAAAGGAATTGAGAAGAAGACTTTCAAAATAAGTCCAGCTTAATGAACTTATTCACAAACAAAGTCTGGGAATTCCAATTGCTGTTTTTTACCCCTAATTGAAATTTTGAAGTCACTGAGGGTTTTCAGCATGCCTTAGAAGGGTGAGACTTGGTTAAGAAGGATTATTTGTCAAATTTATTGGCTGTCCATCTTACTTTCAGGTATTTCTCAACTCAAGGATCAAGCTTCCTTATGCCAAGCACCATTCCAAGTTGGAGACCTCATGATAAAGAGGCCACAAAAGAAGATTTGTCCAAAGGAGGCCATGGCCAAATAGAAATGAATTAAATGTAAAGACAATTATGTTCAGTGAATGTTGTTACTGTAGCTGGTGCAGGCTGTCAGAGTGTCTTGAAGCATTTTGTCTTTCAATTGACTCTGTGAAACCTAACAGGCCATATTCATTCCCAAGGCCCAAGAGAGCAGTAATCACATCATAGAAGTTTCCATCATACAGGTTTGAACTTCTGTGTTAGATACCTTAGCAACGTGAACCACTTGTTCTCCATGTGTTGGAGAACTGAGATTGCTAGAAGCTCTATTGTGAATTTTTAAAATTCTTGTCGAGTTGCAACCTTCCTTGCTCCTGCTAAGAACAGAAGAGAGGGAAAAAACACAAGCATGTAGTATTTGGCAGGCCAAATAGGAAATAGAAGAATTTTCCATTATTAATATTCGCTGGGATGCTTCTATACAGTGCCAGTGTTTTAGCTTGGAATTGCTGCATTCCCCCAACACGCACACTTTTGGTGGGCATCAACGCAATGCGACAGTTGTTCAGCTTTTTCTCAAGCTTCAGGTTTCCTTCCTAAAAAAAACATAAAAGGAGGGGAAATTCTGTATGATAACATTGTTGCAATTTCTTCTCTTCCTTACCCAAAGAGGACCATTATCCTATTACACCATAATATTTTAATGTTCATTTTTGTAGTGGACTGTAATGCTCCACCAAACTCCACCAACGCAGTTGATTGGTGGCTTCAAATGACTGACTTTGGCTTGGTTTTGAAGAAAGCAGGGTAGGCTTGTTAGGACTTGGAGAGAAGACCACTGGCAAGTCCCAGGACAATCGAGGAAGCCTATTCTTTCGGCAAAATAGTCATTTGGAAAGAGTGGTTTGATTAACTCCAGACGTCCATTGAATTACAGGTTAGACAGCTTTATTTATATGTCAGGAATAATTCCCCCCCTTTTCATGTTGCTGTTTGATTCAGAGCCTTTATTCAACCTCCTTAACAGGAGAATTTGCATTTTCTCGGGACTTAAACAAGAACGTATTGAACGCGTTGATGTCGAAGAGGTAAACTAATGCTGGTCTTGGCTGGCATCCAGTCAGATCCTTCCTAACTTTCATGATGGCCCAGGATTCTTGTTTGGGCTGCCAAGGGCAGGAAACCCAGTGAAGTGTTGATTAGCTGGATGGAAAGCTTGTGAATCAAGACCATCCTTTGGAATTCTTGGTAGGGAAATGTTGGAAAGCTGGAATAGGAACTCTGGTTAAAGATGTCTTGTTCTTTGCTTACTTGGCGATCGAAAGAGGAAACCAGTGACCAGGATGTTGTTGTGCTAAGTTCTTTTTATAGTTCTTTTTTAATGGAAAGTGATTACTTTCCCAAACACTGATGCAAAGAAACTAAAATGTCTGTTTGTCTTCTTTGAGAAGTGCCTTTGCTGACAATAATATTATCAAGCTATTTTGAACAAGTATCCCTTCACTTCCAACCACTGAAAATTGCTCGTTGGGTGGTGCAGATGGTGCAATTGTAAAGCGAGGCATCATGTGATCCTCCACCCAATTTTATGAATGAGATTGTTTAGTGAATCACTGCAGTTATGAAGCAAGACATCACCTGATTGTGATTTGAGACCTTCCCCACTAATTTTTGGGAAGCCGGCTAAAAGCAGGCAAATGGCAATCATGCAACCCAAGAATGCTACAACCATCATAAAGTTGCCAAGGGCCCAGATTGTGATCATGAGACCATGGGAACATTGCAGCTGCCCTAAGTGTAAGGATTGGTCATAAATACCTTTTTACAGCACCATTGTAACTTTGAATGCTAGCTAAACAAATAGTCCTAAGCTGAGGACTATCTGTAAGCACAAAAGCATAGGTTTTGCAAATGTGGCAGAGATTGTCAGAGAGTGAAAAGTATCCAAGAAATCTCATAATTGTGCAGTGATATTAAAACTCTTCAGCCTGGACTCTTGACCAGTTTAGCTTTCTAATCCTAAAGATGGAATTGACCTACTGGTAACCTGGGGCTACATTTTCACCAGAGTTTGACCAAGGAACAACTTCATAGCTTTTTCCATTCCAGATCTGGTGCTTGTAGTGTACAATAGTACCAGGGATGACAATGCACTGATAATGTTAGCTGATCAGTGTAATCAAATGTCTACAAGAAAACAACCCAGCTCAGAGAGCACCAAGGACCCCTCAGAAAGCAGACCAGTTTGTGAAGGGAAGAAACAAGGAAACAACAAGGTTTTGCTTTACTTGGTGGCAGGGCCAGTCTTGATTCCTTTTGTGCAACCAAGGTGCATATTTCTTGATTGTCCATCATTGGTTAGGGAGCATGGAAGGTTGCCCATTAAGACCACCTGAAGCATAAAGAATTTTAGAGCTGGTGAGAATTGCTGCAACATGATTGATATTTTCAATGTCAGCACAGGTAGTCCTCGAGTTACAACCACAATTGAGCCCAACTTTCCCTTGCTAAGCAAGACAGTTGTTGAGTGAGTTTTGCTCCATTTTATGATCTTTCTAGCCACAGTTATTAAATGGATCACTACAGTTGTGAAGTTAGCAACATGGTTGTTAAGTGAACTCTGACTTCCCCATTGACTTTGGTTGTCAGAAGTTTGCAAAAGGGAATCACATGACCCCCCAGGGACCCCGGGATCACCATAAATACATGCTAATTGCCAGGTGTCTGTATTTTGACCATGTGACCAGGGGGATGCTTCAACACTGTGAAGGGCATGTCCAGTTTTTCAACTTTCAATTTCCAAACATTAGGGGGCTGAAAAGTTGTCATATGCCTTGGGGATTGTAAAGATATTTTGTAAAATAGAATAGAATAGAATGGAATGGAATAGAAAATAGAATAGAAAATAGAATAGAAAATAGAATATAATAGAAAATAGAATAGAGAACAGAGAATAGAATAGAAAATAGAATAGAGAATAGAATTGAAAATAGAATAGAATAGAAAATAGAATAGAGTAGAACAGAGAATTGCAAAGGATAAGAATGGAAGGGACTTTGGAGGTCTTCTAGCCCAACCCCCTGCCGAGGCAGGAAACTTACATGTGCTTGGTAAATAACTACATAAATATCATAAGTTTTAAAATTTTATTTGCTTCATTCAACAGTCATAAGTCATTTTTTTCAGTGAAGTTGTAATTTCAAACAGTCAGTAAAGAAATGGTTGTCAGTTGAAGATTACCTGTATATCATAATGCCTAATTCCACCACTTGTGAAGACTTCAGTTTTGTCTGGATGTTGATTTTAGTACTGGAGCTTGGATGGTCTGAAGGACCAGATTAGAAGCAGATTATCATGGAGAAAATCTAGCTGTGTGGTCATTAAATGTTGATTCTGACACATTTTAATCATTGCTATTGAGAAATATCTGGGCACTAGAACATGTTTTGATTTGCCTTCTGCCGCCTCTGATTTATTGCTTTAAATAATTTTTATTCCAAGTTTTGAAAGTAACAATAAGAACTAATTCAAACTAAAATAGAACAGAGAAAATGAAAAGGGAAGATAGAAAGGAAAGGCTAAAAGTACAATGAGGGAGGGAGAAGAGAAGAAAGGTGGGGGGAAGAAAAAGATATAAAGAAGGGGCTTCTAATATTCTTCATAGCAGCTATACGTACAATTTTATTTTAATCTCTCCCTCTAAAGTTGCATCATGACTCTCTTCTTTCTATTATCTACCCTGTTTAATCAACAAAGCCATAAATAGCAGCCATTTTTTTCTGTTTTATGCAAAAAGCCCAGAAGGATTTCCAGTCACCCATAATTGTAGATACGGCCCTTCCTCAAATCAAAGAAATCAATTTGTCCATCTCAGCAAGATCAGCCAATCCTTTCCATCTTTCTGCTGCCTCTGATTTATTTTATTATCGATGCAATTCACTTAACAACTTCAAAGATTCCCTTAACAACCATCTGGCAAAAGAGCTGGTAAAATCAGGTGTGAGTCACTTAACTGCCTTGCTTTGCAGCAGACATTCCTGTCCCAATTGTGGTAATAAATTGAGGACTACCTGTACGTAAGAGAGCTTTCTCCAGCAACATGTTTTTACTCTTATTATTGTTTTAAAAAATTTTCAGTATTTTTAATTGTGAATGAAGTTTTTGAATTGTAAGCCTCCCAGAGTCGCTGACTGAGATGGGCAGCTGTAGAAATTAAACAAACAAGCAAACAAACCTTGAGGGTGAAGTTTCATTCTCCAAGCTTGTGAGTTGGTTTCCAAATGTTTCTTAGCCATTAATTTTCTTCTCAGGCCGGACAAACTCCACATCGAAAAGGGTACAGGTTTCATTGCCTAATATCCAGTAGTGCAAAGCACCATAGAAATTTATCTCAGCCTCAGAAATAGTGAGATAATCCTGTCGCTAGACAGGAAATTTCACAACAGTTAAGCTTCAAAAATCCAGTTTCTTGCATGATGCATTCTTACATCTGAACAGAGGTGCTATTCAGCAGGTTCTGACCAGTTCTGGAGAACTGGTAGTGGAAATTTTGAGAAATTCGGAGAACTTTAAGTATTTTGGAATACCACCTCTGATTGGCTCTGCCCCTATCTATTCTTTGCCTCCCAAGTCTCAGCTGATTGGCTGGGTCTTCTTTGGTTGCCCTACACAGGAGAACGGAGCTGGAAAGCAGGTTAGTGGGGTGGGGAGGGAATGGAGATTTTGTAGTATCCGTCTCCTGCCACGCCCACCAAGCAACACCCACAGAACCGGTAGTAAAATTTTTTGAATGCCACCACTGCATCTGAACAGTGAGTCTCTGACAGCTGACCCATCACAAGACCTGTCACAAAATGCTCACTTGATACACCCACACCTGAAGCCCTTATAAACAGCACACTGAGACTGACACCCCCTAAATTCCACTGAAGATGTTACCTAGCCTGGAAATGAATTGTTTGGAAACCAACCAACAAGCTCAGGGAGTCACCCTCATGCTACACCTGAGCTACAGATATTTGCCACTATTGCCAAACAAATATGGGGTTGTGTTCCACCAGCATTTAGCCTTAGCAGGGCTATAGATACTGCTGTTGCATCATTTAATCAAACAGTTGGCCTTTGATTGTTGGTGCTACATTTACTGAGGAAAGTGTAGGAGCTGATGTTGGTGAGCATTTATCGGTATGTACTGTATGTATCTTGCTGTCTAAACTTTTGATTGTTTCTCTGGAAGGGCTTCCCCGGAGTCATTCTAGTGGATGGTGGTTTGGCAAGACTTCCTTTATTTTTGCAACAGGAATGAGCCTTCATGGGTATCTTGGCTGTACAACTGTTAACCGAACCATGGTGTGTCTGCTGTGTGGCCCTTCAAGCATGCCTCTCTCTGTGGGAAAACAATGGCTGGAATGTCACAAGCTCTGCAGATGCTTCAAGCCAAAGGGATCTTCAAAAGTGTTGATTTGGCTGGCCTACAAAACAACGGGAAACTCTTTAATTTGCAATGCCTTTGTCCACCAAGTTGACCACTTTTGGGCCAGACTCCAATTTGAGGCCATCGTGTGTGTGGGCTGGATGATAGCCATCAGGCTCTGAAGTGGTTCTATGGGATGACTTTCAGTCACAGCGTGTTGGATTAACCTGAGTCTACTCTCTAAGGATATGGAATTATAGCTTGGTTTCAGCTTCTCAACCTCTTCCATCTCAACTCTGTCTTGTTTTTATTACAGTGTTCAGCAATATTAGCTGGAGGACTGTGTATAGTCCTGAGTTTAGAAAGGCATCACCAGATATGGCCACGGTAAAAGAGATGGTGTGCCATTCAGTTGTTCATGGAGAGTCTCAATCAGCCGGGTAATAGTTGTCCCAAAGGTGCTTTTCCAAAAAGCAAGTGGACTTTCTTGATTTTTTTTTTTCCTTGAAAGACAAAGGCCCACTCTTTTGAAGACAGCAAAGTTCGCATTCTGGACAGAAAGGACCTGAGATTGGCCTGAGAGAGGATCAAAGATGCCATTTGTGTTAAAGAGCCCTCTCTCAATAGAGGGATGGGAATATGACAGCACCTATCTCTTGTCTACAACACAGTCCATTCAGCAATCCCAAGACAGTTGCACTCTGATTCAGATAAACTCCCAAGTGGCTTCAACTAACCCTCAGAGTGCTAACAATGAGATGACTCTAAATCAAGGGTGTCAAACTCAAAGGCCAGAGGCCAGATCCGGCCCGTGGGGTTCCCCCTGGAAATAGTGAAGGACTGGGCCGCGGTGCCTCTACTAGCAAAAATGCAGCACTCCTGAGCTCCATTTTTGCTGGCAAGAGGATTGCAGGAGGCTGTCCCAGCCAAAAACGGAGCTCCTCCATTTTCTCTGGCAGAGTGCTCGGGCTATAGGTGCCCCTAACACGAGTGATGGCAAGCTGGCTTCGCCCACCCTGGCCACACCCAACCCAGCCCCCGAGTTCAAACACATCCCTGATCTGGCCCTCAATGAAATCGAGTTTGACACCTAAATAAGTCCTTCCATTCCCTACCATTCACTTAGAACAAAAGAAGCTTCTTGGTTGAGAAGGGAAATGTTTACAAGGAAAAAAATCAAGAAAGTCCAGTGGCCTTTTGAAAAAGCATCTTTGGGACAATTATGCAGTTGGTTACATCATTTTATGAAGGTTCAGCTGTTTTCATTTAAGGGAGTGTTTTTCAACAAGTGAGCCAGTGGTCAACATATCTTATAAACAGCAATATAACACAGGCAGACAGAAATCTGGGAAGAAGCATTTTAAAGCAGAGGTATCCAACCTTGGCAACTTTCAACCAGGCGGACTTCAACTCCCAGAATTCCCCAGCCAGCAAAGCTGCCAGGTTTAAAGTTGCCAAGGTTGGAGACTCCTGTTTTGAAGCATTCCAAGAAATTCTACATGAATTAATTCACCATAACTTTGAGATTTCTCTTGTTTTCAGGTTTCTGTATTAATCCCAGATGAGCATTAAAATCCCTTTCTGAAATCAGTTCTTGAGAACTCTTTCAAACTGGTGTTTAACGGTTCTCAACTCTAGTTTCCTTTCATTAATCCTTGGAGATGAAATGACATAAAGAGAAATATTTGAGGGGCTGCCAAGGAGAGGAGGTGGTCAACCTCTTTTCCAAAGCACCTGAAGGCCAGACAAGGAACAATGGATGGAAACTGATCAAGGAGAGATTCAACCTAGAAATAAGGAGAAATTTCCTGATAGTGAGGACAACTAGTGGCTTTCAAGAAGAGACTGGACTGCCATCCGTCAGAAATTGTATAGAGTCTCCTGCTTGGGCAGTGGGTTGGAATAGATGACCTACAAGTCCCTTCCAACTCTGTTATACTGTTTGATTAAATTACATAATGTTGTTAAATTCACTGTATGATGATGGAACAATACTATTTGGGGCAAAATGTTAGCTAAGTGGCTGGTTGGTGATTGTCTTTTTATTGTATGACAGAATAAGCTTTCTGAACCCTTGGGATGCGATATATTGGTTGTGGCTGTAATTTTGGTTCAACCAATGGAGCTGTTTTGTAGTTTTTTGATTTTAATTTCTTGTTCTCTGATGAATATTATAGTAGCACATTCTTCATCATGTGGTCCCTGATACTAAAAGGAACAATTATAATAGAAGCAGATAATAGGGCTATGAAATGATATCCTTTAAATGTAAATGCCTGGAGCCATCTCTGTGTGAGTTGGGCAGCCATATAAATTTATTTAATAATAAATGAGTGAATCAATGTATTCAAAATTAATTGCCCTGATTGCTATAGCTCCTGCTCAACAGTCTTAAAGCGATAAAGAACACAGGTTAGTGTAACTCTCAGCCTTGGGGAACAATCCTGAATCAGGTTCAGGCCAATAGCCCTTGCTTTAAGTCAGAGAAAAATGTGGGTGGGAATTTGAAGATTTGATTGAAACGATGTCCCCAATCAGCTGTTTTTGAGTCAGTTTAACGGTTGGGTGCAGATGTAATTTTTCCCCAGATTGATTCAAAAATTCAGTTTGAGTCAATTGAATGATTTAAGTGATTTGCACATCCATAGTTAATAATTAATCTGTTCTCTGAAATATATGACTATAGATATTAATTGTACTAACATATTGATTAAACTATATTAGCCTTGCTGTGAAGTTTTTTTCATGATGATTCCAGAGTTTTATGCAGATAGTGTGTGGCTGTTCTGTTATGGAACATATTTGAAGCCAATTTAAGTCTTGCAGAAATTGCTGGCATACAATTTAATAAATAATATAGCATTATTATTAATAATAATAGGGTATGAAAAGGGATGGATGAAAGCAATTAGACTGGGCTCAAATGCTCAAGTCAGGATGGGTGAATTTGTCATTTTCAATCTTTCAATTTTCTGTTTATAAATTTTCTTTCCTTTCTAGTTTCCATGTTTTTGAAAATTTTCACTGACACTCAACATATTACATATACTTTCCTCCAATATGCAGTCTTCCCTATCATTTGGCACTCATGCACAACTGAAAAAGAATTGAATCTTGACTGTGGATGATAGTAACGAACTCAGATCATTTTGCATTCAAATGCACACAAACATTCCCCCTAGTCTCTGTGATGAAAAGGCAAGTGTTCTGTTCTAGATCTAGTTATGCTGTCTCAAAAATGCCAACAGAGAGAGCAGAGAGGGGAAATGTACCAGCTTTTGAGCCGCGGTGGCGCAGTGGTTAAAATGCACTACTTTAGGCAAACTGCCCACTTTAGGATTTCGATTCTGACAGGCTCAAGGTTGACTCAGGCTTCCACCCTTCTGAGGTCAGGAAAATGAAGAGCCAGATGGTTGGGGACAATATGCTGACTCTACAAGCTGCTCATAGAGGTCTGTAAAACACTGTGAAGTGATATATAAGTCTAAGTGCTTATTGCTATTTTATGCCTTCTACCACCTATGACTGAGCCTCTGTCTTCTAAGGCAAAGCTGGCTGAGGAATTCTGGGAGTTGAAGTCCACAAATCTTAAAGTTGCCAAGGTTGGAGACCCCTGTTCTAAGGTGTCTAAATATGAGGTCACATAGAGACCCCAAATCTCTCTCTCTCTCTCTCTCTCTCTCTCTCTCTCCAGAGGATCTGTGAAATCAATTCATTTGTAATTTGCTGTCCTAAAATTGTCTGAAATGCTGTAGATTTCCAAGCACTTGATTTGATGAAATCTCTAAACTGTAATCCCGCCCCCCTTTTTAACTGCTACTTATTGTATCTTGAATGGCAGATGTCACACGTTGAGGAAGATCAGTTCACACAATGGGTTCAGCCATAAGAGGGTCAGTTTGGCTTTCGTGTGTTATCTGAACCCAGCCATTCCTGATTAAATAGAGCAAATAAATTGTGACTCAAGTCAGTGTGTGTATTGGAACTGTGTCTGGGATTCACCCCTAGTACTAAAGGATATGGGTAGTCCTCGACTTACAACAGTTCATTTAGTGACCACGCAAAGTTACAATGGCACTGAAAAAAGTTATTTATGACTATTTTTTTTACACTTAGGACCATTACAGCCATCCCCATGGTCATGTGATCAAAATTCAGATGCTTGGCAACTGTTTCATGCTTATGACCATTGCTATGCCCAGGAGTCACGTGATTTTGTGTACTTCTGACAAGCAAAGTCAACGGAGAAGCCAGATTCACTTAACAACTGGGTTACTAACTTAACAACTGCAGTGATTCACTTAACTGTGGCAAGAAAGGTTGTAAAATGAGGCAAAATTTTATACTGAAAATTTTACAAAATTTTACACTTTACTTAGCAACAGAAATTTTCTTGGCTCAGTTGTGGTTGGAAGTTGAGGTGTACTTGTACTTAGAAAGGCTGATCTAAATTTGGTCTAGGATGCTTCTCTGGGTGACTGTGGTTTTTAAAACCCGTGCCATGCACCACATACCTCTCCGTCTTCAAATCCTCAGTAGCGTGCATGGAATTGGGAGCAGGTTTGCTTATTAAGCCCTCTAAAGTTTGGGACATGTGGAATTAATACCTTGCAATTGAAATCCTCTTGGGTTCCCCCCCCTTCTTTCTGCAAGTCGAGAAAATGCTGCTTAATGATTTTTTGGTGAGGCTCGAATTTTCCTCGCCTTCTCTCAGTGTGCCTTCTGTCCTTCTTTTGTGCACACCAGGCATTGGGGTCCACTCAAGCTTTGGTGCCTGAGGTTCTCTTCTCTTCCTCCAAAGTTAATAGTCTGTCATTTCTTTTTACTAGAAAATGAAAAGTCCAACGCTTCCTCCTTTGCCAGACCTAAGCATAATTTCTTTCACACATGGAGCTTTTGGTATTAGGTTGTATTTTCCCTCTCGGTGCATAGTATTACATCCTGTCTGCTTTGGTCTCTTGTCCTCGTAGACTCTCCCCCCTTGCCTGGACATAACACTGCACAAAAGATTTCACAGTGAGGGCTTCTTTTTTCACAAATCTTTCCACAGTGCCCAGCTGTATTAAAGTCCTTTGCAGTGATGGGTAAGAAGTAAAAGGTAACAAAGGTTTCCCTGTCCAGTCACGTCCAATTTAGGGCACATCTCCGTTTCCTGGCCAGATGAGCCAAGAAGGCAATTTCCATAATCATGTGACCAGCATGACTATACTCCAAAGGCGCACGCAAGGCTATTACTTTCCCACTGAAGTGGTACCTACTAATCTACTCGCATTTGCTTGCTTTTGAACTGCTAGGTGAGCAGGAGCTGGAGCAAAGAACGGGAGCTCGCCCCATTGTGTGGAGGTCTGGTCTTGCACCTGGGCTGTTTGCACTCCAGTTGACAAGCTCGGTGTTTTTAACAGCAAGAAGTGGAATGCAGGATTTAAGAAATGTCAGAGGAACCCCTTTCATTCCAACAAGGATGAGATCTGGATATTGACTATATCCAAACAGCTGTGTTGTTGATTGAAGAACGTCTACTTTTCCAGGTATCTAGAGAAAGTGGCTTTTTATATGGCAAAAGAACTTGTGGCACTGAGTTATGAGAGGGGGAATAAAGAGAAACATCAGCCTTGAATCACTGCTATACCGAAAGTGGCCCAGAAGGGATCCTCCCTAATTTCTTTTCAGCATTTATCAGACAGGTATGCAGAGCATGCTGTAGTCAGGCAAGATTTGTCCATGGGCAAATATGCAACAAAGAAACTGCTCTGAGCTTTTGTAGGTTTTGTTTTTGGTTACCCCATGCCTGATAGCACTACATAAATTGCAGAACCACTTGGTGGGTGGATGTCACAGAGAGAAGAGGGTAGGGTTGCTAGACTACACTTCTTCTGCCATTACCCACAAAGGCTGGGAGTAACAGATCAGAATGTCTGAGTGGTTATAGTCTCCTTGACTACTGTACTGTCATATCCTACATATGCTGAGGATCAATATGATAAAAACTGAGAGCATAGCAGCCAATACTGTCTCACTTTTTCTTTCAGGTTACGCAAGACAGGCTTTTCAAACTATGTAATCCATTCATTAAAAAAGGGGAAAACCCAAATCTTAAATCAAGAAGTAAAGCTTCAGTGATAAAAAAACTTCCTTCCTTCCTTCCTTCCTTCCTTCCTTCCTTCCTTCCTTCCTTCCTCACCCATCTCCACCCTCCCTCTTTATTTATGTCTCCCTTACATAACGGGCTTTCCACCTTCATCTTCACAATGCAGTTGTTAGTGGCAGCTGAATATTTACATTCTCTACATTTCTCCTATGAGAATCTCTTGGCATGAGCAAATTCCTATTGGTATTGTATGGTGGGATAGTCGATCATGTTTCTGGCACTTACATGGCTGCCCATCTCAAGTGCATGACTGGACAGCTTACAATGTTAAACACACACCCAGAGGTGATATTCAGCAGGTTCTGACCAGTCCTGGAGAACTGGTAGCAGAAATTTTGAGTAGTTCAGAGAACTGGCAAAGACCACCTCTGACTGGAGATTTTACAATATCCTTCCCCTGCCATGCCCACCAAGACACATCCACAGAACTGGTAGTAAAAAAATTTGAATCCCACCACTGCACACACCAGTGCTAAAATAAAACAAGAACACAGCAGCCAGACATAATTAAAAAAGGCTTTAATATACCAAGAAACTTTGCTATGTGCCTTGAGGTGTGCGTACCAAGCCAAAAACCATAATGATTTGTAAACCATGTTTAATGGCAGTGTGTATTTTGCAAACCCAGCCAGTTTTTGCTTTTTCAGAAAACGGTGATTAAGCAAGGTGATTCTTTATGAACCAGACCCTTATCCTTCTTAGCTGCTGTAACCATAACCTTATGACTTATCTGATCATCCAATTTGTTTGTTCATTTTTTTTCAGCTTCAGTTCGCAGTTTAAGAAATGGCATTTTTTTTAAAAAAAGCACAGAATAAATTCCAAAGAAGAAAAGTTTTTTTCTGACAAAGGCAGAAAATAACACACTTCACCCAAAGGTTATATAAGGTGCTTAATAAAGCCCTACATGGCATAGGACCTGGTCAGTTGAGGGCCCCCTGTCTCGCATGGTATCTGCCTGGCCAATTTTTCCTGCAGGATTGGTACACTCCTGGTTCCTTCAGTTAAACAATTCATCTCTCAGGACCCAAAAACCTTCCCTGTAGGAAAATCTGCCCTCTGGAACAATGTTCCCCCTAAGATCCAGATGCCCCTCACTCTGCTGTTGTATAGAACAGGGGTCTCCAATCTTGGCAACTTTAAGACTTGTGGACTGCAACTCCCAGAATTCCTCATTCCTACCCCCCTACCTGAAAGTATCCATTCAGGAACACCATGTAGTTTATACACATGTAAAATTAACAGTTTAGCCAAAGTTTTTGCAGAGGAAATCTTTGCACAGGGTACAAAGTGTACCTGCTTGGAAAATAGGTCAGTAACCACTCAAATGATTGTATCTCCCCCACTCTCAGGTAATTCCACAATGGAAATTTCCTTCCACGGGGCACTTGGCCTAGCTACATCCTGTAGCAAACCAGGAGGTTTACCAGGAGGTCGTTTGGCCAAAGCACATACAGGACAACTAGTGACATAAGCTTAGATGTCCCTTTTTAAAGATGGCCACCAAAACTTCCATTTAACATGTTTTCACGAACCCAAAATGCTCGGCAACTTTTGAATTGGCATATTTTAGGATGGCTCCTCTAAGGCTAGCAGGGACATATAACTTCACCCCCATCCATGCCAGGCCATCACGAATAGTACAATCATTTGAGTAGGATAAAAACCAATCTTTCAATTTTAAAGCTTCTTTTAACTGTTCAGTTAAATCATTTGAAATGTTAATATTTCCCTTCCCCTGGGCTCTGATGACCACTGGGACGGCCAGTTGCTTAGTAGGAACAATAGGACAGATCACTTCAGGTCAGACACTATTATATTAGGGCAATCTAGATAAAGCGTCGGCCTTAATTTTTTCCCCCTGGCAGGTATTTTAAGGAAAAATTAAACCGCTAAAACTATTGTGCCCAGCGAATTTGCTTGGGAGACAGCTTTTGTGAGGTCTTTAAAGTCTCTAGGTTTTTGTGATCCGTCCACACCTCAAAGGGGTGTTTTTCCTCTTCAAGGAAATGTCTTCAAGTCAATAATGCCCATCAGACAGCAAACACTTCCTTCTCCCAAATAGCCCATTTCCATTCAGTCTCAGTTTTCGGGAGGTGTAAGCACAAAGTTGTAAAGTCCATCTGCATTTGATTGAAGCAGGACTGCTCCCACCACAACATCACTTGCCTGGATTACAAAAGGAGCATCCATATCTGGGTGTTTAAGAACAGGCTTGGCTGCAAAAAGTCATTTCAGTTTCTCAAAAGCCACTTGGCATTCCATGGACCACTCCAAAGGTTGATTGGGCTTTGGTTTCAGTTCTCCTTTAGTCTTTAGGAGGTTTGTAATGTAATCTTTGTAAAGCCAGGACAAATTGATGTTAGAAATTAGCAAAATCTAGAAAATTTTGCAATTGTTTTCTGGTGCATGGGGAAGCCTATTCTAAAATGGCTCGGACCTTCTCTGGGTCCATTTCTATTCCTTCATGTGAGATGTGATACCCCAAATAGACAATTTTCCCTTGTTGAAATTCACACTTAGATGGCTTAACATTCAGTTCAGCCACCTGGAGTTTTTTCAAGACTGACTGCACCAACTTTATGTATTTGTCCATGGTTTCTGAATAGATAAGAATATTGTTGAGGTAAACCAACACCTCCTTGTACAGGGGCACTTCATTTATCAGTTGCATGAATACAGCAGGGGCTCCTTGCAGGCCAAATGGAGATGTTGAATTGAAAACAACCTAAAGGGCAATTATATGCAGTCTTCTATTCATCCCCTTCCTCAATTCGGACTCGATAGAAAGCTTCTCTCAAATCAAGCTTAGTAAAAATCTTTCCCTTGGCAAAGTAAGCAAACATGTCCTTCATTAAGGGGAGTGGGTAAACGTTTTCCATGCAAATGGTGTTCCGATTTTTGTAATCCACGTATCAGCAAAAGAAGCCATCTTTTTTTTCTTGGAACAACATAGAGACTGCCACTTAGGGCCTGGCAGGCTGGATGAAACCCCGTTTTAGGTTTTTATCAATAAAAGAATGCAATTCCTCCAGTTCTTGTGGTGTCATCATTGGCTTTGTGAGCTTCACTCCAGGGAGGATCTCTATGCTACAATCTGTGGGGCGATGAGGACATCCAAAGCCTTCTTGCTAAAAACCTCCCTGAGGTCCCAGTATGCTTTCAGAATTTTCTCCTCCCCTGCAATGTGTTCACTTGCCACAGATGCCTTGGAGTTCTGTGGCCTTACTAGCATTTTTCCCCCTTCTGTGGTTGGGTGGAGTGTATGCACAGCAGACCCTTCCTCCAGTCCACCTGAGGGTTCCATTTCTGGAGCCAGGGTAATCCGAGTAAGAGGGGGTGCTCCATCCATGGGGCCACAATAAAACACAAAATCTCTCATTTCCATTAGCTCTGTTACAAAATGAGTCGGGCCATCCCCAGCCACTAATCCATCTAGTTATTAAAATGCTATGGGAGTTTTTAAAGTTCTTAGTCTCAACCCCAGTTTATCCACAACCTCTAGGCTAATTACGCATCTAGTATACCTAGTATACCTAGTGCTGGACAAAAGCACCCTTAATTCCACTGGGATGGTCATGGGGCCCACTTGTTGACTTACCAGAGGGTCATCATCAGAATCAGACTCACTCTTGCCTGAAGGGGTCAAGTTTCCAACCCCTCCTTTCCTGGAGGAGTGAATTAAATTACTTCCATGGCCTTCAGGGCCCTTTCATGTAGCTTGGCTGGGTTTTTTTTTGACTTTCTTCACTCTGGCCAACGTTCCTTTGACATCCAGTTTGGTGTGTCAATCTGCAGCTCGGTGACTCTCCTTCCTGCATCAGAAGCATGCTGTGGATTTGGGTTTCACAGCTGATCCACTCTTTTAAACTTTAGGCACCTCTTGGGGAGTGGTAGGTGGCAGCTTACTCCAGCTGGGGTCACTCCTGTGTCTGTTTCTGGTCAGATCAATTTCCACATCAGCTGCCAACACATACCATTGCTGAAGATCTCTTGGATATCTTCTGGAGATACAGCTTTGGTAGACATCCTCATTTAGCCCAACTTTGAAAGCTTCCATCAGGGCTCTTGGGACCACCCTTGCATGTGTCATGCCAACTCTCAAAATTCCTGGGTAATATTCAGCTACTGACCTTCACCTCTGGTTTATGGTTTTCATCCTAATTCTTGCCTTACATTCAGCAAGGGAATCTTCAAACCGAGTGTGTAAGGCTGCCATAAACATGTCATAATCCCTTAGCTGAGGGGCATCATCATTATGAAGGGTGACCATCAATTGGGCTGTAGTCCCTTCTAGGGCTTCGGTGACACACCTCACTTTGGCTGCTTCTGAGGCAAAGTCATTCCCATATTCTTCCATAGGATTCCAGACTTGGGCTAAGAAGAATCCCAATGCCTTGGAAACTCCTCCATATTCTACTTCCAGCGGAGGGCCTTTTGGAAATTGGTGCCTCCGTGGTGCTACCCGCCCCCCACACCAGAGGGGCCTGGGCTACTGCAGCCAGATGTTGGCATTCCTGCTACCTGGGCTGGCCCTAGCTGGGCCATGGGAAGCACTCCTAGAGCTGCAAAGGCTTTTGCCCCCCTCCTCTCTTCCCTAGCTGCTTTGCATGAAGGCATTGCATGCCTTTCCTTAGCTCTCCAACTCTCAAGAGCTTCATTCAATAAATGCAGAGCTTGGGTCAGCAGAAGGTCTTCTCTGTCTTCCTCCTGCCAGACAGATTCTCCCTGCCAACATCTGGCAGCCATCACCCCAGAGGGAAGCTCCTCCGGTATTTCCATCTGTCCTACTCCCAAAGACCATTTGGGATGAACCACTGGTTTCTCTTCAATCTGCAACTCAGACAGCAGCTCAGCTTCCCCTTGACTGCAAAGAAGCTGTAAAGGGGCAGATCCAACAGCTCCCATATCTTCTTGATCACTGCTTTGGTTAGACATTATTTTTTCAGCCCCCATGGCAGAGGTTAATCTCTGGGTGGGATGGTTAAAAAAAGAGAGAGAACTTACTTTATGTCAGCTGTGCCTCCATTCAAAATCCAAGAAAGAAAACGTTAGATTCCATTAAAGTAGAGAAAAGTACTTTTACTTTTACTTCCAATCTGAAGTGTGTATAATGTCATGTTGAGTACATCTTCATATACATCTGGTATGCCAAGAAGGTTGACTTTGGCCTGGAAAAGATAAGTGTATGCAGTTGTTCAATAAGCAGGAAAGCATCCCATCTTTTTCAGTTCACACAACTTCTCCCTCCAGCACCCTCCCCCCCTCAACACCAAATTACCCCTCTCCCTGTTTCCATGGCAGCTGGCAAAAGTCAAGTAGCAAAAGATGTCAGGAAAAGGAATTCTTGGTGTTGAAGTCCACAAGTCTTAAAGTTGGCAAGGTTGGAAACACCTGGTATAGAAGAGCTGTGAAGACCAGGCTCTTCACCAGGTCTTTGGTGATGGAGGGTGAGAAACCTCACTTCATCACACTTGCTACCTTTTTTCCTTTACTTTTTATGTTTTATGGTACTTTATATGTTTGTGGTGAGCTACCCAGAATCATTGCAAGTCAGGAGGAGGCATACAAGTTTAATATATTTATAATATGAGTAAAATGGCAGCATTTTTACAGGTGAGAACACCAGACCTTCCTAATCTTTGGTTAGAAAGATGGATATCAATGTGTTGTTTTTCACCATGAAGGTGAAGGAGAGCTCTGACAGCTGAGTCCCAATAGATTTACTTTAATAACTGGTAGATGTCTTCCATTTTAAATGAATGGAAGTGGAAAGTTATGAAAAAGGGAGGTAATCTGAAGTCTTGATTTGTTCAAAGAGCTGGAATGCACTAAACACATGGGAAGATATTTCTGTCCTTTACTTCCTGACTTTAACAAACTTTCAACTAGGGTGGTCTGTGAGAAAGTGAGGGGGAGTAGAGGAGGACAAGCCACCCACTATTGCTTTAGCATAGGAATCTGTGTTTATTTGGGCACCTTCTGCAACTTTCAAGTGTTTCTTCTGAGGGCATTCTGTGACTTGGAAACTTTAAAAAGAGAGAGGTCATCTTAAGAGGAAGGAATGGAGAAGGTGATAGATGGATCTTGAAATATTGTTGAAACAGCTTTGGTGTGTCTTCCCTATAATCATTGCCAAAGTTCAATCATGTTTCAGGGATAAATCCTCAAGGAAGAGGAATAGGCAGGTTTTGGAACACCTACCATATTTCAGGCAGGGAATCTGCTCCCATTTGCTTTAGAAAGTGTTGAGTAGTAAAGTACTCCCCATGGATAGTTCTCAAGAAGGGTAGTGAGAACAATTAATCAATGGAACAGCTTGCCTTCTGGAGTTGTGAGGTCTCCATCTCTGGAGGTTTTTAAGAAAATATTGGACAGCCTTTGTCTGAAATAGCATGAAGACTTCTGCCTTCGGCAAAGGATTGGATTAAAAGACCACCAAGATCTCTTCCAGCTCTATGATTCTATCTTTCCATGATCTGTGTTCAAAAACAACTGCTTGGGTCTCAGTCTGAGGTTGAGGGCATCATTTAGAGAACTTGAGTCCATTGTCTTGCCAATGACTTTATCAGATTTCAGTGTTTTGGAAAGTTCTTCAAATTCCTCAGATATTTCATATAATACAGTAAATTATTGATAACAGCAACTAGATTTCTTTGGAGGACAATATTGGCTACTCTACATGTGTAAACACATTGTTATTTGACTTCTCAGTGAGACTTGGAAATGTCTTGGTTTAGGCAAGGCTGAGTGGAGAATTGAATTTGACTAAATTTGACTAAAGCAGCAGCATGGAAAGTGATACGGGTTCAAAATGGGGGAAATCCCAAATATTCTAACCCTTGAGCCATCCTTCCTCCACTCAGATATAGTTAGGGTGTCATTGCTTCTGTTGGCTTCTGAGTGGACTTTTTCAGGTTTCTATCATAACACCAAACCACTTGGCCTAGCAATCACCATAATCATGTCTTTGTTGCCTTTTCCTTTGTTCTCCTCATTCTCCTTCTCCTCATTATTTTTTTTGGTCTTCTTCTGTATAATGTTGTCTTCACCTTATCCCTAGCTCACAAATGAGATTGGCCTATAATTCCTTTCTTGTACTAGAGTTAAAACACTATGTTTTCTTTTTCCTGACTTCATCCAAGGGCATGGATGTGTTTAAATCTGTGAGGAGGTCACCTATTACTGTGGAAGGAAGTCTAGGGACTGGAGTGGCTGAGAACAGAGGAAAGAGAAGCAGATTTGGGATCAACAATGGGGTCAAAAAATGTCAGGCCAGACTGTTCTCTGCTGACTCCAGGATGGGTGGAGAGCAGTTCAACTCAACAATGGGAAGTGCCTTTAGATTTTTTAAAAAATATGGTTCCTTCAACCCGTAAAGCTGGGTTCCTGCATATACTTTTCCTTTATCAAGGGTGTTTTCCTTCCAGCCTCCCACCTCTGTACCTGGAAGTAGCAGGTGCTTCACACACATTCTCGACAAGCAAAGCTGCCCTTACAACTTAATATCTTGATTTTCTGGAGGATCTCTAAGTGGATCTATGGATATAAACAAAAATGTTGTAGGGTTAACCAAAATCACTTTGAGTCAATGGTAACTGAAGATTTTCCCTTCCATTTTGTAGAGTTGGGACTTTGGGAAGGACATAAGCTGAGGAAGTCTTCCGGTTTTGAAAACTTTGAATTTATCCAAGACTATAATGGAAAAATCTCTTGTTGAAGTCTATATAGAAGTTGGTTTCTTGATCTTGTCTAGCATTGTGGGCCATGACACAATTATCCCCAAGCTATTTGAAGATGTTTGTGACACTGGGCATTGTTCGAATGACATTATGGGGGATGGAAGGCAGGAAAGGTAAGCAGTTGGGAGCAGGGTGAAATAAGATTTCCCATCAATGAAAAAAGGATTGAAAAGACCAGCATTGCTGCAATTTCAGAGGCAAACTGACTGAGTCACAATAAATTGACTCTATTCCAGAACACAGCCAACATTGTGAAATGAACAGGTCCCTGGGCATCTGTGGGAGTGTATGTGTCAAAATTGCAAGACAGAATCATGATGGAAGCCCTTCTCCTTTGGTTGTCAAGGAGCTTTGATCACAATGCTGTGCTGGAGGAGGAGGAGGAGGAGGAGGAGGAAAAGAAGGGATAGACAATTGAGGTTTCCCATCTTCTAGCCTGCATGAAGAATAAATAGCCCCTGAAATCTAAAGGACGTTAGGTTGGAGTCTTTTAGAATAGATGTCCGTTTAATTCAATGTGCTTTGTCATCAATGACTTCCAACATATTTTACTGGCTGGACCTTTGTTCTTCCTGGCAAGGCTGACCATATTTAAGCAAGAATAGTTCCCAATACATACAATATATCATAGAACATGGCAAATATTCAATAATTACTTACAGTCTGGCTTCTGTAAGGGCTAAATGTCTACAAATATTGCAAATAAGCTGATTTGCTTTTAAAAAGGAGGGAATAGCCCTTTTCTTTATTTTCCTTTTTAATTTTATTTTTCTACTTTTAGGGTATTTCTTATTAAATTTGTTCAGTTTCTCTTTCTTTTCCCTTCATTAACATATGTCTGTAATAATACAATAGAGATCTTAATATAAAGTAATCAGTTTAAAATCAAAACCTCTATTATACAACAAATATTTTGTTGTGAATCATAGTGATTCTTTTCTCAATGTTAGCTTTGAATGAATAATTTGATATCTGTAATACAGAACAGACATCCTAAACTGTAACTAATGTTGATCGAATGGTTTTCTCCTCTTCTGTATTGTCAGTAATCTACCTAAAGAATAGAATGTTAATAATCTTTGATATGAAGATTGATATCTTTGATAGAATGTTAAAAACCTTTGACATAAAGAGTGATATCTTTTATATGTGTATTATATGATATAAACATTACTGTATTGAAACAATGCAGTAGATCAAGATTTAAAATAATATAATTTAAAAAAGGATGATAGAGGCTGACCACGGCCTCCTTTGATGGCTTTGCAATACAATTGTTCATATCCCCTAGGACCTTTTTGGGGAGTAATTTAATTTGATTTTTGCTTTTGTTGCCTGCTGTTTTTTAATTGTTTTATGTGTTTATTGGAATTGTATTGCCCCGTGTTATGTCGGGCTCCGTGGAGAGCTGTTTAGTGAAGCCGAGGTATTAAAAAAAATCTTATAAAATGAAATGCCACTGGCTGTCTCGCAGGAATTAAAGTCAACAGTAACTAAGCAAAAGACAAAGTTCTTTTTTAAAAAACAGAACAAAAGAGAAGAGAAAGGACAATCATTGCAAGTGGCAATTGAATTTATAAAAGTTTATTTTTAAAAACAGCAAAAGAAACTGTTTAGGTAGCGTTTGCTCACTCCAACCTAATCCTGTCCAACTTTTTGAATGTTCAGGGGTTATAAATTATACAGGGTTTGATTAAGCATTTTAAATGAAAAATCAGCAGGTTTTTGCCCTTAGAGGACCCTGGATGGTGGTTTGGTTCAAAAAGAGTTTGCCAAAGCATCTTTAAAAAAAAAGAGATCTTGCTGAACTTGGTAAATAGTTCTGCACCTTGTTTATAATTGTGGTCCTGGAGGAGAAAGAGGGCTTTGAAAACATTTTCTTAGAAAGGGGTGTGGGTGGCGATGGCAGAATTTGGAGGGAAGGGAATTGTGCTTTTGGTCTCAAAGCAATGTTGGTTGTTGTTGCTTCTCGGGAAAGCTGTTGCTTCTGAGAATTGAAGAAACTTCTTGGAGGAGAAACAGAACATCTTCAAGGAAAAACCAAGAAAGTCCAATTGCCTTTTGAGAAAGCACCTTTGGAACAATCTTGATGGATGGCTAAACACAAATCCCATTAACTCTTTCCCTTTTACCATGCAGGGACATTGTCTACAAACATTGCCTCTGTCTACCCTTCTTATATTCCAATGAAACCACATGCTTCCCAAGCTGGCAGCTAACTTACATTTTGCTAATTAGCTCATTTTGAATTAATTTCAGAAGTAGGTTGCAGTTTGCCTTAGTCATTTATTCCTGTCCCATGGCTTTCCAGATTTCTCAAACATCTCCAGATTCCCATGGTTGGAGCTGATGGATCATTAAGAAGCCTGCTTATTTCATTTCCTATCAGGCTCCAAAAACTAAGAAAGACACATTGTGATTCTTCTATGCAGATTTCTTTATTGTTCCTCACCTATAGATAGAAATCTTGTCAATCTAAAGTAGATTACTTACCTCATCAAAGGTATACTCTGGGAACTATTAGGGAGGATCTGTCTTCATCTTTTTTTCTTTCACACAAAGTATCTGAAGTGAGTTGTCTCTTGTTCTTCTGGAAAGCAGCCCCTCCCTCCTGGAAATCCATTACATTTCCCCTGTTCTGAGTTTGAAAATCTTTGGTCCTTTAGGGATTGTTAGACTATAATTCCATTCACCCCTGAGCATTGCTTGAGCTTAATGGAAGCTTGAGCCTGGTAACATCTGGAAGACCACAAGTACTCCATCTCCCACATACGTGCTAGTTGTTCCTGACTCTAGGGGCTGGTCCTCATCTCTGTTTCAAAGCCAAAGAGCCAGTGCTGTCCAAAGACATCTCCATAACCATGTGGCCAGCATGACTAAATGCTGAAGGTGCATGGAATGCTGTTAACTTCCCACCAAAGTAGTCCCTGTTTTTGGGACAAGTAACAGGAGCTCACTCCATTACGTGGCACTAGGGATTCGAACCACCAAACTGCTGATCTTTCTGATCGACAAACACAGCGTCTTAGCCATTGAGCTACCATGTCCCTCCTTATTCCCACTTAAAAAATCCATCTTTGCAGTAGCATTCTGTGTCCTGCTTATTTTTATTAAAAATCCTGGTAACATAGGACTTTCCATTGTAAGGATGGGTGGCTGTTCCCCATGATACCACTTAATTGACTTTTGAGTTAGCTCCATCCTGCATTCCCCCTTCCCCATTCAACTTTCCTCACTCAGAAATAAATAAATATAAAAAGATTCTTGCAGGAACTGTATGTTATGATGACATTGAGATGGCCTCTTCACTTTGCTGTGTTTATCAGCACTCAGGAACTGCTGCCTAAAGCAGAAGTGGAAGGAAGAGGAAATTGTTGCAAACTCACATATCCTTGTGGGAAAAATTGTGGGATTGAAAGAAGGGGCCCTAATTCTAAATGCATGCTTGGAAGCATTGCTGCACTTTTGGCGCATGGCCATTTCATTTCCCTCAGCTCCCCAAGGTGTCCAGGGCTATATAGGTTGACCTGGGTGGCAGAGGAAGTCCAACTTTCTGTGCTAACAATTGTTCCCCAGGGTTGGCACTCAGAGCTGCACATGGCTTTTTTCTAGTGCCTTTCCTTACTGGCAGGTTGGCACGTGGGTGGGGGTGGCAAGGGAAGGGAGGGGAGGGAGCCTCCAAGCATCTGACAGACAAGGGGCCCTTTGTAAGTGGGGCTGATGAATCGCCTCAGTGCTGTGGTTTCCTTCTCTGGGATGATCCAATCTGTTATTCCACCCAAACAGCTTCTTTTAAAAAGCTCCCTGAGGATGGCTGTGGCTGAAGGTCTTGAGATGTTTTGTCTTGGTTTCAGATTAGCCAACTGACTTGGAATTTTACTACCCGCTTCCATGTCTGGACAAATTATTGAAATTGTATGGAGAGAGTGGGGCTGGGGAGGAAATCACTGTGCTTCCACCTTCCATGCTTGCAGCTTTGGTGGGAGCAGAAGGCTCTTGTACAGAGAAGATCAAGCTCATTACAAGGGGCTGGAATTCCCTGGGTGGTCAGTGCCATTTCCTAATATAAACCAGATTTTCAAAACTGCCCTGATGTCTCTGATGGAGCTATTTACAATTTTTTCAGGCCCTAAAAATCCAAATCTTGCAAAATTCTATCATCTTGATTTGAGTATTTTCATTCCGGGAGGGCCCAAAAATGCCACAACATTGGATTTCATTTTTGTTTTTCCAATTGGGAGTTGATGGTCTGCTATTTGCATGAGTCATGTCACAATCTCTTCTGTAGGGTCCATTAGAGAAGATGTTGCTACCTACCTACCACACAAGGAAACAATTATTCCAGGGTGCAACAGGACACTTGAAGAGTGTCCAAGATTGTCTCTCTCCGGGATCTCAATAATTTTTATGGCAGGCAAAGCTGGGTTTTTATCATCACGTTACCCAGAAGTGTAAAACAGAGCAAATTCCTTAAGGAAGGCCCAAGAGGTGATCCATCAAAATAATTCTCTTCTATTGTGGTCTTCCAGATGCTTGGCAATCTTTTTCCTTTTTGCATTCCCTGAGCAGCAGCAAAACAAAGGAAATTGCTTTGTTAATGAGAAATGAGTGCAGGTCAACGATAGAACACCTGCTTTTCAGACAGAAGATCTCAAGTTCAAGTTTTGTCATGGTTAAGAGAGCTGAGGACAATGTTTGTAGGTTTTTTATTTTCTCTTGAGTTGCAGCTTTTAACTGCTTCATTCCTGCCTGGAAATTAAATGGACTTAAAGAATCTCTTTCCTGGTTTCAACATGTCCTCCACCTTGGCCATAATGAGTTCTATCCAAATTAGGTCCCAAATGTGCTTTAAAAAAAAAAAAAAACTTTGAGGCAACTGGACTTTCTGGTTTTTCTTTGAAGACATTTCACTTCTCATCCAAGAAGCTTCTTCAGCTCTGACTGAATGGTAGGGAATGGAAGGGTTTAGACTCCTTGCAGACAGCTGGTTATTTGCATTCTTTTAGCGAGTCATTGAGGCCTGCATCTCAAACTGAAACATGAATGGTTCCTGTAATCTGCAATTTTTCTGGAAATCTGTTCATACTCCTGTACCATTCGAAGGGTGTTCATCCCAAAGCGCATAGCTAAATGTCTAAGTTTTTCTTTGAAGATGTTGCGCTTCTCATCCAAGAAGCTTCTTCAGCTCTGACTGGATGGTGGGGAAATGTCTTCAAATAAAAACCAGAAGAAAAACTTGAAGGAAAAAAAAAACCATCTTTGAGACAGCCATGACTAAGAATCACCATAGATATCAAAATTAGGATTATGACAACCACAAAGGGAAAATTTCTTAACAATTTTATCCATCCTTCCCATTGTAGAAGCACAAACTCCATCCTCTTTTCTTTCCACACCTGGCCTTCACTTGGGTCCCTCTTTGACCACCTCCTATCATCTTCTCATTGTCAACTCATAAATCATTCCTATGCCTGTTTCCAAGTTGCCATAAGTAAGAAGGGGGGAAAGGCCGGAGGGAAAGTAGGGCAGATGAAGGCCAGAAGCACATTCCATGCTTATCTTGTGGAGATTGTAGCCTAGGCTACTGGATCTTCTGCCCCCAAAAATCCATCATTGGAGAGTGTGAATGATGACATCCACCCCATGAACATTTCATTGGAGGATCTGATTTATGACACACCCATGGGGGTGTGGGGAAACGGGGTCATAGGTGATAGTAAATTATGTGTCTCAGAGTTGGCTTCATTTGGGTTAGTGCTGGACATGTTGATCCTAATAAATCTTTTGGATTCTTTTGAAGCTTGGCTCAAGGCTCATGATTTAATTAGGGCAATCATCGGAACCCTGACGCTTGTCTGGTGTGTATCTGCAGTAGTGTTTCTCAACTCTGGCAACTTTTAAGAGATGTGAATTTCAACACCTACAATTCTCCAGCCATCATGCCAGCTGAGGGATCCTGGAAGTTGAAATTCATGCTTCATAAGGTTGCTGAGGCTGGAAAACACTGGTAAAAGAAGAAAGTCTGGTAAAAAAGAAAGAAAGGAAGGAAAAAGACCACCATTGTACTTATTTTGACCTGTTATTTATTTCCTTCAGTTAAAGAAAGAAATGTCTTACTATTCCACTAGAGAACTTGTTAAAAAATAAGTAATTAAATAAAAAGTCCTCTTGGACTGGATGATGTATCTTGGTAACACTCAAAGTTAGTAATAAAAATGGAGTCATGTCTGAATCCTTTCCCTCCTCCTGGTTGCTCTCCAGCTTTCATTTTAATCAGAGGTGATTATGGAATTGAGTTTAGGTTAATGTTTTTTATTGTTAGTTGTTATGTTTATAGTGTCTAATTGTTCGTGTTTAAAGAACTGGAGAGAGATACCTCCTGTCAGTCCCCCTGGTAAACAAGACAGGAAACACAAGATTAACTAATTCTACTTTATCGTAAGGCCGCATAAACAGAATATTTCAAGTCTGAAGATGCAAACTTTTAACTACTTGATCCATTAGGGTCAGTCCCTCCTAAGTTTCTTTCTCTGACTATTAAACCACTAGACACTCCTCCTTCCCTTGTCTGCAATTATTCAAAAATAGTATCCTAATTAGAATTAACAATGAAGATATTGATGTAGTAGATAGTTTACACCTTTTAGTAAAGGAATAAGCAATCATGAATTATAGTGTAGACTAGCATTTCTAGTGCAACCATGGTGGACTTGGAAAAGAGATTAAAATGCCCACAAAGATCAAAATAGTGTACTTCCATGTGAGAGCAGGGGTGGGATTCTACAGGTTCGCACCTAGGCTAGAACCAGTTGTTACCATTCTAAGCAGTTCGGAGAACCGGTTGTTAGAAGAAATTCCTGGCCTAATCCTGTAAGGAAGGCAGGAAGGAAACATTCTGGTGTTGCTCACAAAAATGGCCTCTCCATTAACCCTTATTACATTCTTGGTGGGACTAGACTTTCTTTCTCAGGAACATCTCTGGAGTTTTTTTCCCCTTCTTTGGTCGTACTTTGCTTGTGCAGAGTGACCATTCAAAGTTACAGTGGCACTGAAAAAGTGATTTATGACCATTTTTCACACTTACAACTGTTGCAGCATCCCCACAGTCATCAGAGGCCAGGTGAGGAGATGCATGCCTCAATGTGAGTAATGTTGAGTTGGCCACGCCCAACCAGTAACATGACCACCAAGCCACATCCACCCAATCACATGATCACCAAGCCACGCCCACCAACTAAGCCATGCCCACAGAACCAGTTGTTAAAAAATTTGAATCCCACCCCCATGTGAGAGGTACACTTTCATCCCATGAAAACCAAAGTTGGACTTTGAAGAAGCAAGATAAGAAGATCACAGACCCTTTTGAACCTTGATTTTGCAGAGGATTCTTGAAAATAATATAGAGGGAAAGAAACCAATGGATCAATGAATAAATCAACCCAAAGTTCTCATTTGAGGCACCAATTATCCTACTTGGGACACATTATGTGAAAACCCAGCTCTCTAGAGAAGGGATGATAAACTTGTGTCCCATGGGCCGGATGTGTCATGTGCTAGCCCCATACCCACTCAGTTTAGCGGAGGAGGGGAAAGTCCTGATATGTCACCTGACGATGCCATGATGATGCAATTTTGACACCCTTGATATAGAAAAACTCTGATGCTGGGAAAAGTGAAAGGAAAGAGAAGAAGAGGACAAGGTGGAAAGATTCAGGTACAGTGTCAGTGGGTGAACTCTTGAAAGACCTGAAGGACCAGGTTAAGGACAGGTAATCATGAAAAAGGTCTGTCTATGCAGTCTCTAATTGATTGCCTGTTGCTTGATCCCTTTGTCCATCCATCTTAGACACATTATGTGGAGACCCAGTTCTCTGGAGAAAGCTTTGGTGCTGGGAAAGGTGGAATGAAGGAGAAGGACAATCAACAGCAAGGTGGAAAGATTCAGGTACAGTGTCAGTGGAAGACCTGAAGGACCAGGTTCAGATAGGCATGAAAAAGGTCTGTCTATGCAGTCTCCAATTGTTGGCCTATCCATCCATCCATCGTTCATCCACCCATCCATCTTAGACACACTATGTGAAGATCCAGCCCTTTGGAAAAGGCTCTCATGCTGGGAAAGATGGAAAGAAAAAGAAGATGAGGACGATCAGCAGCCATGTGGATGGACCCAGTTTCAGTGGTATGGGTGCATCCTTGGAAGATCTGAAGGACCAGGTTTGGAACAGATCATCACAGAGAAATCGATCTATGTGGTTCCTAAGTGTCAGCAATGGTTTGCTGACACATAATCCATCAATGTAACATATAATAACATAACAATAATTCTCCCTTCGTTGGCAGTGACATAAAAGCCCAAAATATTGGGAGTAGCACAGATCAGAATAGCACAGTGTCTGGGCTGGAGGCTGTCTACATGCTGGAGAAGTAGGAAAGTGGAGTTGTGGTTGTTTTCAGACTAGTTTTTTTGCCAAAAAAAAAAGTGCACATGTCCAGACTCTTGTTCCTTTGTTTCTGTTTATTTGATGTAACTCTTTTGGAAAGAGACACCCGTTGTTTTCTACCCAATAATTCTTTGCAGAAAGCTGGGATTATGTTACCTCTTCCTCCCTGTCCTCACTTCATCACCTCATTCACTTTCAACATCAGACTATGAAACTGAGTAGAAAGGATTTCAGACTTTTTCTCCAGTCAAATTTAGATCGCCAGATTTTATCAGAGAGCTTGGTTTTAATCTCCTCTAGTCATTTTCAATGCCTATTAAACTGCGCCCCCTCCCATTTTCTGTCCCATAAAAATAGCAAGCCCTTCCCTTTAGCCGCCTAGCAAAAGCAAAATGAAAATACCACAACTCAGAAAAAAAATTGTGCTGACTAGCAGAAGAAGTAACAGTTACCCGAAAGCATTTTTAGAAATGGAGCCAGGCATGCAAAGAGCATTGATGATGGAGAGCAGATAGCATGAAGAGGGCATATCAGAGCACGGACTGTGTTACATGGACTATGTGTTACATTGAGATAGTAAATTTATACATGTTCTTGTTGTTCAGTTGTGTCTGACTCTTTCTGACCCCATGGACTCAGCACACCAGCTCCTCGTGCCCTCCATTGTCTCCTGCCCAAATTAACCTCCATTGTGTCAGTGACCCTACCTAGCCATCTCATCCTCTGCTGTCCCCTTCTCCTTTTGCTTTCCATCTTTCCCAACATCAAGGTCTTTTCCAATGAGTCCTCTCTTCCCATTTGGTGGCCAAAGTATTTGAGATTCAATATCTGTCCTTCGATCAGATTTGATTTCCTTTAGGATTGACTGGTTTGAAGTCCAAAGGATTCTCATGAGTCTTCTTCAGCACCTCAATTAGAAAGCATCAATACCTCAGCGGTCAGCCTTCTTTATAGTCCAACCTTCACAGCCATACAAGACTACTGGGAAAAGTATAGCTTTGGCTATATGGATCTTTGTCAACAAGGGATGTGGGCAAGGTCTCTGCTTTTTAATATGTTGTCTAGAAACATGCACATGTGAACCACATATATGGTGCTCTGTTATAGCTGATGTTCTACACTTGCATCGGAGGCCCAGTTTGTTTGCAAAATAGCTGTGTTTGCCAAGATGAAAAAAAAAAAAACCTGGAAGGAAGAGAAAGAAAGAAAGAAAGAAAGAAAGAAAGAAAGAGAGAGAGAGAGAGAGAGAGAGAGAGAGAGAGAGAGAGAGAGAGA
>BLBF01000072.1:11942009-11982910 GCA_015471245.1 Laticauda colubrina
AGAGAGAGAGAGAGAGAGAGAGAGAGAGAGAGAGAGAGAGAGAGAGAAAGAAAGAAAGAAAGAAAGAAAGAAAGAAAGAAAGAAAGAAAGAAAGAAAGAAAGAAAGAAAGAAAAGAAAGAAAGAAAGAGAAAGAAAGAAATACAGACAGACAGACAGATTAAGATAATTAAAGGTTAAAGGCTTGGAGACTAAAATGTTTGAAGAATGGTAGCATGATTTGGGTTTGACTAGTCTAAAGAAAAGCAGGACTGGGGGACATGATAATAGTATTGTAGTATTTGAGAGGTTGCCAAAAGAGGAGGGGGTCAACAAATTTGTTGACTACTTGATTTCACTTAACAGCAACAGTTATTCACTTCACAGTTGTGCCCAAAAGGTCATAAAATGGAGCGAAACATATTTAACAACTGCCTTGCTTAGCAACAAAAATGTTGGACTCGATTGTAAGTCATGGACGATCCATATTTTATTGATACTCATTTTGGCAATAAAAACTTAGACATGGTGCATAAGGAGCAGCTGGCTGTCTAGAATTATTTACCCCATTGGCTAAAAACTCCATGTAATAAAATATATGATGCAAAATTGAGCTGGAGAGATAATGTGTGTTGAATAAAATGCACTTGTTAACTGTGTTCCAGAGAACATCTTTGTGGGCATAATCCACAGCAGTCCCTCTCCTGAGCAATATTTTTTCCTTCTGTGGCATCTTTAATGTTGTAGAAGTGGTGGTTTGTTTTTAAGCCAGCTTTAATGAGGTGATTGTACCATTTTTGCTCCTTTCCCGGTACAGCTGAATTTCTCTTTCTTTAGGTAAACATTGCAATAAGATGGAAATAAGATGCTAACTCCCTTAAAATCTCCATGTAGGGACCATCGTGAGGAAAATAAATAAATTTGCATTCCATGTTTCTTCCCTGATTGCAAAAGTGAAGGAAAGGGCATTTGAAAAGGGAAAAAATACCCAACAGAATCACCCAATAACAAAGAGAAGGATTAGAGGTGACATGACAGCGGTCTTGAGAGGCTTTGTCGAGAAGACCGTTGAATCCGAAGTAGCTGAAGGCAGGACAGAAAGAAACAGTTGGAAGCTTATCAAGAGGGAACCAGCCAAGAACTAAGGAGAAATTTCCTGTCAGTGACAAGAATGAACCAGTGGAATGGGTTGCCTCAGGAAGTTGTGGAGGCTCCATCACTGGAGGTTTGAAAGAAGACATTGGACAACCATTTGGGATACAGGACCTCCTGTTTGATCAGGACCTCCTGTTTGATCAGGGGATCGGACTAAAAGACCTCCAAGACTTCCAAGAATATCACCGATCTCCATTCAAGAGGACATTCTTTGGGTGCTTTCTATCCAACAGTGCCATCCATTTTTGTGCCTTCTCATTGGCTGTGCCTAATCTGTAGAAAGCCACTTCCATCTTGTTTCCAGAATATACAGATATATACACAGGGGTGGGATTCAAATTTTTTAACAACTGGTTCTGTGGATGTGGCTTAGTTGGTGGATGTGGCTTGGTGGTCATGTTATTAGCTGGGCATGGTCAACTTAATATCACTCACATCGAGGCCCGCATCTCCTTGCCTGGCCTCTCATGACTGTGGGGATGCTGCAACAGTCGTAAATGTGAAAAACGGTCATAAGTTACTTTTTTCAGTGCCGTTGTAACTTTGAATGGTCACTCCACACAAGCAAAGTACCAGCAAAGGAGGGGGAAAAAACTCCAGAGAGGTTCCTGATAGAGGAAGTCTAGTCCTGCCAAGAATGTAATGAGGGTTAACGGAGAGGCAGTTTCTGTAAGCAACACCAGAATATTTCCTTCCTGCCTTCCTTACAGGATTAGCTCTGTAATTTCTTCTAATAACTGGTTCTCCGAATTGCTTAGAATGTTAACAACCGGTTCTAGCGAATTGGTGCGAACTGGTAGAATCCCACCCCTGTATATACTGTATAGTTGCGTGCTCTCTCTCTCTCTCCCACCTCTCTCTCTCAAACACAGGATGAAACCATTTGGAAAGAGAATCTGTCAATAATCTTTCATTTTCCCTCCTTGTAGACAAAATGCTTGTCTGTAACAGCTGGCCACAAACTCTATTGGTTTCTCTCTGTTTCATGTATTGCTCCAGAGCAGGGTTTCTCCACCTCAGCAACTTTAAGATGGGTAGATTTCAAGTTCCAGAACTCTGGAAGCTGAAGTCCACCCATTTGTAAACTTGCCAAGGTTGAAACACTCTGCTGCAGATCCCAACCACACTGGGACCTCCTGTGGCATAATTTAGGAGATGAAAAACATGAAAAACGTCAAAAGAGGCCTTGAAAAAACATCTAGAGAGGTCTTTCATTCTCAAATTGATTCTTCTAACAAAATGGTGGAAATAGTGCCTGATCAGCACCAATAGCCTCCAAACATTGGATCAGTGACAAAAGATAATTTGTTTCCTGACAAAACAGCCCAATGAACACAAATCAACTAATCCTCTAAGAAAGATTCGGTGGCCATTTTGTCAAAGTAATTAGGAATTGCTTCGAACATCCACTGTAACAGAAAGAGAGAGTGGACAGATTTACAGGTATTCTTTGACTTATGTTGCTAAGCAATACAGTTAAGGGAATTGTGTCCCGTTTTACAATCTTTCTTGCCTCAGCTTTTAAGTAAATCGTTGTTAAATTAGTAACACGGTTGTTAAGTGTATCTGGCATCCCCGTTGAATCTGTTGGTCTGAAAGTCGCAAAAAGGGATCACGTGACCCCTGGGACATTGCAGCCATCATTAATACATGTCAGTTGCCATGGTCATAAGTGTGAAAAATGATCAAGTCACTTTTTTCAGTGCCATTATAAGTTCATTAAATGATTGTAAAGTTCATTGTAACGGTCATTAAATGAATGGTTGGAAGTTGAGAACTTCCTGGAGACCTAACAGAAAGAAATGGATAAAAGAAGCCATGAAACCAGAACTATGCTGCCAAACCCACGATGAGTTTCCCACTCAGCCATCAGTGCCTTTCTGTGTTCTAAAAGTCAACCCTCCTTCTCTTCAGTACAGATTTTGTTTTTTGAACACTCAGCACCTTCAAGAAAAAAGAGCTGAAGAAGCTTCTTGGATGAGAAGCGGAACATCTTCTGAGAAAAACCAGACAGTCCAGTTGACTCTTGAAAAAGCACCTTTGGGACAACCACAACCTGGATGACTGAGAATCTCCACAAATACCTTCAAGAAAAGCCCTCTCACCTTTTCCTTTTGGTATCCAACATGGGAAATACAGTTCTTATTTTTAAAACTTCTGAACATTGTTCAGCTCTATTTGACTTCCAGGCAGGAAGAACACAGAGCCTGGATCTAGCCAAAATGGTTGCCAGAAAGCTTTACGCGCAAGGTGTGAGAAAGTGTGATAAAATAAAGACAGCCATTGGTGCTTACGCTTCTCTGCAGCATTCAAGCTTTAAATGGAAGCATGCGTGGTTAAATACAAAGGCTTGTTGATTCAAGCCCACATTTGGCAATTCCCCTGAGTAATGTGAAGGCGTTTCAGAGGCGAATCGATTGGTAATGCTTGGATTCACACTAGCCATGGGGAGAAATCTGTCATTGGCTCATGAAGGCAAACTATTTGAAATGTACATTTCTGAAGCAACATATTAGGGACGGTTAGTCCACAGGTCACACGTAGCTCCTCTGATACTGATCTGCCAAAATTCAATAGGGTAAAAAAACCCTGAGTAATTTGGAGCAGCACAATTCTTTCAGGTAGTTTGAAAATGAGGGTGAGAAAGGTGCGGTAGAAGCCTCTCGCAATTAAATGATTTTTGGTTGTAACCATAAAACCACCAAACCACCTAGAAATTACATCACCAGTGTGGACATTGTGTTTTGGTGGTTTGATGTTCGGTGATTCCTTGCATGGGATGAAGAAATATAAGAGAGGACATCGAAGTTGTTGGCATCCCAGGAAATCCACTTCTTTTCCCTTCGTTGTTCAGTCTCTATGTTATGTCCGACTCTTTGTGACCCCATTGTACGATAGCATACCAGTCCCTCCTCCCATCCTCCATTGCCTCTTGGAGTTTTCCCAAATTCACGTTCACTGTGTCAATGACACTATCCAATCATTTCATCCACTTCCATGCCTTTCTCTTTTTGTCTTCAATCTTTCTCAACATTGGTGTCTTTCCCACCAGATTCCCCACCCTTTATTAAAAGCCAAACACCAAAAGGACTGAAAAGTGCATGCCTCCCCTGTCATAGGCCACCAGAAGCCTCCTGAAGTTCACAAAAACTGATGCTTTTTCATAAAGTATGTTCGTCTTGAAAGCAGTTACCAGACCAAAACAATTCTCCTCCTTCAATATTGACAGGAACCTCCTGAAGTCCTTTCACCTGATCAGGGGAGAAAATGACAATGCCTGATCCAGGAGAGGCAGCAACACACACACACAGACACACATACAAAACCCTCCACCCAACACATGCACAAATACATACTTCTTGATCCAGCATTGCTGGTTTTCTGAATTTTGCAATGCCTTTTAAGGACAAGGTTTGTGCAAAAAGCAGCCATTCAGGAAAATGACATACAGAAATGTATTATATTAGAGGAAATGGTTTGCACAGACTGGCTTTGTGAGACGAATGTAAACCAAAACACATGCTTGCAGATATGTGACCAAAATACATACAAATTCAAGTACAGAACAAAAACAAAAAATAGACTGGGAAACTAAAGTTGACAGATTTCCAAAAGGAATTTAGGGAGTAAACTATAGAAAACTGACATCTTGCTCCATTCCTAGCTTAGAGCCATAATATGGATTCTTTGCTTTTGCTTAAGTGAGACACAAATCTCCTATTATGAGCTAAGGTTATGGCTTATTCCTCACAAATCATAGTTTAAAATCTTTGCTTGGCATTCTGTGTGAACTCAGCCAGTCTGGTTAAACTCTTGCGGGTGCTGCCAATTTCCCCACTCCTGATTTCCTTCTGTAGATATTTTATGATGTTAGGGTTCATTTGGGGAAAACCCCATCTATTATGACACAACACAGAATAATAGAGTTGGAAGGGAGAAATAGCATGGCTCAATGCCAGGTGGGGCTACAAGGTGACAACAGCACATTCAATCACACCTGTAAACCCACTGGGTGCAGGGTGTTATATGCACTAACAAGAAATGTCCACAACTATTGGTGCTACTACAGCTTCCCAGTATTCTTCAAGGGCAGCCCCATGTACAGTGCATTACAGTGATCCAAATGGGAAGTTACTATGGTATGAATCACCACGAGCAAAGGCTTCTGATTCGGGAAAGATCGCAATTTAGATTTCTCTTTGAATCATAGAAAATATCTGTCTGTCCATCTGTCCGTCCATCCATCCACCATCTATCTATTTAGGTATCTATCTTCCAACCAGTAACTAGGAATTGAAAACAACTAGATGGCACATAATTAATTGTCTCTGAAATTCTTGCATTTTATTGAGGGTAGCTGCTCCAGTACTTCAATTTACTTTCCTCACAAAGCTCCTGCTAGGCATTTGTAACTCACTGACTTTTTCTTACCCAAGGCTTATGAATACACTCAACCTCTCCTGGAGATTGCATCCCAGTCTATGGTTTCAGTTTCCCAGGCCAAACCATCTGAAATTCAGTAGGATAGGAACAGAAGCCAATTCTGACATCCCCGAAACAAGACACAGATTAGGTTTCAGCCCAGACGACAAGGGGGAAAGGAGGCTGATCTTTGGCATGTTTTATTGAAACCTAATTAAGTTATTGGCATTCCCGCAGACATAGTATTTGCTGCAAAATGAGGCGTTCAGCCAAAGACACTGGTAACCAAAGAGAAACCGAGAAGGGAAAGAATTCCAGTTTATATCTTTTCTAAACCGTCTCCACATGCTTTTTTAAAAAAAAAAAAAAAGGGGGGGGGGTGTTTGGCAGAACATTTTATTTTCACCACAGTCCTGGCCCAGCCGAGCGAGAGATCGTTAAAAGGGCAATGGGATATTAACATTGTGCAGTGTTTTTCACTTCTTTTGGCCCAGCTTTGTCTGGGTGGTGAGCTTTCTTCACAACCTTGTGATGTCCTGGCTTCTGGGCCAGGCAGCCCAAAGTGATGCTTGTTGAAGAGAGGAGTTGTTATGGAGGGAGGCAAGGAAACCTGAAGAGGAGCTGAAACATGAAGTTATCAAAAAGCTCCATCTGGTATAAAGGGCCGTGTCTCATTCTTGGCTCTTTCTTCTGAAGTACCCTAAATCTTCTGTGGGATGTAGCTTCAGGGTGATGAATTAACAGGGTTGGACTTGTTTATTTCTTAAATTTATAGCATTGGATCAACAGGACTAAGATGACCCAGTGAATTTCATGGTGGAATTGGGGTTTCTGGGATCTGTTGAGGCATAAACACAGCACTGGATAACCTCTCTGTTGTAGTGTTTCTCTAACTCGGCAACTTTAGGATGCATGAACTTCAACTTCCAGATTTCCTCTGGCTGGGGAATTCTGGGAATTGACATCTCTACACCTTAAAAGTTGCCAAGGTTGAAAGCATTGCTGTGTTTTGTTTTTGGTTTTTTTTAGCATCTAGTAACTGAATGTGCATGCTTGTTGTACCTCTGTAGAGATTCTCAGTCATCCAGGTCATGGCTGTCCCAAAAGTGTTTTTTCAAGAAGCAACTGGACATTTCTTGTTTTTTCTTTGAAGACTCTGCAAGGAATATAAATCCTTCCATTTCCCACTATCCTGTCAGAGCTGAAGAAGCTTCTTGGATGAAAAGCAAAATATCTTCAAAGAAAAAACAAGGAAGTCCAGTTGCCTCCTGAAAAAGCACCTATGGGACATATTTGCTGTAATTTGTTTAATGAGAACTTTGGATAAACCATGAACAACACATTATAAATGTACAGCTGAGCATTGAGAAAAAGCAAGGTAGAGGCCTTCAAATAATATGGAGACAATTAGTGAGTCCTGTGAACTGTGAGAAGAACCATGTGATTGGTTTTGGACAAAGTAAAGATCAACAGATCATGTGATGCAATCTCAGCAAGGTTAAACTCACAATTTTCACATGACACACCAGATGGTGAACACACTTGGTAAAGTTAAAGAAAGGTAGTGGACAAGGGGGTAGACAGAATGGTGGAAGTCTTGGGATGATCTTGGAAGAGATGTTGGATTTCCCATTAGGGTATTAAGACAGAAGGCATTTGCACATTTGGTCATCAGGATTTGGGACTGATTCAAGGACACTTAACTACTTACTGCAAGATGTAGTAATTCCATGCATCTAGGAAGTAGCTCAACAAAGCTTGTAAAATTAGTCTGACTAGAAACCTTGAGCCACTGTGATAAAAAGGTAAAGGAGTTCCTGCAAATTTTATTCCATTAGTCATTGCTGACTCTATGGGGCAGTGCTCATCTCCGTTTCAAGACCATTAAACCAACACTGCCCAAAGGAATTTCCATGGTCACATGGCCAGCATAATACTGTTACTTTCCCACTGAAGTGGTACCTATGTATCTACTTGGATTTGCAAGTGTTCAAACTGCTAGGTTGGCTGGAGCTGGGGTAGGGACAAGAGCTCACTCCACCACAAGGAGCTTGGGTTTTGAACCTGGGCTGCTGAGTTTCCAGAAGATAACCCAATGTTTTAACCACTGAGCCACCATGCTGCCCTGAACCACTGAGAGCAGGAATAACAGCAAAGAAAAAAAAAAAGACAAATGACAAAATATAAATTCTTGCAAATGGAAGTGGAATGATTGTGGCCAACCCCCCCCCCCCCCCAAAGGTACCAATAGTAATAGGCACCTTGGGTGGCAGTGCAAAGCATCTGGAGTACTACTGGAGTAGTATTAATACTACTGGAGTACTACTGGAGTAAAGTAAATAACAACATTGACAAATTCACCATCAGTCAACTGCAGAAGGCAGCTATTCAGAACAGCTTAAATCTTGCGATGAGATCTTTAGCACCATAAAAAACATCTGCCTCTCCCAGCTCCTTGGGAAGGATTTAATAGGTTGAAAAAATGCCAAATAATAAATTTTTGCCACATTTGTTAAGAGATCATTGAGTCAAGTTGATTTGAATTACATGGTCATTAAATGCTTGTTGGAAGCTGGTTGAGAAAGACACAAATGTTGAATGTTGCAACTGTCATAAACCATGCAGTTGCCAAGCACACACATTTTGATAATGCAATCAGTGAAAACTTTGATAGTTGTAAATGTGAGGACCGACTGTAAATCAATTTTAGTGCTATTGTAGCAACTTTAATTACTAAACAAATGGTTGTAAGTCAAGGACTACCTATACTTGCCATCTGTGCTATTGGTGGCTACTGGTTCAACCCGGTTCTGCCAAGCTGGTAGCAGTGATGAGCAGTGGAGACCAAACCAGTTCTCTCCACTACTCCGCTGTTGAGCCCACCCACCTGCCCGGGCTCCCATACTCACATTTATCTTCTGCCTTTGAAGATAAGTGCCATGCGGCAACTGCTGAAGCGACCGGGATCATGCAGGCATGCAGGAGGTGAGTTGGAACACCTCTGTGCCTACGCAAAATGCATGTTTGCTGCATGCATACAAGCAAAGTGTGTGCATGCATGCAAAGCGCACCCACCAATGGTGGTATACAGCCGGTTCACACTGGATCGGGCAAACCGGTAGCAAGAACTTGGCGTGGGCCACTGAACCCGTAATAAGTTCTGGTTGGCCATGCCCCCCACCCAGTCGCCCTCCCGCCTGATGCTTGCTCACCCTGCCCACCTCCCTGACATTCACCTAAGGTATTTCTTTCTTTTTTTCCCTCCCGATATTCAGCTGTAGATAAGATCAGCTGTGCCGGATTTCCCTTGCTGAGGCCCAGGAAGGCAAAAAAATGGAGGGAAGAGCTCAGCCCCAGATGAGCCTTAGGATCAAAAACACCCCCCAAAGGCTCCTCTGTGGCTAAGAAGCTCCCAAAAATGGGTGGGGCCTGCAAAAAAAGCCATGCCCACCCAGTCACATGGCCACACTCACCAAGCCACGCCCATATAACCAGTAGTAAAAGTTTTTGAATCTTACCACTGGCGCCCACCAAGCCACACCCACTGAATCAGTGGTAAAAGTTTTTGAATCCCACAACTGATCTGTGCTCTTCCAGTTAGTAGTTGTGCATGCTGTAAAAATACGAGACAATGTGCCATCACAACTGCATTTAAAATTTGTTCCATTGTATTATTATAGAAAAATATTTCAATCTGCTAAAAACCTTTCAGTTTAAAGTTTCAGCATAAATCTTTCCCATGCTTGGAAAAAATGAAATGCAGGGGAAGTAAAACTGAATCTTGAGATATAAAAGAGGTTATTCCTAATAGAAGATATCTAAGGCCCAACGTTCCAGCAAAGTTCAATCTTATTTTTCAACTTCTGTGCAACTGTATTTGGCCAGTCAGTTTCAGTTATAACTGATATTGTTGTGGGCAAGCACAACCAAACTAGAGTGAAGAGAGGGCTTTCTGGACTGGTCCTGTTGGCAATTTATGCTAATTGCAATGAATCCTTCAGCAATTCCTAGCACCTTCTCAATCTTGGCTAGCCTCAGTAGCTGATCTCCACTTGAGGACATCTTATCATCTTGTATTACTGTTCAGTTTAGAAGTGTTACTGTTTCAGATAGGAAGGCAGTGCAGAGAGTGGTGAGGACATCAGAAAAGATTATTGGAAATTTCCTCTTAAATTGGCTGCCATAAAACTGTTTTGAATTGATAATATAGGAGTTTTTATGGATTTTTCTCTGCTCGTTGTTGCCGATTATACGGGGTGGTGCTCATCTCCATTTCAAGGCCACTGAGCCACCACTGGCCAAAGACGTTTTTGTTTTATATGGCCAGTATGACATCATGGAGTGCTGTTACCTTCACACCAAAGTGGTATCTATTTACCTGCATGTTTTTGAACTGCTAGGCAGGCAGGAGCTGGGGCAGGAATGGGTGCTCACTCCGTCATGCAGCACTCAGGTCTCAAGCCAAGGCTGCCCGCTTTTCCAGCCAACAAGCCCAGCATCTTAACCGCTGAGCCACCGTGCCACCCTGAGTTGGTGACATACCAAAACATAATTAGTAGTTCATTTTCTTTCCTTTGTTGGCTAATTTACTTTCCTGCATGGCTAATTGCTCCCACTCGTCCTCTTCACAGTGGATATATCTGTGTGATCATGCCTGGTTTGCTATTATATGGGCATTTTCTGTGCATATGCTGATATATCAGCTGTGACTAGTTATTAATAGAAGAATCTGATCTCTGTGCTTAGTCTGTTGGGATTTATTGAGTTCTTGATGATCTCAGATCTTGGATGTTTTCTTGCAAATGTTCATTACCAATCTAGGAGTAACAGAATCAACCCAACCAAGCTAAGCAACCCCAAGAATTCAACAATTTAACTCTGAACAACTTTTATTCTCTACTGTTGGAAAGAGATTTATTCACAGATAATATATTGAAGCAAAATAAACATCTTCCACTGAAGGAAGGTCCAATTCCATTTCCTTCCTCTTTTCCAATAGATTATCCTGAACATGGGTAGTTCATTTGGGTTAGCTTTGAATGTAGTGGTGGCAGACAGTTGATTTACATCTACTCTATTTTACAGGGAGAGGAATTGTCTTCACTTCAAGGTCATTTCCTTTTTGTAAATATAGTACTGTATTTTAACTTTCCAACAAATTCCCATAGTTTTTTTTTTAAGCATGAACAGATTTTCTTAATGTGGAAAAGATTAAATAACCTAAAAATGTCTTTTCATTGGTTGAAACAACCCATATTTAACAGCCCTGTTTTTCTCTACAGTTACTGCCACTTGTTTGAATGTTTTCATCATTGGATGCACAGATGGATCAAGGAGACATTCTTTGATTTGATAAAGAAATTGCACTTTCAAAAATGCTGAAGTCTTCTGAAGCAATGTGGTAGCAAATTTTCTAATGAATATTCTCATTTAGTTCTTGGGTAATTAATATCAGAGTTTGGCTGAAAGCATAGGGATAAGTTTCTGAGTTAATGTATGATGGTTGCATCATTAAAGAATTAATAACATCCTTAATGAATTAACAGCAATCCATGACTCTTGTCTTGGGTTTCTACTGGACAGTATCTCAAAAGCCCAAAGAAGAGGAAAAAACTGTGGGGTCCTTGACCCTCTGTAAGCTTGGTTGATGAACTGATGATATCACCAAGTTGGGTAAG
Source organism: Laticauda colubrina (assembly GCA_015471245.1). Taxonomy (NCBI): domain Eukaryota; kingdom Metazoa; phylum Chordata; class Lepidosauria; order Squamata; family Elapidae; genus Laticauda; species Laticauda colubrina. Next base: position 11,953,242 of record BLBF01000072.1, read on the forward strand.
AAATATCTGCAAGAAAACAACCAAACTCACAGAGCACCAAGGACCTCACAATTCAACCTTGAGCTATAAATATTCTCTTCTATTGGGAAGATGAAAAAAATACAAGGGAATAATTCTATTTTTCTCTCAGTGTTTTAGAACCTGTAAACCTTAATAGCCATGAGAAGACTATGGCCTCTAGGAATCTGGAATCTTTTAAGAAAGATTAAGTAGTGTTGTTTAATTGCAGAACAAATTGAGAATGTGGTCATGAGATATTTCTGCTTTGAATGGGTGAGTAGATAAGCATGGCTGAGACTTTCAAGCTGCATATCAATGTTAAATGTGGGAGGGGTATCACCTGTAGGCACCACGAATCACCAGAAACATGCAAAGTAGATGGGGCTAAAGAATTGAGAATCAGATGTGGTTAGTTCTTGCACACAAGGATTCCTAACACCCATGGCATTGTATGGGCAATGGCTGGGGTTGGGTGGGAGGATTCTTTCATCAGAGCAGATGTTGGTGGGGGGGGAACCTCCCAACTATAAAACTTCAATAACTGAACAGGTTATAACTGAACAGGAAGCACATGTCTGCTCCTTGATGGAGGAGAGAGGATGGATATATTGCAGCCTGGTGGTAGGCAGACCACACAACAGAGTCATAGTTCTCTGACAATGGTTGCAACTAGCACAGGCGTGAACTTGCAAAGAGATAGTCTCCATGATGCAAGATGAAGTTATGCTGATCTAGATTGGGTTGTAAAATGCATGGAAGGGAGATTTCCCAGGAAGCACATGTCTGCTCCTTGATGGAGGAGAGAGGATGGATATAAAAGCATGGAAGAAAAATCCAAAGCCCTTGACTTCTCCTGATGCTTCTCTTCAGGAATGGGGTAGAGAAAATAGTGTAAAGTATTATTTATGGAAAAATATGAAGGAAAAAAAATATGTGAGTATGCATCAGCTATACAGATAGTCCTCTTTTAGTGACTGATCACTTAGGATTTGGTCAAAGTCAAGATGGACTAATAGTATTTATAACCCAGTTTCACAGTCCCAACAGCTGCGCGCGCGCACACGCACACGCACACGCACACACATACACATTGTGGTAACATTCAATCTGAATCTCTGATGCTTGGCAACCAGTTCTCATTTACAGCTGTTTGCAGCATCCAGGGGTCATATGACCATGATTTTTAGCATTTTTTGGCTATTTCCTGAGTATAATTGATTTGTTAATGACCAACACATTTGCCTAATGAATGCAGCATTTGCTTCATGACTGCCATGTTCACATCATGACACTGTTAAAAAGGTCATAAACTTGAAAGTAATCACATGATGACATTATAACTTATTGCAGTATTTCCAGGCTCAGTTACAGTTTTAAGTCAAGGAACACCTGTGCAGTAGATTATTCAGATTTCTGTTGATATTGTGCAAATTCATTGATGATATCGTCAGTTTACTTTGTTTTTTATAGACAAAAGCTTATAGTCAATTCAACATATACAGTGATCATGAAGAACTAAGTTAAAATCATCTAGTTTTAAATCTCCACATTTTCTCTTTTCTGCAAGAAGAGATTGGTGTCCTGTTTTCAAATCCACTTTTCCCCACATTGTTAAAGAAACAGAATCATAAAATCCAAAAATGAAAATTCCAAGCTAGGAAATTATGTGACATCCATGCCAGCCTTCTGAATTCTGACTGGCATCTTTTGCTAGTCAACAGTATTTTACATGGGTAACAATGAACATACAAATACTCCTCAACTTACAACCATTCATTTAGCAACTGTTTGAAGTTACAAAGGTACTGAAAAAGTGACTTATGCCTATTTTTCACTCTTACAACCTTTACAACATCCCCATGATCACACGATCAAAATTTGGATCTTGGCAATTGGCATGTATTTATGACTGTTGCAATGTCTTGAGGTCATGTGATCACCTTTTGGGAGCTTTTGGCAGGCAATGAGGAAGTCAGATTCACTTAATAGCCATGTTACTTACTTAACAACTGCAGTGATTCACTTAACGGTTGTGGCAAGAAAGGTTCTACAATGGGCCAAAACTCACCAAACCACTGTCTTGCTTAGCAATGGAAATTTGGAGCTCAATTGTCATAAACTGAGGACTATCTGTATGGAAAAACATGTTAAAATGGTGGCCATGTTGGTACCAACGAGACTTCAATGTACCATCTGAATCATCCTGGAGACCCCATTGCCTGGACAAGTCTTCCATATGAAAAAATTGCTGAGTTCCTGATAACCCATCTTTGCCTCTTCCAGATGACACCAATTTCTGGGGCACCGCCTGATTGTGATCAATCCATTAGCTGCATTCTCTTCTACATAAACATGTCTTTCCCAACCTTGGCATTGATCTGGTTTCTTTGAAACCTGATTTTATTTTACTAATTCGCAGCTGGTGTTCAGGGTCTTCCTAAGAAAATTATCTCAGCCTTCAGTCATTTCAGAAAGTTTCCCCTTACTCCTTTATTTAAACAGCAAGACAATTTCCTAAGTTTAATGCCAGAGTTAGCAGGAGCAGTTAGCTCAGAGTGTACATAGCAGCTCTTTCACCTTCATTAGGCTGGCTCAATTCATAACTGTTCTAGCAGCAATGTTTTTGCACACAATGATGCTTCCTGCAGAGGAATGACCATGGAAAACTAAACATCAGGAACAAAAATCCATATTAATTTTTCCGGAAAGATCTGTCAACTGAATATTGGTTTCTTCTGGCACTGTCTCTCCAGACTTTCTCAGAAAATCCATGTGGATTTTCCATTCCAACACTAACTCCTATACAGGTAGTAAAATATTTGAACTATTTGGTTCAATGATTGTTCCCTCTTTTTAAAAAAAATTGCTGAAAAGTAATTAAATATAATTATGTAGCTAAAAGTAATGGTGTATAAATCATTTATATATAAATGATTATATCATTATATATCATGTATATATAATGATTATATGTATAACAGATGGGTATAAATCCTCTCAGCCTCATTAATTTTATTTATTTGCTATTCAGCCAGAGACCAAACGTTAACATACAACTCAAAACAAGTACCCCAACAAAAGCCAAACTTATTTGGGGGGGGAAAATTCTCAGATGACATAAACCAGTTTCTGAGTCAAAATCTGTCTTACCTCTGTATGGATTATTTCTAACACTTTCTAACAGCAGTGCAGAATGTACCACATTTGGGAAATTTTGTAAGAGGTTTTTTTTCTCTCACTGGGGCCACCAAAGCATCTCCATCACCAAAGGGGAGAAATTTACATGTCATATAAGGTGTACAAGATATACAGCTACCACAGCTTCTACCTCTAGTTACATATGTAAGTATTGTGAGGAAAGACATCAAATGATATTGTACATGGTTAGCAGTGGTGGTATTGTAAAAATATTGTCTGGCCCCAAGACCCAGAAAGTCACATGGAATTACTTCTGAGCAAGACAGAGGTGAATATTTGCAGCTCAGAGTTGAAATGAGGAATACCAGAGTTGAAATGGTATTCTCTGAGCCCCAAGAACTAAGCTCAAGAAAGAATCAAGGACTCCTTACTTTACTCACTCCTTCAATCAATCACTCCTTACTGAGTGATTTGTTTTACTGTTCCTCAGTGAAAGACAGAAACCTTGCCAACCTAAAGCAATTACTTGCATCATTAGATATATATTCTGAGAATGTCTAAGGAGGAGCCATCTTAACTCTCTTTCTCCTTACAAACTATCTAAGCTTTGTTGCCTCTTACTCTCAGGAATACAGTTCTTCCCTCTTGGGAATCCAGACTACATTCCACCACATCATTTAGGGATGGTGCAGACCAGCTCCTCATCTCAAGTTCTTGTAGTGGTGATAAAATGTACATCTTTTGTAAATCTAAATCATGGCTACATTATTGTGCATTCCTCCACTCTTGAAACTGGTTAAAAAATACATGGCATAATCTATGATGCCCTGCTAGCAGAGCTCTAATCTGTCTCAATAATGAGAACAGGGATTGGTCCTGACTATAGATTTGAAGAGCAATGATTGTTGAATTCCCCTGGCTTTGGTTTCCTCTCCAACCGGTGTCATCTGCTGGTAGGAAGAATCATCACTTAAGTTTATTCTTAAATTGGAGATGAAAGACATCACGCCATGGGTGATAGTTGCAAATGAAGAGGTATTCTATCTCAGATTACTTTTCAGTAGTGGTCTCCCAGTCTTCTGGAAGCTCAAGTGCCTGAAAGAACAGAAATCTGGTCTGTTAATGAATAGCTTCTTCCACCTCCCCAGGCAAAGCAGAAGTGAGGTCAAAACCTGCTCCAACTTTGCCTGATCAAACTCATGGTTTCAAAGCAGGGATCAAAGCCCAGGGCAAATTTTGAGAAAGCTCTCACTCAGCTTGCACAAGGCTGGTCTGGTTTGCTTTAGGGGTGGGGGGGATGACCTCTCTTGAAATTGCTTGTGATCTCCTGGGGGACTCCAAGCTTCAGTTTAAGAACCCCAAAGTTCTATGCTGAGGTGAGCAGCTTGTGTGTTCCCTTAAAGCCTTGTGTGGTGGCGATGCTGGAAAGTTGCTAAATTACAGTAGTGCAGTTTGCTACTTTTCCAAACATATTTTCAGTGAAACAAGTGCAAGTACAATTTGAAAATTGGATTTCCTGCCTTTCTAGCATGGGTGAATCAGTGACTGCTTTTGTCAGCTTTGGATGGCTGAACTTAGTAAAAGTTGTCTGTGCTTATTAAAGCCCCTGTCACACTGCACCAACGGATGCAAAGAGGATGTAAAACGGACAAAAAAGCTTGCCATCCGTTGGTTAACGCGATGTACTCACTGCCTCCGTTTTCCTTCCTCTCTATCCGTCCAGCATCCGTTTATGGATGTTTCATCCTCTCAGAAAGTTTTGAGCTGCTCAAAACTTTTGCGCGGAAAATGTATCCAATGCGTCCGTTCTGCATCCTCTAGGCATCCGCTACGCATCCGTTCTGCATCCGTTATGCATCTGCTATATCCGCTAGGCATCCGCTGCGCATCCACGCAACTCGCATCCGCTCGGACGCAGGGAGGAAGCGGAACGGATGCAGAACGGATGCAGAACGGATGCCTTGCGGATGCAGCACGGAAACAAAGCATGTAAAATGAAAAAAACGTTCGCAGAGGGGACCTATCTCGGATATTAAGGATGTCTAGAGGATGCCTAGAGGATGCCTAGAGGATGCCTAGAGGATGCAAAGGGACACCTATACTGCCTATAAAAACAGGGAGCAACTCGTCTGCATCTCACTTTCAGCCCAGAAGCCCAGCTGTGCAGACCTCTGCAGCCTTCATCTGACTCTTGCTCTTCCACAGCATCCAGTCATGTCAACCGTGGATTGTAACACAGTCCTTTTGGCAGCCACCATCCTTCTGCAACAGTGCAAAGCCATCTACAGGCTCTGTGAACTCCACTACGGGAAGAAAAAGGGGCGGCCAAGAAGCGTCTGGGTACGAAGGTGGTTCACCAGAAGAGCAGAGGATGGACTGTACAACAAGCTGATGGTGGAGCTCAGGAACGAAGACACTTGGGCATTCCAGAACTTCATGAGGATGCCTCCAGCCATGTTTGATGAAGTTGTGCAGCGGCTGACATCCAGGTTGACCAAGGCAAACACCAACTTCCGGCCCAGCCTGGACCCTGGGCTCAAGGTGGCACTCACTCTGCACCACCTGGCCTCAGGGACCACCTACAGCAGCATGCAGTATGGCTGGAGGGTGCCACACAACACTATCAGCATTGTGGTCAGGGAAGTGGTGCAGGCCATCATCGAAGAATACAAGGAGGAGCTCCTCCAGTGCCCCTCCACTGAAGAAGGATGGAAGAAAGTTGCAGAGTAGTGGTATCAGAGGTGGAACTTCCCTCACATCGTTGGAGCCATCGATGGCAAGCATGTGGCCTGCAAAGCGCCAGCCAACTCAGGGTCCACTTATCACAACTATAAGGGCTTCTTCAGCATCATCCTCTTGGCCATGGTCGACTACGAGTTAATGTACATCGATGCTTCAGGCAACGGGTCAGCTTCAGATGCCCAGGTATACAACGCAAGTGACCTCAAGGGTAGGCTGGAACGCAACCTCATCATGGGCTTCCCAGATCCAGACCCCCTGCCCAACGACACACAAGATGTGCCCTACTTCATCGTGGGGGATGACGCCTTCTCCCTCACAACCTACCTCATGAAGCCCTACACCTCCAGATGCCTCACCCGTGAAGAGAGGATCTTCAACTACAGGCTGTCCAGGGCAAGGCGGGTGGTGGAGAACGCCTTTGGCATCCTGGCCAACAGGTTCCAGATACTTCTCACCACCATGCAGCATCGCCCAGAGACCGTGAGGTGGATCATGGAAGCTTGCTGCATCCTGCACAATCTCATGCGCACCCGCTACCCAGTCTTGCAGAACAGGCTTGTGGACCGTCAACAAGGCAATGGGGGCATGGAGCCTGGGGAATGGAGGCAAGGGCAAAACCTGATAGACACTGAGGATGTGCAAGGCCCCAACAAAGCCTCATGTGAAGGGAAGAAGCAGCGCAACCTCCTGAAACACTGGTGCAACTCCCCAGCTGGAGCAGTGGAGTGGCAAGACAGGATGATAGATGCTTAATGGATGCTTCCTTGAGCCTGTCTCATCACACTGATGAGATTGTGCCATGTATGTTGAGTGGCCCGACAATGAACAGGGCATTTAATAAAGAGTTGTGTTTCTGTTGAAATGTGTGGATCAATGATTACATTGTTATTGATAATAAAGGGCCATAGGTGTGGCACCTGGGAGGGTGGACCATACAGTCCCACTATGCTTGCACTGGAGGTTTATCTATCCCACAGCTACTACCCATCCCAAAGGTATCCCTGCCCATTCCACAGCTATCTCAACCCATCCCACTGCTATCTTTTTTTTTTTTGAAAAGAGTTTTATTAATTTTCTACAAACACGCATAACATACAAAACATTAAAAACATCTGCTCTCATATATACTTCCGGTGTGTCGGTTGGTTCATCAGTTTTGTGCATTCATTTTATCGTCAATTACAATTATATTGCATAACAATTCATATTGTCAATCCATATCCTAATATTACTAAAAAAAAAGAGAAAAAAAAAGAAAAAAATTTTGACTATACTTTTAATCATTCATGCTTTGTGAGATAACAATACTTTAAACAATTTATTCTATAACAAATCATATAATCATAACAAATCAATCCTAAAAATCCTTTATAGATATAATATTAATGTTCTATTATCGTATTTTATCATCTAGCCATTGATAAAAAAGATCCCAAATTTCATAAAATTGTTTATCTTCTTGCTCTCTAATTTCAAATGTCAATCTACTCATCTCAGCACATTCCAATATTTTCTTAATAATTTCTTCCTGCAATGGTATTTTCTCATTCTTCCAATTTTTAGCAAATACAATCCTAGCCGCTGTTAATACATTTACAATCAAATATTTCAAGTCTTTATTATATGTATCAGGTAAAATTCCCAATAAAAAAATCTCTGGTTTCAAATCTATGTGTTTCTTTGTCATTTTTTCCAACCACATGTGAATTTTAGTCCAATATTTTCTGGCATCCTCACAAGTCCACCACATATGATAGTATGAGCCAGGTATCTGATGACATTTCCAACATTTTTCAGATTTGTTCTTGAACATTCTTGCTATTCTTGTCGGGGGGAAGTGCCACCTGTAAAACATCTTATACAAGTTTTCTTTATATGCTGTTGACATTGTCATTTTATAATTTTGAGACCACAATTTTTGCCATTCCTCTAAATCAATCCCATATCCAAAATTCTTCCCCCAAGCAATCATAGTTTCTTCAACTTGTTCTTCCTCTAACTTAATTCCCAATAAATAACCATATAATTTTTTAATTACTTTCTCATCAGTACCCATCAATATCTTATCTAAATCAGTCTGTTTATCATAGAATCCTTCCATTTTAAAATCTTCATCATATCTTGAGTGTATTTGCGCATATGAAAACCAATTCATCCTTATACCTTGTTCCTCTAAATTTTGAATCGATTTAAGTCCACCCTTTTCATCCAACAATTCCCCATATCTAACTGTTTGTTCCTTTTTATAGATCATAGGATAAGAAAATGCTTCAATAGTCGATAACCAAACTGGAATTTTCAAATAACATTGTTTTTTTATCTTCTCCCAATTTAACCACAAAGACTCCCGTATATAATGTCTTCTAAAATACCCCTGTGTTTTAGTTCCCTTGTACCATAAAAAAGCATGCCAGCCCAACAGTAAATCATGTCCTTCTAATGTCAACAATCTATGTTTTCTTAATGTTATCCATTCTTTGACCCACATCAAACTTGCAGCTTGATAATACAGTTCCCAATTAGGCAGGCCAAAACCTCCTCTAATTCTAGCATTTTGCAAAAGCTTTAACTTTATTCTCGCTTTTTTACCTTGCCATATAAACTTCAACATGATTTTATTTAAGTCTTCAAAATAGCCTTTTCCAAGTCTAATTGGTATTGTTTGAAAGAGAAATAAAATTCTGGGTAAAATATTCGTCTTAATTGTTGAAATTCTCCCTATTAATGACAATTGCAAGTTTTCCCATTTCTTCAAGTCTGTAATTATCTGTTGTTTGAGTTTAATATAATTATTCTCTTTTAATGTGCTACATCTTGCTGTCAAATATATCCCCAGATACTTAACCTTATTTGTAACTTGGATTTTCAAAAGATCTGTCAGTTCTTCTCTTTGTCTCAGTAACATGTTTCTTGTCAAGATCTTTGTTTTATCTTTATTTATTTTCAAGCCAGCCATCTCACCATATGTCTCTATCTTTTCCAATAACTTTGGAGCGGTTTCTAACGGGTCTTCCAGAATAAAAGCTAAGTCGTCAGCAAAAGCTTGTAGTTTGAATTCTTCCTTTTTAATTTTCATTCCTTTTATACTTTTGTCATCCCTAATATTTCTATTCAACACTTCCAAAGTCAATACGAATAACAAAGGAGATAGGGGACACCCTTGTCTTGTGCCTTTTCTTATATTAATAAGATCTGTAAATTCTCCCTCCAACATTACCTTTGCTGTCTGTTTATTATATATAGCTTCTATTGCTTGAATAAATTTTCTGGCAAAACCCATCTGTTCCAATAGTAATAACATAAATCTCCAGTTCACGTTGTCAAATGCCTTTTGAGCATCTAGGAATATCAAAGCCATTTGCTTCTCAGGATGAGCCTCATAATATTCCAAAGTATCCAAGATTACTCTCATATTGTCTCTAATTTGTCTCTTTGGCAGAAATCCATTTTGATCTGAGTGAATAAAATTATTTAAATAATCCCACTATGCTTGCACTGGAGGTTTATCTATCCCACAGCTACTACCCATCCCAAAGGTATCCCTGCCCATTCCACAGCTATCTCAACCCATCCCACTGCTATCTTAACCCATCTCACAAGCATGCAAAGGCTTAAACCATTTCTAAAAGTTTCCAGCAAGACTTTATTAAAAAAAAGAAATGAAGCAAGTGTGTGAATCAAAAATAGACTTTATTAACAACAAGCTATAAGACAAAAATGAGTCTCTGGCACTCCTCTTGGTCACTCAGTCTCATGGGTGAAGGGTGCAGGTGCTGTGGAGGTGGCTGGTGCTGGAGTGCTTGTCATCAGCTCCTCCAGAAGCAGAAGCAGCAGGAGCCCCAGCCTCAGAAGAGCGAGCCCGTGCTGCAGAAGCCCCAGCAGAACCAGAGTGAGGGCCAGGGGGCGGGATGGTAGCCCTGTCCCTCTTGCCAGGGCTGGCAGCAGATGGCTGAGGCTTGCTGTGCTTCCGCATGGTTGTGGGGTTGCTGGCTGGCAGGAACCAAGGCTAGCAGAAAGGCTGGCAGGGAGGCTGGCACCAAGACAGGCAGAAAGGCTGGCAGGGAGGCAGGTACCAAGGCTGTCAGGAAGGCTTGCAGGAAGGCTGGCAGGCAGGCAGGCACCAAGGCTGGCAGGCAGACATGAACCAAGGCTGGCAGGAAGGCTGGCAGGCAGACATGAACCAAGGCTGGCAGCAAGGCTGGCAGGCAGACCGGCTGGCAGCAAGGCTGGCAGGGAGGCTGGCAGCATGGCTGGCAGCAAGGCTGGCATGGAGGCTGGCAGCAAGGCTGGCATGGAGGCTGGCAGCAAGGCTGGCAGGGAGGCTGGCAGCAAGGCTGGCAGCAAGGCTGGCAGGGAGGCTGGCAGCAAGGCTGGTAGCAAGGCTGGCAGCAAGTCTGGCAGGCAGACATGAAGGCAGGGCAGGCAAGGCAGTCGATGTGTCCGGCAGCAGGTCTTTCCTCTGAATGGCGACCTGCTTCCTAGCTGCTTCCAGTATATCCACGGGGCTGACGCAATGCATCCTCCCCACATGCGCAATTAACACTCGGCATCCGCTAGGCTTCCGCTGTGCATCCGCTTCATCCGCTGTGCATCCGCTTCATCCGCTGTGCATCCGCTCTGCCTCCGCTGTATCCATTCCGCGTCCGCTTTGCTGAGGTCCCCCGGAAGCCTTGCGGATGTGCCATCCGCTCCCATCCGCTTCCATCCGCTGGGCTTCCATTCTGCATCCGCTTTCCATCCGCCCTGCGTCCTCCCCGCGTCCGTGTTATCCGCTCCGGTTATGCAAATTTTTGTCCCTTCTGAGAGCGGCTAACAACGGATGGAACATTTTTCTCATCCGTTGTGTCCGTTTTGCCTCCGTTGGGCAGTGTGACAGGGCCTTAAAGCATTGAATTGCAGTGCTTTAACTCAGGGGCTCTCAAACTTTTCCAGGTTGCTACACCTCTTAAGAACAGGACAGAATAACAAAATTGCAAGGGACCTTGGCGATGCTTTAGTCCAACCCCCTGATCAGGTAGGAGACCTTATACCATTTCAGATGGCTTTCCAGTCTCTTTTTAAAAGCCTCCAGTCAAAGAGCACCCACAACTTCTGAAGGCAAACCATTCCATTGGTTTATTGTTCTCATTATCATGAAATTTCTCTTTAGTTCTAAGTTGCATCTCTCTTGGTTAATGTACATCCATTGCTTATTGTCTTGCACTCAGATGCTTTGGAGCAGGGGTCTCCAATCTTGGCAACTTTAAGACTTGTGGACTTTGCTGGTTGAGGAACTCTGGGAGTTGAAATCCACAAGTCTTAAATTTGCCAAGGTTGGAGACCCCTTCTTTGGAGAATAGGTTGACCCCCTCTTCTTTGTAGGAGCTCCTCAAATATTGGAACACTGCTATCATGTCATCCCAGTCCTTCTTTTCACGAGACAAACTCAATTCCTCAACTGTTCATCAAATGTTTTAGCCTCCAGTCCCCTAAATTATCATTGTTGCTCTTCTCTATAGTCTTTCCAGAACCTCAATTTTCTTTTTTTTAACTGTGATGACCAAAACTGGATGCAATATTCCAAATGTGGTCTTACCAAGGTGATATGAAGCAGTACTAACCTGTTGGCTTAAATAAAAATGCCAGAATCCCTTATCAACAGGCAAGGCTGTAGTAAGTGATAGAAAGACAGTTGCATTTGAGCAAACTTTTTATTTGTTTGTTTGTTTCTCTTACCAAACCCCATTGAATTCTTGCAAAGCAGAATTTAAAGAGTCCAGCTCCAACATGAAAAAAGGCTTCTGTAAATTATCTCCATTTCTCTTTGGACCAGTCCATGACCTGATTGAGTGGGACCTTCATTTGTCTGTTTTGCCTAGGAAATATTTGATCCGCCTCCCCTCACTGGCCGCTCTGTGTCCCATCTGTTGCTTTTTTATTCAAATGTCCCGTGGTGTTTTGAACTTTATTAGACGCGTGTCTGGAATCTATTCTAAGCGTACGGAAAGAATTACATCCTATCCTCAGTATGTTCACAGACTGTTCAGTTTATGGCTGCTGAAAGGTCTGTCAAGTTTCCGCTGTAACTCCTGTGTTTTCAAGGCATGTAGCTATTTTTTCACTTACTTATGTTTGCAAGTTTGCTATTTATATCTGATTTGATTTTAGTTGATATCTATCTGCAGCTTCCCCTAAATTATAAAGCGAGTAATATTAAGGGCGGTGGGCAAAAGAAGGCTGCCAAAGAGATCTCCATCCAAAATTATGGTTTATCTTTTATTTTTGGTGAATCTTAAAACTCAGACTTGGGTTTGGAGAGCGGTCCTTTGAAGAGCTATTGTGTAAGAGCAGAAGTTTTCCAAGCTCCATCTTAACATCCAAAAACACTGGGTTGTATGGTTGCCAGTGAATCATTCTTGTCTGGAAAGGCTCCCATAAACTTTCCCATTGGAACTGTGTATTATTTAACTTTCTTGTACAAGTAGCACCAAACCATTAACCAAATCCTGGAAAATTCTCTATAGATTCAGGGTTGGGCTTCCAGATTTTCCTGAAACCCCATTCCGCAAATAGCAGGGTTTGCCACTGCTTCTGGCTTACTTTTAAGTAGAAAGAAATTCAAGGCTGGATTCATACAACATGCTTAACCAAGTCAGTTAAACCCAGTGTCTGCATTCGAATAATAAGCTGAATGCAATCAGGTTCAGTCTTGCTTAGGTCAAAGATCTGGGACGGGTGTTATAAGAATTCATACCTGTTGTATGGTGCAAACTTAGAGCATGGTTTAATTGATGAGCCAGTTTAAACCTATTGTGTGAAGGTAGTATTGTGTGTTAATTCTGTTTAGGCCAATAAGTGTCATACAGATGATGGAAGCCATATGTTCAGATTCTCAAACTAAAACTGGAGTCATTTTACTCCTTGTCCACCAAATTAGAAGTACTGACTGGGGTCACACATTGTATTAAAGACTCTATGTTTATGTTTAGTTTGTTGATAAACAATAGTTGATTGTGTTCACAAAACAAGTGCAATCAAGAGGTGCATAAATAGAGGTTGAGACCCCATGGCCTTCAGTTTGTAATCTTCATTGTGCAAGTAGTCCTCAACTTACACAATTAGGACCAGAATTTCTGTTGCTAAACAAGGCAGTTTTTAAGTGAGTCACACCCAATTTTGTGACCTTTTTTTCCACAGTCACTAAGCAAATCAGTATCACATGGCTATTAAGCAAATCCAACTTCCCCCATTGCCTTTCTCAGTCAGAAGTTGGTTGGGAAGGTCACAAATGGGGATCACATGTTTGTAAATACATGTCAGTTGCCGAGCACCCAAATTTTGGATCACATGACCCTGGGATGTTGCAGTGGTCATACGTGTGAGACACTTTTTTTCAGTAATGTAACTTCAAATGGTCACTAAATGGTTATAAGTTGAGGGCTACCTGTAATGGATGGGGTATTAAAAAATAGTGAACCAGGTTCTGGGCAGTCTGTTCAAGTCCATCTTTCAGGTGGTGCTGGCCTTCCAGGTGCAGCAAAGCTGGCGCTGAGACCCTTCAGGGATTTCAGGAAAGTTGCCAGTGTAAGCAGCAAAGGGGTGAATGTGGAACGTGGAGATGCTTCCCGTGTGCTCCCGATTAAGGATCCCATTGGGAAAGGAGCGGAAAAAGTCAAGGAAAAAAGAAAAAAATGTTAGAGAGGAGAAAACCCTGTGCTGGATTTTTGAAAAGAGGTTAAAGAAGAAAACAAGAGGAAAAACGGGTCACATGCTTTTAACCCACAAAATCCTTATTTAAATCTAGGCTTGTCAATCATTCTTACAGGGCAAAACAAGGGCAGGAAAAGGGGAGCAGCTGAGTTTATTCAAGAGGGTGGAGTCTCTCTACTAATGGGATTTTATTTATTTGTATGGAGGGTTCATATTTTCTATTCTCCTGCAACAGGCCACTTATCCTTTGGGTTGGGAGGCGGAGGAACAGAGGTGGCCCAGCTCTGAAGGTGCGTGTCTTTTCATTATGTTCTTTGCTTGCTCGCTAATCAGAAACAAAACCTTTCACTGTTTGCAAATAGGGAAACCCAATTAGGACTTGCTAGCAGTGATTCTGAATAATGGGAGATGCTTCGGTCTTGCTGCTTTGGGAAATAGGGTTTGGCATCTTGTTTCTAATGCATTATTAATGTAGCATTCCACAAAATGTTCTTTTTCTGGGCTGAGCAAAATTACCTCCCTAGTCTTGGGTCCCTTGAACGAATTTGCAATGGGAATGTCTGGCCAGCCTGGTTGATTAAGGGATATCAGGTTGAGAAAAACAGCATTAGTGAATCATGCACACAAATTAGTAACCCAGGGTAGCCATGCTTAAGAATTATTAGAGCTTGTTGCCTTTATACCTGGTAACCATCCTAACCCAAAATACCATGATTTAATTTACTAAGCCAAGATTTGCTTCTGAAGAAGTAAGTATAAGGAAAAGGTGGCTTGATACTTTGCACAACTAATGGCTGGAGGTAAAGAAGCTGTTGTGCCAACATGGTTCAAACTAGAGTGTCACTTTCTGATTTGAGCATGATTGAAGACATAGATGGCTGGTTGGAAGGAGCAATGGGAAGATTATATAGATTATCATATGACAGCATTGGGCAAATGATGTCAATTTGCACCCTGAGATGATGACATGTGTCTAGTTTTCCCCCTGGATACTAAAGGTTGAGGAATATAGATAAATATACTGAACGGATCTCAACTCAGAGGCACAAGACAAGCAGTCACATTCTTGGAAGAGGTTATACCTGTCATCTTGAAGATTTTGATTTCCCCTGTTGGATATGTTTGTTGATATTTCAATTTGTAAATGCATTTCATTAATATATTTATACACTCCCAATTATATATGCTCCTGAATTTTCTACTTTGTTACTCTAACCCAAAGATTTATAAGGGAACATTTAGATCATTGACTCTGTTTCTTCTTAATCTGGCACACGTTTGTCTCATTTTCCAATTGTAGTATTGTTACTTTAGTGGGGTAGGGTGGGAAGCCAAATGTTTGGAGCCATACATAATGACAAATGAATCAAGGAACCATCCCAGGAATGCTTTGGGGTAGATATGGTCAAGATGGCCTCAGGAAACCTGGTTAGATTTTAAGGTTAAGTTCTGACACATAGGAGATCTGTGAAGATGAGACCCACCTTAAGAAATAAACCGGCAGTTCTTAAGCTGCTTGAATATTTAAATCTATCACACTTCATTTGTGAAAAGAAAGTTGTATTGCATAGACAATGGAAAATAAGAGATTTTGTCTGCAGGGCAGGGATGGGAATTAAAAGGTTTATGACAATGAAGTGTTTTGTTTTTGTGCATTGGTGTGTGCTTTGTCTTATTGGCTAGTTCCTATAAATAAACTTATTGTTGGTAGTACCTCAAGCCAAAGTAATTGGATGAAATCCAATAGACTTGACAAGTAAATAAAAAAGAGGGAAAACACAGATGTCAAGGATTGGAATGGTATACAAAACAATTTTATCTTCCTCCCTCAACGCCAACTTTATGCAGGTAATTCTCGATGTATGACGACAATTGAGCAATAGCACTTAGACTTATATACCACTTCACATGATTTTACAGCCCTCTCTAAGTGGTTTACATATTTACCCCAAAAATCTTGAGTTCTCATTTTACCAACCTTTGAAGGCTGAAAGGTTGAGCCAACCTTGAGCTGCCTGGTGAAATTCAAACTGTTGAACTGCTGGCAGCCGGCAGTCAGCAGAAGTAGCCTGCAGTACTGCATTCTAACCACTGTGCCCCCACAGCTGTTATCTGTTGCTAAGCGAGACAGTTAAGCAAATTTTGCCTCATTTTATGTTCTTTCTGGTCATGGTTATTAAGTGAATCACTGCAGTTGTTAAGTTAGTAATATGCTTGTTAAGCGAATCTGACTTCCCCATTGACTTTGCTTGTCAGAAGGACACAACAGTTGCTCACAAGCCCTGAGACACTGCAATGTCATAAATATGAACCAGTTGCCAAGCATCCGAATTTTGATCATATGATCATGGGGATGTAATGGTAGTAACTTTGTGAGCGGTCACTAAATGAACTGTTGTAAGTCGGGGAGTACCAGTTGTCACAGTGTCCCAATGCATTCCCTCTCCTCCTGGCCCTGTGATTGCTAAGGACTAGGACACAATTTTTTCAGACACCTTGCTGGCAGGTAATTTTAGCCTTTTCCATCCTGCCCTGGTACTCTTTCTTCCTTAGCTGAGGGAAATTCCTTGGCGGCTCCCTTTCCTTTCATTGCAGAAATGTAGTTTAATGTAAACCTAGCTCTGAGGCAGCTTTTTCTCATTTTTAAACTATTTCATATCAATAGTTGGCCTGACATTTGTTTTCTTTGAATCTGGGTTAGAGAACTGGTCTACATTTCTCAGGATATCTCTTTAGGAATCTTGGCAGAGCCAGGACTGTATCTTTTGAAAAGACTGTAAATGTAAAACAGAAGGGAGATATTAAAAGAAGCATAAACAAGTTTCTTTCTCTTTCTCTCCTTTCTCCCTGTCACCACCACCTTCACTTTAGAAATAGGAAAACTTTGGAAATAGGAAAAGAACAAGCCCCACCACCTTCTCTTGAGTTTGCAGGGCTGAGAGAAGAGAAGTGATCAAGATGGTTAGTTCAGCAGGAAAAGCTGTAAGGAAAAAAAAAAAAAAAACATTTTCCCTCTTTTAACCCTGGAAAACTTCCTTCATTCCTCTCTTCCTCTTCCCTTTTCCTTCATCCTGCCTTAAAAGCAAAACCCTTGGCATGTCACAAAATCACACACCCCTTAATGTGCTCATGGTTGGGTCCAGCCATGCTTCAGGCAGGAAAAAAAAGAACTTTTAGACTGGGCATGGGGGAGGGGGACAGAAAAGAAAGGCATCCCTACATGTTTGAATGCCAAGCTCCATTGTTCCAACATACATTTCATATGGAATTTATTTTCAGAACTGTAGTATCTTTTTCCAAAGTCCATGGATGGAGTTCATGAATGTATTTATATTTGTAGAGAGGGCAGACTTTGGAAAGAATGGGGTTGGGGTGGGAGTCATTTACTGTAAATCCTAAATAAGAAAACTAGGTAGCTGGCCTCTATCCCTTCTTTGGAACATTTTGTCTATATTATTTACTTGATTGTAAAATGCAAAACAGTGATTGCTTGTGTATTGCTTCAAAAAAAAAGACTATAAGGGGAAGAAGCCAAACCTTTGAAAGCATTTTTCATTTACTGGGGTGATTTTTCAAGGTCCAAACCTATTCTACAGCTGTAAGATTTCCTGGTGGTTTACTCCAAGACCTAACCAGGTCTGGCTCTGTTTGGCAGTTCCAAATCAACCAAGGTCAGCCTGGCATGGTCCCCAGATGAGTGGCATCAATATTCAGAATGATCCTGTGAATCGTATCTGGTATATATAATTTATAGGGTTTATTGATCAAGTACCACTTGATAAATTGACTTGAAGGCAGCAACATTGGGTTGATTTTATTTAGAATGATTGATTTCAGATGGTAATTAATAAAAGAAATTGATGTCCTTTGAAAATCAACTGATGGAATTTAATTTTTGTAGTTTCTACCAAAACAGAAAGATATTTTGATGTAGTGGTTAAGGCACCAGGCTAGAAATTGGAAGATGGTCAGTTCTGGTTCTATCTTAAGTGCAAAGTCAACTGGGTGTCATTGGGCCAGTTATTCTCTCTCAGCCCTAGGAAGCAGGCAATGGCAAACCACTTCTGAAATCTTGCTAAGAAAACTGCTGAGACTTCTCCAGGCAGTTGCCAGGAGTCAACAATGACTTGAAGACACCAAAACAAAACAAAAAGTTTTGTATTCTCTCTCTCTCCCCACCCCTCTCCCTCCCTCCGTCTCCCCTCTCATTGTAGACAGCACTCTCTAGAAACCATGATTCATTGCATGTTTCAGCCCAGTGCTAGAGATGAATGTCCAGTTTTCCCACCACAAAACCCACTTCTCCTAGCCTTTTCAAGAGGATTGCTTGAAATTGGAAGTGGGTACAACCTTGTGTGTAGTTTTTGGCCTGTTGTCAAAAGCTCTAGGCAAGAAATCAGTTTAAACTTTTAACAAGAGCCATCTGCCCCTTCTTCAAAGTTGGCAAGGCAAGGAGAGCAGGAGAATGAGGAGCAGGGAGAAAGAGTAAGATAAAATTGACACACAGAAGTGATGAGAAAGAGAGAGAAATAAGGCTCTTGAAAAGTTATCTACAGTTTGCTTAAGAAGCCAAAAATGACTTGTTTGTACATAACACTAAGTCCTAATGAGTAGCTTCACACACAGAAGGTCAAATTTCCATTGAATCAAACTTCCTGATGCATTTCAGAAATGTGACTATGCAGCTTTCCAATATGGAAGTGGTTGGCCATAGCCTAATCCTAGAATTTTTGGGGGGAAGGGTGGAGAAAGTTGTCCCCAGTTCTAGTCATCAATATCCTAACCAGAATCAGCCATGCCTAGGTTCTTCAAGATCACTTAAGTTCTGCCTCTTGTGTGACTCAAGTCAAGGAAGCATGCCAGAAAAGGGCTATAGGGGATAATCCACTCCCACACATTGTTTCCAAAAAAACCACACAAATGTCACATCTAAAAGCCCATAGATCACATAAAATGGGATATATGGGTTGTGTCAAACCAGCCACAGAACAGCACAGAGTGAGAAAAGTGGTGTCTCATTATGACCTTTGGCTCAGAAACTCCAAACACTGATGCCAGTTAAGAGACTCTGAAATTGAACGTTAATCTGTCTGGAGGACATCATGTCTTTCTGAAATTGACGTGGCTCAGTTGTGGGCAAGATTTTGAATCCCTCCATTTGTACTAAAAGAGCAACCTATCATGTTCAATTGTGGCTTCTTCTACATTCCAAAATTTGTATAGAACTAAAATATATATATATATTAGTATATATATTGTATATATTGTATATATTTAGTATATATATTGTTCTGCAACTTTTTTTCTTTGGTGATGAAAACCTTCTCCTCCTTTTGCTCTGAATATCCTGTTTTTAATAACTGGCCCAACAGTTGGATTCCTTGGTGTTCATCCTTTCATTGTTTGATAGTCCACTCATCTGCCAGTAAAAATAGAACTGTTAGTAGCGTCTCTTGCATGTCCTGTAGCAGAAAGCCCAGCTTGACCCCACTGACTTAAAAAGGAGCAGAGAGCTTGATTTCATCTGCTTGGCATGATTCTTACTAGGACACTACTGGTTGTATTGTTAGATATTAAGATTTTGTTTTATCACTCACTGGTGAAATCGTTACTCTCTTAAATATTTACATTGAATCAATTGCCCTTTTTTTTTGCTCTTCATTGCTGTTTACTCCCTCAGTTTATCAATCATTTTCATTCTGAACATACAGTACATTTTCATTCACTGAATGAATAGAATTTAGGCTCTTATAAATTATAGAATCTTATAATCCAGATTAATCTGGATCTCCCTTTATAAAGCTTCCGTCTATTGTTTCTTGTTTTACTTTCAGAAACTATAGAAAATACATCCATGCCATCTTCCTGTTCCAGTCTTTCATGTATCTGAAAACTACTATTTTCTCTGTTCACAGTCTTCCCTTCTCTTCCCATAATCTATTGTTATTTAATTTTTATTCATATTATGTATACTCTTGAATTTGCACACGTTTTCCAATTGTTTTCTGATGTTTCACATTAATTTACTTCCTCTTACTTCTGAATTCTTTCATTTTTCCCAACATCCCCACTCAATAACTTTCTGTTGCTCCTCTTCTGTGAAAAGGGCCTTAGAAAGGTTAAACTTGAACTGTGATATATATGGCTAAGGAAGAAACTATGGATCAGGTTGTAGAAAAACAGAACAACAACCATTTCTGAAGGTGTTTTCACCGAAAAGGTTTAAATTAACTTGGATTAAATCCCTCCATAATAAAGGTTTATATCAATGAAAAGACATATTGGTATATTTCAGCCCACCTCACATATCATTGAGACACAAGGAGCTTTACAGGGGTGTTCAACCTTGACAATTTTATGACCTGTGGACTTCAACTCCCAGAATTCCCCAGCTGGGAGTTGAAGTCCACATGCCTCAAAGTTGCCAGGTTGGAGACCCCTAGTTTAGTTGGTTTGGGTTTAGCATCAGAGTGGTCACACCATACCACACGAACTGCATGAAACCCACCTTTTAGTGCCTCAAGATTGTTGTGCCAGATTTCTTAGTTTAACAGTATAATTTCATCTATTTTCCAGGTGTTGGATAGAACAGTGTTTCTCAACCATCTAAACTTTTAGCTGTGTGAAACTCAACACCCAGAATTCATGACTGACTAAGGAATTCTGGAAGTTGAAGTTCACTCATCTTAAAATTGTAAAGGTTGAGAAACAATGGGATAGAATCATATGGGAGTATTTTCTCTTGGAAGGGGTGTCTCTCCTTCCCAACTACATCTACAGTCCCTTGGCTAACCAAATCTGAATATTTTTGGTCAATAAGATAAATAAGAACTGAACACACTCAAAACCATAGATATGGTGGTAGACTTTAAGAGAAACCTTCCCATGCTACCACCTCTTACAATACTAGACAACACAGTATCAAGAGTAGAGACCTTCAAATTTCTAGGTTCTATCATATCACAAGACCTAAAATGAACACCTAGCATCAAAAACCTCATCAAAAAAGTACAACAAAGAAAGTGCCAACTCAGAAAGCTCAGACTGCTCAAGGAGGTGCTGATACAGTTTTACTATTGAGGAACTATTGAGTCTATCATCTGCACCTCTATAACTGTCTGGTTTGGTTCTGTAACCCAACAAGACAGACACAGACTTCAGAAAATAATTAGGGTACAGAAAAAACAATTACTACCAACCTGTCTTCCATTGAGGACCTACATGGGTCAAAAAGAGGGCTGTGAAAATATTTACAGACCCCTCACATCCTGGACATAAACTGTTTCAACTCCTACCCTCAAAATGATGCTAAAGAGAACAACTAGACATAAGGACAGTTTTTTCCCGAACACCATCACTCTGCTAAATAAATAATTCCCTCAACACTGTCCAACTATTTACAAAGTCTGCACTACTATTACTATTAATCTTCTCATCACTCCTTATCACCCATCCCCTCCCACTTGTGTCTGTATGACTGTAACTTTGTTGCTTGTATCCTTACAATTTATATTGACTTTCTAGTATGTTTTGATTGGTTATTATACCCTATGACTATCATTAACTGTTGCACCTTATGATTCTTGACTCTTGATGAATGTATCTTTTATGTATCCTGAAAGCATTTGCACCAAGACAAATTCCTTGTGTGTCCAATCATACTTGGCCAATAAAGAATTCTATCTATCTATTCTATCTATGTTACATCATTGGATGGCATCTTAGACCAGTGTTTCTCAAACCTGGCCACTTTAAGATATGTGGACTTCAATTCTCAGAATACTCCAGCATGCTGGCTAGGGAATTCTGGGAGTTGACTTCCACATGTTTTAAAGTTGCCAAGGCTGAGAAGCACTGTCTTAGATGTTAAGAACATGGGTTGTACTACCTAATCTCCAAACATTGCTTATCTCTGGTGTTGTGTGATATGAGAATAGAGCGATTATGGCTTATAAAGCACTGTTGTGCAAACCCAGTCAGTTTTATTTTACTTTGTCAACAATAGTTAAACAAAGCATGGCTCGATGCAATATGTGGATCTAATCTAGGACATCATGCTATATTGGCAAAACATTTCATTTTGAATAACACTGATTTTAGAACTTTGTTGATTTGTTACATTTCCAGTGTAAACCTGTAATCTGGATTATGAAAAGGGCCATTTGAAACACTGCTTTAAAATAGTTAATGGACTGTTTCACAATCAAGGCATAGTTGATATAGGAGATTACCAGGCTGAGCCTGAGGGAGGGGTCAAGCACATCATCAGTTTGAAGTCTCTTCGTGTCCACAAGAGATCTAAATCCAGCCCTCTTTGATTTCCGTTGACTCTTATCTATCGCCAATTTGCTTTGATCATGAATAGTTATGATTCTTGTAGAGAGATAGCATGGAATAATCTTATTCTCATTTGAACAATCTTGGCTCCTCATTTCTTGTGCCTGACAGCTGCACTTAGGATGGGCATTTACAAGATTTTGAAATTGATATATGTACTTGACATGGAATGCAATTTTTGCTGAACTTTATGCTGTAAATGCTAAAATGTGACACTCTCAAGAACAAAATATTACACCAAATATGTCCATGGTTTGTTAAATGAAGCACAATTACATAGTTTTTACAAAACAAGCTTAGTTACATATAAGTAAATATTTGTGTCACAACAATGAGCAGATCCATCTTTAATGTGCTTACAGTGAATTGCCTCAAATTTTGGTTTATGACACCATCATGACATTAAACCGCAAATAGGAATTTAGACCAGAAAGTTATTATATGTTTTTGATTTATATTAAATTGAATTTATCAAGTCTAGCTAGCATCCCATTAAAATTAATATAAATTGTGGTTCTTATGCAACAAGCTTACTTATATGGTTAGAGAATTTCAAAGAATCCATAGCTGGATTTGTTGAGATTGGACAACATGATGAGTTAATGTCAGTGCTCCAAATCTCATCCTAATGACCTTATTGAGAAGCATGGTTCCAAAGATTGAGGTTGCTCATTCTCAATACACTAAACTGTGGTTTTGTGATGACCCGGGGCATGGCACAAAGGCAACACAGTCAGATAATCAGTAGGAGTCCCTTTGTTAGCTTCAACTTTGCCCCCAATGTCCTGGTTTCCTTCTTACTTATTTACTTACCCCCTCTGGCTTATTACTTACCCCCTCTGGATCTCTGTTTTACACACACACACACACACACACATATCAGTTCCATGGAACCTTATCTGTTTGTTCTCAAAGGAAGGCAAGCAGTATGGGGAGATTCTTGTACTATAGTAGAACTAAAATAAACTAGCCAATGTGAACTGTTTATGTGTGGATCTGGTTGCCTGGGCCTCACACCAGTTCAGTGAAAGAGAACTGGTTATTAATTTTTTACTTACATAGTCACAAAGGAAAACCACACATTTCCTACTTAGCCAAGCTGAGCAAGAAGGAAAAGCATGGTTCACATTTGACAGAGTTCAGACATACATATGAAGCCAGAAACCTACAAGATTATGTTCTCCATCTTGTCCAGACAAAGCAGGAGAATAGGAGTTTACTGTAACTCTTAATTCAATTGAAGCAATAGGAACTTACCACCTAATGAAGAATTTAGCTGCTCTTGATTCCCTTTTTAATGAAACTGATGCACATAATTGTGGTTTACAGATGAAAGTTTATCAGACTGTTATGTTTTTATATATCTATTTCATTCATTCCCCAAAAATTTGGGAAAAAATTTCAGCCATAAACCACAAATATGCATCTCAATTTCTACATCAAACCAGTTCTAAATCAAACTCTGGCTACTGAATTTTGGAATGCAGCTGTTGCTTCTTAAGAAATACAGCCTTTTAAATTCCTTTAATTATCTAACAGTTTACTGTATCAGCAGTGTTAAACAGGTGAGGGCTATTAAATAAGAGAAAAACTCTTAAGTACCCATTTACCATCCACACTGAAAAAGGATATGAAGCTCTTTCTCTTCATTTTCCCAGTTCTCCAAATAAAGCCACAAGGACCAAATTTTCTAATGTTTTTATTATCAAGAAATTCCATCCAACTCAAAATGAATTCTTTGTATGGAAGATTTTCCCCCATCCTTTTTATGTTCTGAAACCACTGCATTTCTTCAGCATTTCAACTTCAGCTTAGTTGAGCTGTATTATTTAGAGCAGGTTTCTGAATTTGAGACATCAAAGTGATGAGACAGCTCTGTCTTATTTGAAGTTTTTAATGGTCTGTAGCACCTTTTTGACTGTTATTAAAATTGTTATTAAACAGGCAGAATCAGAATCCAAATAGAGCTGGAAGGGACCTTGAAGGTCTTCTAGTCCACTCCCGCTAATACCATTCTACAAAGCCTAAGTAAGACCACACCTAGAGTACTGCATCCAGTTTTGGTCACCATATTATAAAAAATATGTTGAGACTCTAGAAAGAGTGCAGAGAAGAGCAACCAGGAGGATTAGGGGACTGGAGACTTAAAACATACGAAGAACAGTTGCAGGAACTGGGCTTGGCTAGTCTAGGGAAGAGAAGGACCAGGGGAGACAGGATAGCAGCCTTCCAATATTTGAGGAGCTGCCACAGACAGAAAGGGGTCCAGCTCTTTTCTAAAGCGCCTGTAGACCAGACAAGGAATAATGGATGGAAACTGAACAAGGAGAGATTTAACCTGGAAACAAGGAGAAACTTTCTGACAGTGAGAACAATCAACCAATGGAACAGAAGTTGCCCTTGGAAGTTGTGGGAGCGCCATCAGTTGAGACTTTCAAGAAGAGATTGGACCGCCATTTGTCAGAAATGGTGTCGGGTCTCCCGCTTTGGCAGGGGGGTGGACTAGATGACCTACAAGGTCCCTTCCAACTCTGATTATCTGTTAATTTGTTAATCTATTTCAGACAAGTGACTGTCCAGTCTCTTCTTAAAAGAAGAGACTTAAAAGAAAAGACTCCAGTGATGGAAGGCCCACGATTTTCTGAAAGCAATTAGTTGTTGCACTGGTTAATTCTCCTCACTGTGAGGAAGTTTCTCCTTAATTCCAAGTTGCTTCTCTCCTTAATTAGTTTCCATCAGGAAGCTTTTGTGAGCTCAAGCCTTTTAATCAGGTGTCTTATTCTGAAAAAAATGCTACCAAATTCCTTCTACCTTTCTTTCTTTCTTTCTTTCTTTCTTTCTTTCTTTCTTTCTTTCTTTTTGTTTTACATTGATGTCCAGTCACTATGTCATGTCCAACTCTTTATGACCCCATGGACCACAGCACACCAGGCCACCCTAAGTACCACTGTTTATTGCTTTGATGACCCTAACTAATGGTCTCCTCCTCCGCCGTCCCCTTCTCCTTTTGCATTCCATCTTTCCAAACATCAGGGTCTTTTCCCACAAGTCCTCTTTTCTCATTAGGTGTCCACAGTATTTGAGTTTCAGATTCAGTATCTGGCCTTCCAAAGGACAGTTAGGGTTGATTTCCTTGAAGACTGACTGATTTGATCTCCTTGAAATCCAAGGGACTCTCAAGTGTCTTTTCCAACACCACAATCCGAAAGCATCTATTCTTCAGTGCTCAGCCTTCCTGATAGGTTTTTTTTTTTTTTTGCTTATTCTAGACAAAAACAGCTCTCCTCTTACTAGTCTGCAGTTTGAAATCTTAGTGGTTCGTGGCATTCCAAAGTTTGAAAGGCTGCCTTATGAGTGGTGTTGAAACCCACGTCTTTTCATCTTTATTGAAATAATATGGCATCCTGATGATTAACTTCTTGAGATTTCTCATTGTAGAGGGTGAACACAACCAATTATTGTCAGAAGCAATCGAGGCGTGACTTAAATAACATCTTGGTAGAAACTAAGACCCTACTGAAAGGAAACTGAAGAAAGTGGGTAAGGTTAGCAGTGACAGAAATCTGCTGAGAACTGCTGGAATGGCTTGCCAAATGGCCTTGCAAAGAGCCCATCAATGTATGGGAAGGACAACAGGAAAGACCTACAGGTTTGAATTACTCTGATTGAAAGAGGAACTTCATGCTAGCATCAGGCAATAAAGTCTTGTTTGATTTAATTCTTGCTATCTATAGCTTCTTCTTGCTATGTCTGTAAGTCTTCCACTAATGTGAAGATGCAAAACTAAAAACCATGCTTATGCACCTTAGGTTAACCATGTAAAGTCCCTGTGATGTCTTGCCACCATTTAGTTGTGGGAACCTGACAGCATTGATAAAGGGTATTTCCACTCTACCATCATTTCTTTTTCTTAACCCCTTGAAAACAGTGTGAAGATCTTTTTCTTTGTTGACTTCATGGTGAATAAAGAAAAGGATTCATTCTGTATCCCATATGTGTGCAACTGCCTGTAAGTCCAAAAATCTGCAGTCCCCTTGACCTCCTGCATTTGACTGAGGCATCTCCCATTGAATGCCAAAAGTTCTGAGGATGGAAACGTAAGATCACAGGTAGCACAAAAAGAAAAAAAAAGCGTATGACTTGTGTGTAGAGTGGTGTGCATCCTGGCTTTTCTGGAGGAAACAGCTTGATCCCATTGAACCGATTTCAGAAAAGATATGAAGTCAGAGCTACTCGAGTTTAGATTGCACAGAACATTCCTTGGAGACAAACAAGGGTGAACCAAAGAAGTTTCCTAACCAAAGATTTTGTAGGAGGACTTCTTCCCCTCTGGTCCCAGTTTTGTAGCTCATTCTTACCCATTCCCGCTCATTCCATTAGGACAAGGGTCTTCAAACTTGGCAAGTTTAAGAATTGTGGACTTCAACTCTCAGAATTCCTGAGCTAACATGACTGGAGGAGGAATTCTGGGAGTTGGAAGTCTACAAGTCTTAAAGCTGTCAAGTTTGAAGACCTTTGCATTGGGTGTACATAGATGTCACTTTAAGTGCCTCCTTAGGTAGGCTTACCAGCTGCTGGGCAAAAGGAGGACATGTCCTCCTTGTTATGTCCATATTCTCCATCCAGCATATCCTTAAAATCAAATATTGTTCAACTTATTTGACTATCCAACTATTTCTTCCTGAACAGTTCCTCCTAATAAGTCTAATAGCAAATTTAAAAACTTAGCTCTGTTAATTAGTTGTCCAGTACCCTGTTTTGTGCTGCTCTTTGAAATTGACAAGACCGTAATCAGTTAGACCAGAGGTCTCCAAACTTGGCAACTTTAAGACTTGTGGACTTCAACTCCCAGAATTCTCCAGCCAGGTATAAGGATTTATAACGGCTATGCTGGCTGCAGAATTCTGGGAGTTGAAGTCCACGAGTCTTAAAGTTGCCAAGTTTGGGGACCCCTGAGTTACACACTGATGGTTTTTGCCTCCTAAGTGGCTCTAGCACATTCCTGTGATGGGAAAACCAGACTTCCCAATGCTGCAAAAAGTAATTTCATTACATGGAGGCCTAAGTACCGTGGTTTTTTTTTTTGCAGTTTTCCAATTGCAAAATTGTCCTCCTGTGCATGTCCAGTTATCTGCTAACTCTGCCCTTAGGGGGATAGAAAATAAACATTTCACTGGACTTCTGTTTTAACGTAACAGAAGAATATAGAATAACAAGAGTTGGAAGGAATCTTGGAGGTCTTCTAGTTCAATACCCTTCACAAGGAGGATACCATTCTGGACAAGTGGTTCTCCAATCTCTTCTTGAAAACCTCCAGCGATGGATGTTTTTCAGGAAGCAACTGGATTCTACAGACTTCCAGTGATGGAGCACTCATAATTTCTGGAAGCAACCTGATCTACTGGTTAATTGTTCTCACTGTCAGGAAATTTCTCTTTAGTTCTAGGTTGGTTCTTTCCTTCATTAGTTTCATTCCTTCTTGTTTTGCCTTCTGGTGCTTTGGAAGATAGGTTGAACCCCTCTTCTTTAGGGCAGCCCCTCAGATATTAGAACACTGTTATCATGTCACCCTTACATCTTCTCTTTATAGAAGTACCCAATTCCTGCATCCATTCATTATAAGTTTCAGCTTCCTGAATCATCTTTATTGCTCTTCTCTGCGCTCTTTCTGGAGTTTTGCTGAATATAGTGTTGAGGTTAAGTCACTGCAGAGAATAACACATTTGAGGTTCAAGAAAAAGTTGCTCAGGGTGAAGAAGTTCAGCCCTAGCCACAATTCACCTCCCAAAGTGATAGTTATGCTCTTTCTAATGGCAGGGTCAGAGCTTTGTAGAAGCCAAGAGGACTGGCGGTTGACTTTTACAGCAAGATTTGGGTAAGGCGGATTCTTTTTTTTTTAATAAAAAGTTTTTTATTTTTTAAATTTTTTACACATCTCTTCCTGTGAGCAACATGATTCTGGATTATAACATTTGTACATCGTCATACTTTCATTTCCATTCATCTTATATAATATCTTATATCATTATCTATTTCACTCATCTTTAAATAAATTTGCATTTCATATTTCAGTCCATTAATTCAATATCAATATCATTTCATCCACACAAGTTTTCAATTCTTTATATCCTATTATTTCCATTTTCAGCTTACCACCTATTTTATTTTACATTGCACATCATTATTATCCTTAATTTTCTCTAAGCCAATATATAATAAGCAATCTAAAAAAAGTAAAAGTAAAATAAAGCCAATATATTTAGGATCCACATGGCATTTTTCATTCCCCTACTTTAATCATAATAAAATACTCTCATTATACATTTCTAGTATCCATTAAATAATCAACTGTATACTTTAAAATGTATATATTTTAAAGTATCCCCCCAGTAAATCACGAAGATAACTTCTTAATATATCTCATTTTATCTATATATCTGTAGATATAGACGAACACAATACAGAATACACAATACATACATAATACATACACAATACATACACAATACAGAAGCCTGATGATGGCAGATGAGATTCTGCCGAAACGTTACTACAATTTTAAAAGCACAACTATAATGATGTGGGAAAATACCCAAACAAAGCTGAACAGCATACAGAGATAAAGATATATATACTCAATCCTAAAATATTTCCCAGCAAGTTTTAAACTAAGGCAAATTCTTCTGTCCCCACTAAAGCTGTGTACTTCTTGGGTGTTATACAGAAGATTGCTCAGCATACAACAGTCTGCTCTCTAACACTTTGCCCCTGTTCCTTAGGTTCTACCATGTGAGGTTGATCCATGCTTTGCCTAATGGTAGAGCTGGCCTTGTTCACATGTTGGTTTTGAAGGTTATGTTGAACTTAGCTGGTTTCCAAAAGTGTCATTTGGTTAAAAGAGAGATGGTTGATTGCCGCTTCCACTTGAACGAAATACACATATTTGCTAAATGTATGGTTAGCAGGAGACAGGTTATCTGCAGAAGGATCAATAAATGAAGCGCTGTGCTGCTTGTCCACTGGGAAAACATAGCTACCAGCTGTGAGCTAAGCTGGAGAACCCACCAGCTTAGCTCAGAAGTTTGGAAGTGTTTGTTAGAAAGTGTGGAGCAGAAAATTCTTTCCAGATTGTCTTCTTCTGAAATATTGTTTTGTGATTGACCATGCTCATTCTTGCAATAATTTTCTGAAAGCACCTATAGCATGCTCTCAAAATGGCAAAACTGTTGAACGCCTACACCCCTCAAGTATCCAGTTTCAGTTTCCAGCTTTTGGAAAAGATTCCTATCATAAAATTTGCAGTCATAATGTTGATTGATAGGGAGTAGCTTTCTCCAGTTTAATGTCTTCCAGTTGTGATGGGGGGATTGCTAGAGGATTTGGGGAATAAATTGCTTGGGAATGTTGGGAATTCCAATCCTCACACAGCTGGAGAGTCACCAGTTTGTCTTCCTATAACATTAATTTGTATAAGGCTGTGTGAATGTTCTAAGTTACATTCTTGGGAGCTTCCCAAATACCTCTCTCCAACCCCTGGGGGAACAGAAATGCTGACCAAGAAGGGCTGTTGGCTTCATCCATTCTCAAAACTCTTCTTCAGCCTTTGAAATCTTACTTATTATCTGCTAAAGAGCAGATAATAATGCCCCAAATGGAAGAGGTGTTGCTGAAAGTGGAAACTTCCTTTGTTCCTTCCTCCCTCGCCAAGATTCATCTTTCCTTCCTTCCTTCCTTCCTTCCTTCCTTCCTTCCTTCCTTCCTTC
>BLBF01000072.1:11982920-12000269 GCA_015471245.1 Laticauda colubrina
TTCCTTCCTTCCTTCCTTCCTTCCTTCCTTCCTTCCTTCCTTCCTTCCTTCCTTCCTTCCCTCCCTCCCTCCCTCCCTCCCTCCTTTCCTTCCCCACCATTGGAGTGGGACCAGAATCCAAATGACAGCATCTTTCTGGGCTAGCATGCCTTTTAGACCACGGTTTGAGACATGGAGCCGGCCAAAGGAGATGTACTGAATTGTTGTGGTTAGCAAATAGGCCTGCTGTCGGCAGACTGCACCGTGCATTGCCATGAATAGCTGACTTTGTAATGCCATCTCCAGCCATCAGGAGCTGAGCCAGGGGCTAAGATCCCACTGTGGAAAGCTCAGACGGGAATACAGGAGACACAGTTGAAAATGGCTCCCTGTCACTCCTCCAGAAAGGTTTCATGGAGGAGCATTCCTTTTCTAACCTTAACCTTCCACAAGTCAGACAGGCGACAGTGTTATTACACTCAGCATAACTCACTCCCAAGTAATTGTGTTCAGAGTTTATCTTTAAATTTTCCAGCACGGCTGGAAAAGTGGATGGCCATCTTTATAAGTGGGCTGATAAGCAGGAAAACAGAACCCTTGGTGGGGTCAGTCCTAATTTTCTTAGGATCCCTCCCTGGTAAATTGCTGTCTCTATTTGGGTTTTGGGTGATTTCTGAGAAGGGGTGTGGTTGCATTCTAAAATGTTATTAGTATTTGTAGATGAGTTTCAAAATAATTAATGACAGCCTGGTATGTTGAACTGGTTTGCTATCTTCTGTTGCTGCTTTTAAACAATGGTAAAAACCGTCCAATCAAGACAAAATAGAAAGATGTGAATGTCACAGACCACTCTGCTTATGTCCTGTTTGGTTTCATTTTGATCAGGAAAATCTATATTTGTTCTCTGCCTTGGTAACTACTAAGACAAGAACCCTCCAGAAGTCATTATCTCATGGCAGTTGTTATTGAAATAATTTTTAAATACATAAATTCTGTATTTATGCAATCGACTTAATCTAATTGTTGAATGTGTGTGATTCACTAAACGATCAATTAACCAAATCGAATGGATTCACATAGGACACCAAGAAGCTAACCAGGATCAAAACTAACCAAGTGCATCACATTATGCAAACATAGCCTCCAGGTTATAACTGAGTGAGGCTACCTCCAGGTTCTAACTGCGGTTAAGCGTGGTGTGGGTATGTAAGTTTTTGCCTGAGTCACTTTTTAAAGTAGACTCCCTCACTTACAATCATATCTATCTCAGTGTTTCCCAACTTTGTCAACTTTATTTATTTATTTGATTTGATTTGTCAATTGCTCACAAGATAATAGGTATAAGTATAAAAATAGTTATGAATACATGGATACATATAAGAAAAAAAAAAAACAATAGGACAGGTGCTGTGTTCGTGAAGAATGAGACTTGAGACCAGCGTAACTTCAGCTCTTTTATTTAGTTCTTAAATTCTGTCTGAGCCAGGAGCCACGGCAGCCCTTTTTTATAGAGAGGCTGCTCGCGGCTTGTGGCCAATGATGGCTCCTTGATTCTCCCGCTGCTGAGGTGGCCAATCATAGGCTATCCATTTTTGGCCAATCACTGTTGAGTAGAACACCAATCAGATTCAAGCGTTTGTGGACCAATGGGAATAGAGTATTTGGAGTATGCTGATATGTAACACTCCTCCCCTCTTGGTTTGGTCCTACATTACGTAGTCACGTAAGTAGGTGGGGCTTTTATGTTGTCTAGTTGACCTGCGCAGTTTAGTCGTGCTGTTGTCTTTGGCGGGTTTGGATGGGATCGCTGTTCCTCCCGTCTTTGTGGAACCTCCTGGAAGGTGGAGTCAGCCATGCCGCTCCCGCCTGGCCTACCCAGGCTGGTAGAGTCGGCTCGGCTGCTCCCTTCCAGAGTGGCTTCTTGGTCTTCTTGTGCCTCCTGTTCCTCTTCACTGAAGTCTTCTTCAGGTAAGTCGTTGTTTCTTTCTGAGTTTATTTGTGAATGTGGTTTGTGGGTTGTGTTTTGATTTTGCTGTGTTTCTTGTTCTGATGGAGGGTCTCCCCCTCCCCTCTTATTTGTGTTTGAGGGGTCTCCCCCCTTCTGGTTGGCTTATTATTGTTTTTGTTTGATGTTTGCTGTGGTTCTGGAGTGTGTGTGTGTTGTTCTTCGTGCCTGGGGATGTCAGTGGTTCATTCCAATATTCTTGATCTTAATTGATCAATGTGTCTTCTCCAGCTTCTACCATTGTCTGTTTCTAATCTATACGACCGGGGTCCTGTTATTTGTGTTATTTTTGCCGGTACCCACAGCGGGTGCCCCGTGAGATTTTTTAGCATAGACTAGGTTTCCTGGTTCGAATGTGCAGTGTCTGCTGGAGGAGTCTGTTGGTTTTTCAGGGCTGTATGTGGGGTGTAATCTATCCAATTGTGATCTTAATTTTCTGCCCATTAATAATTCTGCTGGGCTTTTATTTGTAGTTGAGCTTGGTGTGATGTGGTGTATGGTGAGCATTTTATAAATTTTCTCTTGTATGTCTCCCGTGTCTAATTTTTCTATGGTTTCTTTGGTATACCGGACCATGCGTTCTGCCCGCCCGTTCGTAGCCAGTCGGCCCGGCGCTGTCAAAGCATGCCTTATTCCATATTCAGTGAGGAACTTTTCAAATGTCAGTGCTGTGAACTGTGGCCTGTTATCTGAAACTAATAAGTCCGGTAACCCATGTGTGGCGAAAAGTTTTCTCAGGTGTTTGATAACTGCTTCTGTAGTTGTGGAGTTCATGATGCTTACTTCCAGCCAATTTGAGTAAGTGTCTACTATGATTAAAAATGTGTGTCCTTTTATAGGCCGTGCGAAATCTATGTGAATTCTTGAACAGGGTCCCCTCGGTGTTTCCCAGTCTAGTGTAGGTGCTGAAGGAGGTGCAGGTCGGGATCTTTGGCATTTATCGCATTTCCCAATATCCTTATCCATCCCTGGCCACCATACATAACTCCTGGCCAGGAATTTCATTCGTACTATACCCAGGTGTCCTTCATGTAGCATATTCAGTACTTGCTCTTGTAATGCCTCCGGTATTACCACCCGATCCCCCCATAGAATGCAACCTTTTAACAATGACAGTTTGCCTGTTCTTGAATGGTTTAAATTTAATGTCTATCCTGTTTTCCAGCCACCCTTTTCCTACCCAGTTGAAAACCTGTGACAAAGTTTTGTCTCTTGTTGTTGCTTTCACAATGTCCGCTGCGGTTATGGGTAGGTAGGTTTGGTAGTGTCTCAATCTGTAGGGTGGATGTGGTTGGTGCCGGGTCACTCCCTAGTTCAGGTAAGGGAGTACGGCTCAGCGCATCGGCATGAGAAATGTCTTTGCCTGGTCGGTGAATCAGTTTATAATTGTATGCGGCAAGGAACTCGGACCATCTTGTCATTCGTGGGGAGAGTATGTTCGGAGTGGCCCTGTTCCCTGCCAATATTCCCAATAGGGGCTTGTGGTCTGTAATAAGTGTAAAGGTCCTACCTTAAAGTTATTCATGAAACCATTTGATACAGGATATTGCTGCTAACGCCTCTCTGTCCAACTGACTGTAGTTCCTTTCTGTTTTGGATAGTGTTTTGGAGTAGAATGCGATCGGTGCTTCTCTCCCATCTGGCAATGTGTGGCTGAGTATGGCTCTGACACCGAATGGTGATGCGTCACAGGTGACTGTCAATGATAGTGTCTCGCTGTATTGTATTAATACAGATTCGGATGTTATGAAATATTTTATTTTCTGGAACGCTGTCTCTTCTCATCGTCCCCAGGTCCAGGTGGCTGCCTTGTCCAGTAGTCTATGTAGTGGTTCCGCCGTCATTGCCTTCTGTGGCAGAAAAACATTGTAAAAATTGATAAGTCCCAAGAATGCTTGTAATTCTACTTTGTTTTTTGGTCTAGGTGCTTCTTAGATTGTTTTGATTTTTTTATTTGTGGGGTGGATACCCTCTTTATCGATTAGGTATCCCAGGAATTCGACTTTTGAGGTGGCTAGCTGACACTTTTCTTTTTTGACCTTGAGTCCCGCCTTTTGGAATCTTTGTAATATTGTGAGACGGGCTTCTAGTTGTCTCTCATCGCTGGCTGACACTAGCACATCGTCAAAGTATGAGACTATCCCTTTTATCCCTTGTAACAACCACTCCATCAGGCTTTGGAACACCCCTGGGGCCACTCTGACTCCAAATTGCAGTCTTTTGCATTTGAAGGCTCCCCTATGAGTCATGATCATTTGTGCCTCTGCTGTTTCGGGGTCGACTTGCAATTGTTGGTATGCTTGCTCAAGGTCGAGCTTTGCAAAAACCTTGCCTCTTCCCAGTGAGTGTAACTGGTGTTGCACTACTGGAACAGGATATGCACTTTGCTGTAGTGCATGGTTTAGGGTGGCCTTGTAGTCACTACAGATTCTCACGGACCATCTGGCTTAATTGGGATCACGATTGGGGTTTCCCATTTAGTGTGGTCAATTGGTTCCAATATGCCTTGTGCTATGAATTTATTTAGTTCCTCATTAATCTTCGGTTATAATGCGAAGGGAACTCGCCTCGCTTTTAACCTAATAGGAGCTATTGTCGGATTTAAATTAAATGATACAGGGGACCCTCGGTACTTGCCTAGTTTCCCATCGAAGATGTCCTGGAACTCCCTCATTAGGTTCTCCTCCCAGTCTGTCTCAGTGACGCTGTTGATGCCGGTCACTCCGATTCCCAGGGGTTCGTTCGAACCACTCGAGTCCCAACAGGCTTGGGCAGTTCCGGTCTATGATGGTTAGAGGCAGAATTTTTGTGTGTTCTTTGAAGGTGACTTGGAAGTGTCCAAGTCCGACTACGGGGATCCTGTTTCCTTGGTAGTCTTTTAGTATCAGCGTTTGGTTTTCTAATTCGGTTCTGCCAATATGCAGTATCAGTCTTTTAATGGTATTCCATGATACCATTGATAGATATGATCCAGAGTCCACCTCCATCTTGCATTCTTGGCCCTCGATCCTGACTGCCACATGTACTTTTTGGCCATTGGTTGCATTTGAATGACCGATAGTAATAGTTTGGTGTTTCTTCTTTTCTGTAGTTTTCGTTTAGCCGCTTGCCTTTGCTTTCTTGACTCTCACGGCTCCATGTTTGTCTTTCTTTTATCCTTGGTGGTGTGTTGTCTCTACGTCGGGGGTTGTAGCTCTTACGGTTTCGGCAGACTCTTGCTATGTGCCCCCGTCTCTCACAGTACCAGCACATAGCGTCTAGGAAACGGCACTCGGAAGGGCGATGGTCTGCTCCGCACCCGGCGCACTGGGACCCCAACTTGCGTCCTTTCTTCTCCCGTCTATTTCATTCAGCCTGGAGTCTGTGGATCTCCTCTTCATCGTCGTCGATCTTGGACGATTCACTATCCGCATAATGTGTGATGGTCTTGTGTGTTCTCTGACTTTTTCTCTGGAATTTGGCTTGTTTCTGCCGGTGTTTTTGGTGTTGTCGCATTCATTTGTTGCATTTCGGCTGCTGATTTTTTAGCTGCTTCAGCTGCCATGGCCTCAGTGATAGCCTCAATGACTGTAATTTTTGGTCGAGTTAGCAGTCGGCTTTTTAGGGTGAGATCTCTTAGACCAAGGACCACGCGATCCCTCATGGCTTCATCCATGTTGAGGAACTCGCATGCCCCTCCAATGTCCCTGAGAGCCTGTACGAAGTCTGTGATGCTCTCACCTTCTCTCTGGTCCCGTTTGTAGAACTTGTGTCTCCAAATAAGGCTGGAGACGGTCGGTGCGTAGTGAGCCTTCAGCAATTTTTCCAAATCTGGCCAGGCCATCTGTTTTACATCTTCCGGTTTGGCTAATGCCTTGGCCTTCTTGAATACTGTGGGCCCACAGTGCATCAGGAACATGGCTCTCTTTCTGTTGTCGGGGATTCCTTGCAAGTCATTGCTTTCCAGGAACATGAGCAATCTGTTGATGTATGATTCCCAGTCCTCCGTCGTTGGATTGAATGGTACAGGTGGCGAGTTGGTTCCGGCCATTTCATCTGCTCGGTTCTCGTTGCCACGTGCTCGACTGGTCTCCTTGTCTCAGAATCCCACCTTCGCCGCCAGTGTTGTGTTTGCGAAGAATGAGATTTGAGACCAGCATAACTTCAGCTCTTTTATTTAGTTCTTAAATTCCATCTGAGCCAGGAGCCGCGGCAGCCCTTTTTTATAGGGAGGCTGCTCGCGGCTCATGGCCAATGATGGCTTCTTGATTCTCCCACCACTGAGATGGCCAATCATAGGCTAGTTATTTTTGGCCAATCACCGTCAAGTAGAACACCAATCAGATTCAAGCGTTTGTGGACCAATGGGAATAGAATATTTGGAGTATGCTAATATGTAACAACAGAGACGGTAGGGACATTGGTGCGCTTATTCACGCCCCCTACAGACTTCTTAGGAAAGGGTTGAGGTCAATAGTAGACAACTTGAGTTGGTGTGGAATTCTGGGAGTTGAAGTCCACACCTCTTCAAGTTGTCAAGGTTGTGAAACACTGATCTATCTAACACTGAAATATTAGAAGCTTCCGATTTGTATTATAAACCGACAATATGTCTTCATGTCATTAGAATGGAGGAAACTAGTGATTTATTGCACACAAAATCCCTGTTCATAGGAGCCTTGCTATTCTGTTAAATGAATTGTGCAGTTGTTAAAGGAAATCCAGCTTGCACAATTGACTTTGCTTATTGGAAGTCAGCTGGAAAGTTCATAAATGGTGATCACATGACCTTCAACCATCATAAATGCATTTCAGTGCCAAGCATCCCAATCATAATCACGTGACTGTAGGTATGCTGTGATAGTTGGTGCAAGGACCAGTTGTAAGTCATATTTTTCAGTGTTGTCATAACTCTGAATGGTCATAAATTGAGGATTAGATGCATTTAGAGACCCTTAGGATGGAGGGAGTGGGAGGCTTCTTGAAAAGATGCTGATCTCAAATGGCTATATAGTTCAACAATCAGTTACTCAGGTACTCAGACATCAGAATAAAGTGGAAGGGACCTTGAAAGTCTTCTAGTTCAACTTCCTGCTTAGGCAGGAGACCCTACACCATTTCAGAGAAGTGACTATCCAGTCTCTTCTTAAAAACTTCCAGTGATGAAGCACCCACGCTTCTGAAGGTAAGTTCTTCCAATTATTCTCACTGTTAGGGATTTTCTCCTTAATTCCAGGTTGCTTTTCTCTCCTTGATTAGTTTCCATCCATTGTTTTTTGTTTTGCCTTCTGACACTTTGGAAAATAAGGTCCAAGGGACCTTCCAGTTCTATTCTTTGTGGCAGCACCTCAAGTACTGGAATACTGCTATCATGTCACCTCCTAGTCTTTCTTTTCTCTGGTCTGGACTAGCCATTCCCACTTCCCGCAACCAATCTTCATATGTTTTAGTCTCCAGGCCTTTAATCATCTTAGTTACTTTTCTTTGCACTTCCCCCCCTCAAATTCTCTCATACTGTTATGCTGTGCATAACCCTGCTATAATTCTTCTTTTCTCTTCCGTGGTCTACTGTACATCCAGAACATTCCACAGTGGGCCTAGAGCAATTCTAACAGGATCAATAATATTTTCCTATACAGAAAATGAGTTTGACATTCAGAGAGAGAAGCTTAATGACACGTTAGTCTTTTGATTTCTCTCTCTCTCTCATGGTCTATTAATCTTTTGGAGCAATACCAGGCCATTTTTTGCTGCTGCTTTGCACACCAACCTTTGGCTTCAGATCTGGTAAGCTATTAAATGGGCCCCAGGGCAGCATTACAGATGCATTGGAGTACCCTTCTGGCCTTGAACTTGAGACTCACATTTTGCATTTTATTCACTGCAAAAGACTAAATCCTTCTCTCTCTTCTATTTCTCCCGTTGTTACAATGGCATGGAATGGTTAGGCGTTAAAGCCTGCCACCCTGTGGCTTGTTGTTTGAGGGAACTTTGGAAATCCTTATTTAACCTTGAAACTGATTTGCAAAACTGAGATTGAAGTGATTGCAGTTATTTTTGCAGACTATAAAAATGTGCAAATGCTTTTTCTCATATATAGGCCTCTGTCC
The DNA here is from genome assembly GCA_015471245.1 of Laticauda colubrina. NCBI lineage: Eukaryota > Metazoa > Chordata > Lepidosauria > Squamata > Elapidae > Laticauda > Laticauda colubrina. The sequence continues at coordinate 11,990,994 of BLBF01000072.1, forward strand.
AGACCAAACACATTTATCCTTTTAAGTTTTTTTCCCCCCTAGTATATTTTTCTGGCTTGTCTTTATGCTTATATTTGGGGGAATATTGAGTTATTATTTTCTTCTTCTTCTTAAAAAGTGTAAATTGCCTGATTTGGATTTTTTTTTGAAATTCTTTACAATTATAAGGATTTTTTTAAAGGAACAATTGTCATTTTGAATTTCTTTTCAGACTTTCCTCTAAAAACAAAAGTCCTCATCTACCCTGCACACAACTGCACTGTGTGTTCCTCAGCTGTAAATTTTCTCTTTGGTTATTTTATCTTCGGCCACTGGGATTTTCTGTCCCATTTCCCCACAGTTGTCTTCATTCAGCTGTTCTCCCCTATCCATATGCGGCCTTCCCTGATCTTCCGGATGTGCCTTCCAGATGAACTGGATTTCAGCTTCCATCAACCCTAGAGCAGCGTTTTTCAAACTTGGCAACTTTAAGATGCTGGCTGGGGAATTCTGGGAATTGAAGTCCATACATTGTAGAGTTGCCAAGCTTGAAAAAAAAAACAACCATTGCTGCAGGCTATTAAGTTATGGATTTTATAGCATCTGGACAACAGTAGTTTGGAGGAAAGCAGGCATTAATTTGCTTTTCACTTGACCTTGGCTTTCTCCAGTTTCATCATCATCCTTCTTAGATTGGCTCTCCAGAATAACTCCTAAATTATTATACTGTAATAATTTACTTGTTAGGCTTTTGCACTCTTCTTTGAGTTCAGCCTCCTAACCTTTATCAATAATCATTGCTCAGGTAATGCCCAAGTTACAATGGCCTCAGAAAGAGTGACTTACAGCCCATCCTCCAAGTTACGACCATCATGCCACCCCTGTGGTCATGTGATCATAATCCTGGCACTTAGAAACTGGCTCAGATTTATGAAGGTTGCAGTATTTTGCAGCCAAATGACTGATTTTCCACCTTTTCACCTGGGCTTCCAACAAGCAATTGGGGAAGCTTGATTCCTTTAACAGTACAATTCACTTAACAACCACTGTGATTCATTTAAGGACTGCTGTAAAAATGACTGTAAAACTGGATAAAAAGTTATGTTATGCTTTAGAAAGGAGTGACCTGTTATAATAATTTAAAAGCTTTGCAGCATCTTTTTTGATAACAGATGAATATCATTATGCCCGAAAATTGATTTTGGGGGGGCGGGGGCGGGGAGAGTTTATTTTTTAATCCAACTGCTGTCTGGAACTGAGCAGCTCTGTAATTTATTTTCTCAAGCGATGAATGTTTGCATATTACCATTTAAAGATAAAAATAGAGGGTTTTTTTACATGTTAGCTTTTCTTTTTTAAAAAAACAAACAAAATTTGATTTTGCTTATCTCTTGTAAGATTGGGTTTTCTCCCAAAAGGGGTAGGAAGGACTAACCATCTAGCCATTATGCTTATATGTTACATAGCCAGGAAGTGGGACAACTGAAATTCTTGCACTTTGTGCATGTTTACCATTTAGTTGCCAGAAAGATGCCACTCGGTTGTCCTCTGTTACAGTGGGGTTAGGAGACCAAGTAAAATGTCCCCTTGAAAAGGCTATGGCGGAAGGAGAATACTCAAAGGACCTCTGGATATATGCCTTTCAGGTTTCCAGACTATCGCCTTAACCATCACTATAGTATTAGAAATGACTCAGAGTGTAGAATAAATTAGCTGCTCTGTGCATATGTTATCTCACAATCAGATAGAGCCAATGACATTTTTTTTTAACTGAGCTTCAGAATATGCTGAAAATTACAATCTATACATAGCTTGCTCTCCAGCCTATCCTGATCTCTCTCCATTTTAAAACTATGACTCTTGTAAGTTCATGTCTTTAACTTATACCAGTTATACTACATTCCAATTTTCTAGCAGGCACATTTTTATTATTATTTATATTTCACAGTCAGATCAATGTCATGTTCCAATCCATATTCTTTTTCTAAAGTGGGATTTCTTTGTAACTGCTTTTAGAAAATAGAACCAAGAAAATAGGTACATCCACACATCTCCACCCTTACTTTGAGGTTTCCTTCCTGTTACTCATCCTAATCCTCATCCTCATACAAAAAGCAAATGTTATTTTTAATACATGAAAAATATAACCTATTGGACCTTCTCCTCTTATCCTTTTTATAAAATGCATGCAAGCTACAATCAGAATGATTTAGGCAGCCTGCTGTTAAATCTCCAGTCTTCCAATCTAATGCATTTTCTATTTGTTAGGACTGCCAATTCCTTAAAAATCAACTTTCTACATAATCTATAATTCTACATAAAAGAAGTTTGCCATTCTTTGCAATATGAATCATACTGGATATATTGAAACCAGAAATGTTAGCTTTATTGTCCTATACAGAGAGCCCTCGATTCAAACAGTTCATTTAGTGACTGTTTGATGTTACAATGGCACTGAAAAAAGTAATTTATAATTGTCTTTCACACTTACAACTGTTGTGATATTTGCAGTGTCCCAGGGTCATGGAATCCACCTTTTGCAACATTCCCACAAAGAACGTCAAAGAGGGAGTCAGATTCACTTAACAACCATTCTAGTCACTTAATAACTGCAGTGATTCACAGCAGAAAGATCACAAAATGAGCGACACATGCTTGACAAATATCTCACTTAGCAACAGAAATTTTGGGCTCAATTGTGGTTGTATGTTGAGGACTACCTGTATAGCCAACACCTTGCTAGACATAGGATTGCTATGGTTCCAACACATCTGGGGGTACTAGGATGGGAGAGGATTTCAACTCAAATCATTTGTCCATCATTGTCTACATTGACCTACGGTGTAGGGTTGTATCAAACCACAAGTATGAAATGTAAGATACAAAGGATAATGTTTAAGCTAGATGTTGGGTCACCAAAATGGGTCCAGGATCCTCTTGATTGAAATGATAGATGACTGCAATGGTAGAAGATTCAGTAGACGGGTGAACTTTGTTCCTTGCAAATCTGAACGGTCATTCATCAAGAGATGGAACAATTCCTCTTGCTTTCTGCCACCTAGCTATGTAAATTGCCAATCTCCATGTTCTTCCCACATTTAAGAAACTCATAAAAATGAATTGGCCTTAGAGAGAAGGTGGGGAGCCAGTTTAAGACCAGTTACTAATTGAAAACGGCTGTTTACCAGCAATAAAACACTGTTTGCAAATGAATTTGAAGACCCAAACCATGTTAGCCAAGGATTATGAATCTTTCTCTTTGGACCATGATCTGTATTAGGAAGAATGGTAATGTTAATATATAAAACTTGGGTCAGATAGACCCACATTCAAGTCCCGATGATCATTATTGGATGAACTGGAAATTAAGTCATGGCAACCGAAGAAGCTGCTTGAATAAAAAGCAAAACATTTCAAATAAAAAAGAAAAGTAGTCCAGCTGCCATGATTTAGCTTCCAGACAACTCTGCCTGGATGACTGAGACTTTTCATTGAGTTGGATTCTCTCTCACCCCAACTCACCTTGTAGTGTTGCTACTATTGGTGGGGTGGTTGGAATAGACTTCTGGGTAAGCTGCCTTGAACCCCTAAAGCAGTATTTTTCAAGCTTGGCTATTTAAAATCTTTGAACTTCAACACTCAGAAATCCTTTGCATAACTTACAAACATACTCATGATCTTCTATCCTGGCCTACCTCACAGGAAGACTGTGAGATTGAAAGGATAAATGGAAGAAAAACAAGCTACGTGTGATGAACATGGACACCTACAAGTAAGTCTCAACTTACAACCATTCGTTCAATGACTGAAATTATAATAGCACTGAAGAAAGTGAATACTTTTTCTTCAAATCCAGCAAAGAGCAAAGTGCCAACATCAAGTCTACAGGCTGGCAGGTAGCTGGCAGTATAATATCTAGAACAGATCCAATTCAGCCCACCTTTTAATGCAATGTTTCTCAACCTTGGTAAGTTGAAGATGCTGGACGGAGAATTCTGGGAGTTGAAGTCCATACATCTTCAAGTTGCCAAGGGTGAGAAATACTGCTTTAATGTATAACACCAATGTAATTCAGCTCATCTCTGTGCTCTTGTTACAAGTTATAACATGACCCATTAAATCCTTGAAAAATTACTCCAGTTTTGTGGGTTGTTGGCTGACTGTTGATTGCTCCAGGCTTTGTTGGTTGTTGGTTGGTCTTAGTCAAAGGGTCCCTGCCCTGGCTGAGGTTGGAAGTGCAGATGCATTTCTTCCTGTCACAAAAGATCATAACTAAACAAAGTTAAGTAGCCAATGGAATGACATCTTGGGAAAAGAAGAACGCCCTTAGGAAAGGGAGGAAAGTAGGGAGGAAAAAGAAGAGAGAATAAAAGGGGTTGAGGGCTACAGCAACAAAGAATCTTTATGGGGGAAAAAAAGAGCTTTCATAACAGGAACCATCCCAGAAAATACCTGTGGTTTGGCATGCATTGTTGGTCTGGCCAAAATATGTACCTGGCAGCCTTGCCCTCTGATTAATGCTACCCTCTGGTATGTCAATGGATCTTGAAATTATGGGTGGGTGAGGGGTGTCCGTAGAAGAGCAGAAGGGCTTGTCAAGTCTTCAAAAAAGCAAGAAATCCTGGAAGAGGGAGGAAGGGGGAAAAGGAAGAGGAACAGTGATGATGTTTGCAAAAGCTTGCAAAATGTGATCTTTGGAAGCAAAAGTGCTTGGAAATGGCCTTTGACAAAGTCCCATTCAGCCAAACTATCTTTGATCTCACTTCTTTCAGCTAACAGGTAGCTTGCTAGTATGAACTTTTTGATACACCTTAATGCCAGCATGCCAAGCTCCCCATTCCACCAGTTTATTAAGAGGCAGTCCCTTTCCTGGTCTTTTGAAACCACATTGATCAACTCCACATTTGTCCTGCTCCAGTTTTCTTCCGACATTCTCTGAAACATTTGTCTCTATGTTGGCTTTCCAAAGCATTACAAAAACAAACCTTTTGCCAAAGCAGAGTTGAGTAGATCAAAGCCATGTACAATGAGTTCAGCTCTTCTACATGCTAAATGATTTTTTAAAAAAATATGCTTTGAGTCACTTCTTTTTAAAAACAACAACAACAAATGACTGCAATTCATAAGACTTGAAAGAGAAACATCAGTGTTCATTAAAAGCAGATCCAAACAATGCTCAAGAAGATTATAATCGGAAGCATATTTACTAGGGAGCAATCCTAATTCAAAAACAGGGTAGTAAACAATACTTTTATTGCTCAAATGACAAATCAGCAGCCAGCCTTTATTTCATGTGTTGTTTTACCTTGGTGGCTAAATTATCTGGCCATCTTTCAAAGTAATGCAACTACAATCATGGGGTTGAGGAGTGGCACAATTCCCAGGGATCATTCTCCACTTATAGTTCACTATGTGCAAATATGCCTTGGAAATACTTAGCCAGTCTCCATAGCCTTGCCTTCTTATCTCCAGCCTATAAGGGAGTGCCCAAAAGGTTGGGGGCCATGGAGAGTTTTCATGAAGAGGCCGGTTCCATGGAGAGAAGTTTTTCCGCAGCCCAGAGCAAGCGTGGTTTCACATGCTGCCTGCACCCGGTGGATGGGGCTTCGCTTCTTTGCCTGGCTCGGTTTCTGGATGTGGACTTCAACTCCCAGAATTCCCAAGGCAGCATGCTTGAACTCTATACATCTTACAGTTGCTTCGTTCAGAAACACTGCTATAGGACACAGTTTTTTAAAAAGGCCATCAGTGTGACAGAGCAATGGAAAACTCCATCTGTTCTTTATGGGTGTCATGGGGCCACCTTCTTGACTTTGCTGACAATGATGTACTCGGATGTGAGAATGACCTTGGGAAACAGGAGGAAGAGCCACAGCTGGGAAGCAACTGGATAAGAGTTTAGAAAAGAGGGTCTTCCAACATGGTCTTCCCTTGTTTCTTGAGCTGTAAAGGTGATGGGGGAGGAATGTATTTCAGACTTGCAAAAGTTAGTTTAGTTTATTGATTAGCCCCTAGGCCATATCAAAATGACTTGCAAAAGTGATGCTAGTCTGATAAGGTTGTCTAGACAAGCAGCACAACCTGATATACTAGCTCTACTTTATCATATGGCTATATTAACAGAGTCTTACAAGTTTCTGCTAATGTAGACTGTATTGAATGAAGTCTGGATTCCCAGGAAGGAGGGGCTGCAATCCAGAGACCAAAGAGGAAAGTTTGGTCAGGAAGAACAGAGTTATAAACATTCCTCTCTTATATATATAGATACATTCTCAGATATATCTATAGCGATGCAAATTGTTGCTTTAGTTTGATGAGATTTCTGTCTATAGGTGAGGAACCTTAAAGGAAACTACTTATAGGTAATTCCATGTGCCTTTTTTGCTTCCTGGGTGCCTGACATTGTCATGCCAACATAATGGAAATAAATTGGTGCTTAATTTCTTGGCCTAGATTGGAAGGGGCAAATGATGCAGAGGAATTCACAAGTTGGGAGGCTGTGTTAACTATATTCTGGGTTTTATGTTGATGAACATCTTCAGTCATACAGGTAGAGATGTCTGGAAGTTGAGTTGTGGCAACTGGACTTCTTTTCTTTTTTCTTTTGAAACTTTTCGCTACTTATCTGACTAGCTGTTTCAGTCTGAGCACTATAGAGGAAGATGTTCAAATCCAAAAGAGATTTCCTAATTCAGCTTTATTTTCATCAGGTTAATGTAAGGGAGACAGGCAGCTGACGACTGCAGTGAGAAAGAACAAAAATGATTATATACATCAGGCTTTCCCCAGTCTGGACACCTGCAGTGTTGTGGATTTCAACTGCTAAAATTCTCAGTAATGGTGATGTTAGCTAGGGGATTCTGTAGTTCACACATCTGTATGGTAATTGCACTTGAGGAAGGCTGGAAAAGAATCTCTGTTTAAGGGCCACAACTTGCATTAAAACATATTCATACCTTGTATTTTGTAAAGCTTTTCATTGGTGGAAAATGAAGGTTTAGACTGGTTTTAACAATCTGAAAGATGTCATTCCCTAATTCCAAAAGCTTTCTTGCAGGATTGCTTAGATACAATTCAGGCTCATCATAAATGACCAACTATGATATTACTGTACCTGAAATGATCTGTTAAATTACAACAGTTTTCAAGCTGCCGGGAAAATTTTCCTTAAAAGCTTTGGCCTAAATTGAATCTATGCAGGCTAAACCAGAAATAATGCTGGAAAATGTTTGGTGTTGTTTTTTCCCCTCATATTCTCATCTGGTTTCCCCTCTTGACATATATTCACTGATTTTGCAGCCATCATTCCTATTTTTAAAGTTGGGCACAATAATTTGCAAATTGTAGTTTTGTAGATTTTAAGCTAAGGATTCCAGTTAGGTTGATATATAAAATTGCCAACTTAACGATATAACATTCCTGCTTGAAATATAGAACTTTGAATTTGTATACAGAAGAAGACAAGTAATCTTTAACTTAAAATCATTCATTTAGTCATTGCTTGAAGTTGCAAGAGCACTAAAAAAAAGTGATTTACAACCAATCCTTGCACTTACAACCAACACAATATCCCCATGGTTACATGATTAAAATTTGGGGACTTGGCAACCACTGTGTATTTATAGCAAGTGCCGCATCCTGGGTCATGTGATCAACAGTTGCAACCAGCCAGATTCCAATGAGCAAGGCCAATGGAGAAAGAGGATTGGCTTAACAGCTACATTATTCACATAAGAACTGCAATAATTCATTTAAGAAACATGGCCAAAAAAAAAAAGATTGTGAAATCAGACATGAATCACTTAACAGCTGAGTTGCTTAGCAGTGGAAATTCTGCTCCCAATTGTGCCCTTAAGTCAAGGATTACCTGTCTATGGAGAGTCTCAATCATCTGGGTCATGGTTAAGCCAAAGGTGATTTATGCAGGATGCAACTGGACTTTTTTGTTTTTCTTTAAAGACATTTTGCTTCTGGAGAAGTTTCTTGGATGAGAAGCAAAATGTCTTCAAAGAAAAACAAGGAAATCAGTTGCCTCTTGAAAAAGCACTTTTGGGTCAAGGGTTACCTGTTTAAGAATGTCCTTGCTGGATCTAGCCACGGCTTACAATCAGATGCTTCTGTGCCACTCAGAAGAAGATGGTAGACATGTTCTCATCCCTAAAGCTGGTAAGCATTTAGAGGCCTCTTGCTCATAACCCAGATTTAATGCTAAATCTTCAAGACCACAAGTCCTTGAAATTGCCCATCGTGAATTTATTCAATTCCTGGTTACATTCATGTGGATATTCAGGATGTCAATGCACAAACAATATACTTTTGCTGTTTGTTTGGTTTTGCTTAATGTGTTTCATAACCCCAATCATGGCTGGTAAATTATAGGCCTTGGAAGGAGCGGACAATGCTTTAGTGTGCAGAAGCCACCCATAAACTCTTTTGCGGTACCAAGGGCAAAGTGGGTGAGACCACAAATGGAGCAGGATTTGGATATTCCATGTTTTTCTTGGACTGGGAGCACTTTGGGAGTTTGGAAAACATGTTACACCTATGCTAGGGTTTACCATTCTGTTTTTGTGTAGTTCCTGCCTCAAAGTGATGGAACTTTGTGCTGTCAAATCTTTAGCAGGTCTGATCAGATTGATTTCCCATAGCACAGCCTCCCCCTGCCTTATTCATTTCATGCAGCAAAACCCAGCTGATTTCCTGCTTGGTGGTGCCCTTGAAAGCCAATTCAGAACCTTCTTAAACCACTTTCAGAGGATATTCAAAAGATATCTGGTGTTTATTTGTCTTTTCCCCAAAATGCTTAAGGGCTGTAATGTGAATAAACTTCTAAGAGAGCTTTGCTTAAAATACAAAGCTTCTACTACAGTCCCAGAATTTTCTGGAGGGGAAGAATAATGGTTAAACTGGATAAATTTGTAAACTACATATAGTCAAATTAACTCAAATCCTTATATAGACCAACACAATGAGAGTGGAGTCCAGTCAATTAAAAAGCACAGAGAATGTATAAGTTTTAAAAAGTATGTAACACTAGAAGATATATTAAAGCAGAAAGTGTATATATATATATATGCTGTTCAGCTTCCTTCGGGTATTATCCCACGTCATTGTAGTTCTGTTAAAGTTGTAGCAACTTTAAGAAGCCTGAAGATGGCAGATGAGATTCTGCTGAAACGTTGCTACAACTTTAACAGAACTACAATGACGTGGGATAATACCCGAAGGAAGCTTGAACAGCACACATGTAAGTACCCGCGAAAACCTAAGAAAACAAATATATATATATATATATAA
>BLBF01000072.1:12005269-12049514 GCA_015471245.1 Laticauda colubrina
GTACAACCATAATTCCTCAAATAAATTCCAGAGTTTTGGGATAGAATTCAACATTATGTTAACATCTTTTAAGTACTTCAACTATTTATGTCCCTTTAAATACTGTTCCAAAAGTATACCCATCCATTATATGGAACCTCAAATGTTTAACACTTAAAACAAAGAAAATGCAATGTTTTGGGAAAGAGTCAAAAGTCTTGGCTTCTTCCCAAGGATCTATCAAATGCTAATGATTAGTCAGGAGAAGAAGACAATATGCACAGTCATTGAATTAATTAAGATTTATGAATCATATCGATGAATAATTAAATAATTATACATAATTATATTTCCCACTATTACATTATTTCATGTCAATATGTAATTAGGATTAAATTAAGTTACATTCCATCCTGATCCTGTCATTTTTTGGCTAACTTCACTCGTATGAGAAGTCTACCCAAAAAAAAAAAAAAAAACCTCACAGGGACTTGTACTGCGTTCAAAATACATTTTTGAATGATTTACTTGTAAGTATCAAATCCATCAATACCAACTTAACATTTTAAAGAATTTACAGCCATCTATTCATGTGAGATTTCAAACTTTGGGGGCAAATCCAGAGTATTTGCAAGTTATCAGATCATTGACAGATACAAAAAAATCTATTTCTAAATCAAAACTGTGACCATGAAGGCAAAAAATTGTTTTTCAAAAGGCAACTGAACTTATCTGAAGATGTTTCTCTTCTCATCTAAGAAGCATTTTCAGTTCAAACTGAAGATACTTCTTGGATGAGAACTGAAATATGTTCAAGAAAAAAATACAAAAAGTCTAGTTGTGTTTTGAAAAAGCCCTATTGGGGCAACTTTGACCTGTATGACTAAGAATCTCTATGGGATGACCCGGAGTGTAACACAAACGTAATGAAATCCAAGACATAAATAAATGTCCTTTAATGCCTCCAACTTGGCCCCACTGTTCAATAATTCTCAGTTGGAAATAAAACGTACTCAAAAATAGTCTTCAAAAGAAAGCAATACAGTCCAAACTTAATGAGCAGATAGAGGGGAAATAAAAAACCAAACAAACTATAATGAAGGAAATCCCACAACACACCAGGATAAGTAATTACCAAATTCAAGGAGATAACAAGGCACAGTCTGTTGGAAGGAGGCCAACCAAGATAACTTCAGCCCAAAATAAAACACACTTTGCTTCTGGCAAGGCTGTGTTGTAATTGTCTCTCTTATATACTAATCTCCCTAGCTGTAACCAATGAGGAGGATCATGGCCACTTCCTCTCTCGTAAGCCAAGTTGTTTCCTTCTCCATTCCTCCCTGCGTGTCCTAGGATACAGAGGGGATGGGCCTGGTTCTTCCTCTGATTGCCCAGCTGGTCTCTACCAAGGGCATGACACTCCACAGATGATCAGAACTGTGATATTTGGATTTCCTCCTTTGACCAGATTCAGAATTCATTTCTTAGGTTCACAGTTTATAATTCTTCCAGACTTTGTCCAAGAGAAGCATTTACCATCCAGAACTTTATAAAGCTTCATAGGATTGCTTATTCTTAGAATATATGTGGCTGATGTAGTCCAGAGGCATTTTGAGAGCCTGTTTTGAAGTGGCCTCCAAAATGGCTACAAGTACTCCTTGACTTATGACTGATCACTTATTGACCATTCAAAATTCTGATGGACCTACTTAAGACCCAGATTTGAAATTCTGATGCTCACCTCCCTTGGTCAAATGACTGCACTTTGGGCACTCAGCAACCAGGTCATATTAATGGCTGTTTACAGCATCTCGTAGTTTCTTGATTGCATTTTATGGCTGTTTTGCTGAAAATTGATATTTACTTCCGGCTTTCAGCAAAACAATACACAAGAGAATTATTGACACCCATAACAAATTGCGCTGATGGTAAACCACAGAAAAGGTTGTAAAATTGAATCACTCACATGACCAGCCTCCTTTGCAACCATCACAAATTATGACCATGATGAATAGGTTTCACTACACCTGTAACTTGAGAACTCCCTGGAGCGTGGGAAATCTTGCTTGTTCATAAAACAGCTACCAAGATAGATTTGACCAGTCACAACCAGCTGTTCAACCAGATGATGAGTTGATGACTTTCTTCCCTGATCTCCTCTCTATTTTCCAATGGTGAACCTCTCCAATTTTTTATATTTATATCAGAGGATATAAGAAACTTCATGGTCCTCAAGATTGTGCATGCACTGGTAGAAAATGCTGTAGGATCAAATCTTCCACTGTGGAGGTTTAACAAAAATAATATAACAATATGTTGTTTTTCATGTGATACCCTGTTTCTCCAACAATACGGTCTCCCTCAATAGGAAGTCCCAGCATGTTTTATAGGCATGAAATAAAATTAAGCCCCTCCCCCCAAATTAAGGCCTATATTAAAACATGTGAAAGGGGGGGGAAATGGCGGGGGGACTTGCTGTTAGGAAGTACTCTTGTTGCACACCCGGATATGGTGCTTCCTGCGTTGACCCCGATACGAAGTGCCCCACCAAAGCCGAGGTCAACATCCAAGCCGTCGCCACCTGCCCGAAGATGCAAGGGGGGAGAAGTAAGTCACCCCCGAAAAGACGTCCTAGCCATTTTTTCGGGGCTCAAAAAAAAAAAAGACCCAGCCTTATTATATGAGAAACATGGTAGTAGTTGAGGATCTGATAGCCAGACACGTGCTTGTTTCTGGATGTGAATTCTTCTCTGCAGTCCATAATACCAGGTGTGGCTGCAAAAACTTTCAATACTCTAAAGAAGTTCCTGGTCAAGGAATTGGTTAGCACATTCCCCTTTCACAGGAATATGCTGGGTTTGGTCTCGTAAGATTGTTGCCTAAGTTACTCTGTGTGGTACCAGCCAAAACCACAGAAACTGTAATGTACTGTGGGATTTTCTGGAAAGTTTTGACTTAAACATTGCTGAGAGTTTGTCTTTGAAAATGCCACAAGCAATGGAAAGAGGGGAGAAAAGGAATTTTTCAAAACTGAGATGGTTTCCAGAATCACTGAAAGAGCAAGAAGTATCTTGTGTCTTCTCTTTGCACATTTGTGATACAACTTATGTGGAAATTGGGGTATTTATTTATTTATTAAATATATATGCTGCTCATTTCATTGCCCAAAGTGACTCTAGTTTAGACCTTCTTGTCAATAACAAAAACATCTGGTATCCTTCAGATGTTGGTTGATCACTGTAATGACTTCTGGTAAATGTGGGCTAAAATAGTTCTGGCTGGGAATAAAGGGAGTTTTAGTTCAAGTGCAATCTTGAATTAGAGAAGACATCTGTGTTCATGAAAATGATGGATGCTATTGCTAGGAAATAATTATAGTGGTAATAACATAAAATAGCTTTCTGAATAATTTCAAAATTGTTACTGGTCCACCCAACAGAATTAATAGCAAGCAAGGAAGAACAGTCTGTTTCAGCTTCAGATTTTTTAGTAGTTTTCTCATAGTAGTGAAACTGGCCAAAAAGGGAGGAAGGAATGTAACTTCACTTAACTCCTATCAAATATAAATGTGAAATAATTGTAGTCATGGAGGATATAATTATGTATAATTAATTAATACAATATCTGTGCAGGTTGTGTTCTTCTATTGACCTATTAATAATTAGCATTTGGTAGACCCTTGGGAGCTTCAGCCAAGACTTGTGAGGGCCTAATTTAGCCCTGGGGTCTCAAGGAAGAATAGAATAACAGAGTTGGAAGGGACCTTGGAGGTCTTCTAGTCCAACCCCCTGCTTAGGTACTTCAGACAAATGGTTATCCAACATCTTTTTAAAAATTTCCAGTGTTGGAGCATTTACAACTTCTGGAAGCAAGTTGTCCCACTGATTAATTGTTCCAACTGTCAGGAAATTTCTCCTTAGTTCTAGGTTGCTTCTTTCCTTGATCAGTTTCCACCCATTGTTTCTTGTCCTGCCCTCAGGTGTATTGGAGAATAGCTTGACTCCCTCTTCTTTGTGGCAACCCCTGAGATATTGCAACACTATCACATCTCCCCTAGTTCTTCTTTTCATTAAACTAGACATACTCAGTTCCCTCAACTGTTCTTCATATGTTTTAGCCTCCAGTCCCCTAATCATCTTTGTTGCTTTTCTTTGCACTCTTTCTGGGCACCTCTAGACCCTTTTGGAAATCTTTCCCCTTGCTGATTCCCATGATGTATCTTCCTTGCCTCTATACCTGGAGAGGCTTCCCACTTCATCACAAGTGATGGTGTGTAATGGTACGTGGGAAGGACCTTGAGAGACAGAAGGCAAAGTTTCAGACTAGGCAACCTTCATGCAAAAGACACCATAGAAGTAGGGGAGGGGGGCAGGGCAGAATTTCAGATGCAACCCTCCCTAGTTTTCTAGAGTGCAGAAGGAAAGGAGAAATACATTCAGATTTGCAAGAGTTTGTTGATGTAATCTTACAAAAAAGATACACTTGTACTGCTGGTTGTGCTTCTTGTTTGGACTACCTTGCAGGAATAATACAGGGGTAGGATTCAAAAATTTTAACAACCGGTTCTGTGGGTTTGGCTTAGCTGGTGGACATGGCTTGATGGTCATGTTATTGGCTGGGCGTGGCCAACTCAATATCACTCACATCGAGGCACGCATCTCCTCGCCTGGCCTCTCATGACTGTGGGGATGCTGCAACAATCGTAAGTGTGAAAAATGGTCATGTCACTTTTTTCAGTGCCGTTGTAACTTTCAATGGTCACTCCACACAAGCAAAGGACCAGAAAAGGAGGGGGAAAAATCTCCAGAGAAGCTCCAGAGACAGGAAGTCCACTCCTGCCAAGAATGTAATAAGGGTGAACGGAGAGGCAGTTTCTGTAAGCAACACCAGAATGTTTCCTTCCTGCTTTCCTTACAGGATTAGCCCAGTAATTTCTTCTAACAACCGGTTCTCTGAACTGCTTAGAATATTAACAACCAGTTCTAGCGAATAGGTGCAAACCGGTAGAATCCCGACCCTGGACTAATATCAATCTTGGAAGCCTGAATGTATTTTTTCCTCCTTTCTTTTCAGTCTCTGGAAAACTAGGGTGGGAAACACTTCTCATATCTCTTTACTTATATTTTTAGTAACATATACAGGTAGTCCTCGATATATGACCCCAATTGAGTCCCAAAATTTATTTTGTTAAGTGAGCTATGGTTAAATGAGTTTTGCTCCATTTTGTGACCATTCTTGCCACAGTTGTTAAGTGAATCACCGCAGTTGATAAGTTAGTAACCCAGTTGCTAAGTGAATCTGACTTTCCCCTTGACTTGGCTTGTCAGAAAGTTGCAAAAGAGGATCATGTGACCTTGGGACACTGCAACAGTCATAAGTATAAACCACTTGCCGAGCATCTGAATTTTGATCATGGGGATGCTGCAAAGTGTGAAAAATGGCCATAACTCACTTTTTCCAGTACTGTTGTAACTTTGAACGGTCACTAAGTAAATTGTTATAAGTCGAGGACTACCTGTAGTTTCATATCTGAATGTACTTCCTCCTCCTCCCCTTTTATCTTCTGTGATCAAGGGAAGGACTGATCTGAGACATTTATTCATGTTACTTCCTTGACCCTGGCTCAAGCTCCTCTTTATGACCATTGCCTTGGTAGTGCTTCTTCCTCCTGTCCTTCAAGGACATTCCCTCTATCCACTACAGTAACCTCTTATTTAATGTCACATTTGAAGTCTCTGAGCTTGGTTGTTTTCTTGCAGACATTTCATTTCCCAAACTAGATAACATCATCAGTACTGCAGCACCAGCACTGATAATGTTACTTTGTTTGGGTAATGAAACGTCTCCAAGAAAACAACCAAGGATTGTTTTCAGAGAGCACCAAGGATCCCACAGTTAAATTCTGAGCTACAAATATTCTCCTTTATTGTCACGTTTGCTCAAATTCTAGCCACCCATCCTTTCTCTCTTTACACCTTTTTGATGTCTCCTTTTCTCTGTCCTCCTTTCTTTTTCACACAGCCTGCCAGAAAATGTCTGAGTCAATTTGGATGCAGAGAACAGGAAATTAAACGAAGGACCCGTGTGCCTCTGGATGTGTCTCTTCTGCTTCTGCTCCTCAAATCAGAACCACTGAGAGTTTCAAGTAACAAGTAAGTAGGTTTGCTGTACTGCTGCGAGTTTGCTGACACTATAACCAGTGTCCGTTACAAGTTGTTTTCACAGCTGCCAGACAATAAAAGAAAGTTCACCAAGTTAAGATAATCTCTTTTAAGAGATTCAAGGCCATCAGATAGTGTCAAATAGTTTTGAGTCTTCCAAAGCTACAAATTCATACATTGGGCAGTAAGATTGGTGAAAATGAAGTCACTTATCTATAATAGGATCTATCAGATAGAAGCTCAATACCTGGATAAAGAAGAAATGTTTCTTGTCGGGGAATCAGCTTGGAAACCAGTAAGGATACCTTGATGCCTAAAGTAAGTAAAGGCCTTAGAAGACATTGTCAAGAGTAGAGTAGATAGCGATGGAGAAAAACTAGACTGAGAGGGACAGTTGAATAAGCAGCCCAGGAAACAGAAAATGTAAGGAAATGAAATTAAACTGATCTCATTCACATTGGAATGTAAGAAGGAGGAAGGAGACATTCAATCAGGCTTTCCCGGTTTCCTGAGCTTAAATGTGTGTGTTTTTGTAATTGTGGTCTAGTTTCTTAAAGTCAACTTCGAGAGGAATGGGACAACTCACTGTAGCCAATTCGCCATGGCCAACTTGTATGGCCAACTCACTGTGGGACAACTCGCCATGGCCAACTTACCATGGGACAACTCACTGTGGGACAATTCAACAATTCAACTGAATTGTTGAAAATAAATAAAAAATATTTTAATGTTTGTCATTCACATTTCATTTTCATTGGCATCCTCTTTTTAAAGATTCTATTCCATTATTTCTTCAATATTAATGTATCTCTTCTCCCGCGGCGAGTTGGTTGTGGCAAATTATCATAGACCTCCTCCAAGAACTAGACAACGGGGAATGGTTCTTCCCCAGCCCTCAGAGACCAGGGTGTGCAAGACTTAGTTGGGATCCTAACTAAATGATTGAGTGAATTGCATCAGGTTCCCTCACAGCAAAACTGGCACATGGCTTGTTGCCATAACTATTTTCACATAATTTCACATAAATCTGCTGAGAACAACTTTAATCTGCCCTGGGTAATAGGCTGAAGATGAAAAGTTTTGAAGTGAGACTTTCAGGCAGATGGATTTTTGATTCTTTTATTGTTGGAAAAATGCCCACAAAAGGAATGAAGATAAAAAGAGAAGAAATCAGAGAACATACAAAGATATTGATTGTAGTGTCCAGTTCAGGATCCCAGCATTATTGACTTCATCGTTTTGGCTGTTTATGGATGGCTTTCACCAAAATACATTATCTTGATCGTTATAAGGAATTGTGTATTTTGTGATCAAATGTAGCTTTCTGATACATCTTGGTGGTGGTGTTTACATCAAGGAGGACAAATGGTTCACAGTTTAACAATAAATTGTCTGTTCTCCATTTTCCCCCAGAGGTGTGTTCTGTGCTGTTTTCAGTCCCAGTTTTGCTTGTTTAAAGTTCCCTTGAAACTGAGTTTAGCATTTTGGTGACTGTTAAGGACATATCCTGGTCACTTTCATTGCAATAGTATAGAAATACTTCACCACTGATCTCTTCTGTGTTTGATCATCTCCATCCAGCCTCCATTTCTGGATTGGCTCCCATCTAAGCACTAACCAGACCTGATCCTTTCTAACTAGCTTTCTAACCCAGATTGATTCTGTTCTTGTTGAATCTTTCAATCAAAAGCAGACACATTGACCTGCCCTTCTAGATCCTTAATAACATAATAACAGAGTTAGAAGGAACCTTGGAGGTCTTCTAGTCCAACTCTCTGCTCAAGGATGATACCCCTATATCATTTCAGACAAATGGTTGTCCAATCTTTTTTTAAAACCTCCAGTGTTGGAGCATTCACAGCATCTGGAGGCAAGTTGTTCCACTGGTTAATTGTTTTAACTGTCAGGAAATTTCTCCTTAGTTCTAGGTTGTTTCTCTCCTTAATTGGTTTCCATCCATTGCTTCTTGTCCTGCCTTCAGGTGTTTTGGAAAATAAATTGACTCCCTCTTCTTCATGGCAGATCTCTTGCTAGACATATGTATATTGATCTTACCATTGACAAAATTCATGAAAGTCAGAAGTGTCCATCGGTAAAACCAGTTTGGTACTGCATGAACCAGAAAGAGGGCTGAGAAAATATCTACAAGACCCCTCACATCGTGGATATGATCTGTTCCAACTTCTCCCCTCAGGATGCTTCTATAGAGCATTGCATGCCAAAACAACTAGAGATAAAAGATTTACATAAACACTGAATTCCCATAGCACTGTTTCATTTCTCATCTTTTCTCACCTTTTCATCTTTCCTACTATCTTCTCCTATTGGTTTCTTATGATTTTTTTAACAATTGTTGTTTGTAACTTACGATTAGTCATTGTAATTATGAACTATGAACTTTCACTTGCTGTTTATACCTTTACTTGCTGTTTTGAACTTTTACTTGCTGTTCACTGAGAGCTTCTGCATTGCAGACAAATTCCTTGTGTATCTGCTCACACTTGGCCAATAAAGAATTCTATTCTATTCTATAAAGGCTGTAGCCGGTAACATGGTGTCCATTAGAAGTTTTGATTTGATTTTCAACTCTAGTCAGCATGGCAACTGGCAAGGGTGATGGAAGTTGTCGTCCAAACGTTGAGACTTTCTCTCTGGTGTGGAGCTCAGTGGATTTTTCTGAATGCATATATTTATAACGACTGCTTTCTTGGGAAAAAGTGGAGGCAGTGTCCTTGATGAAATTTGAGTGCACATGGAGTAGTATAAGGAATGTTTTCATTACTGTACTCTGCATGGCCTCAAGAAAAAAAATAGGAAGAAGATATTAAGAAATTTCTCCAGTGGTTGCAGTGGAATGAAAAATAACCCATTATTTTAAACCTCCTGTAAAAGTCTCACAGAGACTCAGAGTCCACTCTGGCCTGCCATATGATTCCTCTTCTGCTCCCTTCTAGGACGATGACTCTATGGCCTTGGTCTCATGGCCTTTAACAGGCTTCCAGAAAAAGCCTTAGAGATGCTGTGAAACTCAGCTTCAAGTCTCTGCAAAACATTTGCACGTGGTCTTGCTGTACCAAGACTTCAGGTAAAGTCACTTGCTTAGCTGCTATTTATCAGGAAGATGCTTTACTTGGAGGGTTACACATTTGTTTGACTTAAAAGAAGTTCAGGCTTGATTTTAGAAAAATACCATTTATCGAAGTAGAGAGAATAAGCTAGATGGTTTGACCCATTGATCTGACTCTGTATGAAGCTGGGTTTGATCCTTGTATCTGAACCATTCTGCAGGTAAAAGGTCCTCTCATTTAGACTGAGAATATCTACATCTATACAACTGGGTTAGCAGCAGTACAGAAATGGTTTGCTATGGTCTTATTTTGGGTTTTGTTTGTAATTTTCCCAGATTGCTGAAAAGCTTGGTCTGATGCAGCCACTTGCTGAGGCCAGATAGCATATAGTCTCATTTGTTTCTTTGTTCATTCATTCATTCAGACAAGTTTTTTAGTTTCATGATTTTTTTAAAAAAATTGCACTGAAAGCTTTCAGGAAAATATGTACGGCCTTTGTGCCCATGTGTGCTGATGTGTGTTTGTGTACATTTGCTCTTCTGCACAATACAATTATATATAGCCACACACAATTCTATGTGCATTTTCTGAGTTTCAAACTATATTGCAAAACACTTTGAAATGCTGAAGCAGGAAAAGTGTAGTTTCTGTTGGGCGAATAACAGAGATGCCTTTTCAATCACTGAGGGAAGGTTATTTTTTCTAATCTCATTAGGATCTCTTGGTGATTTCCTTCACTGTCTCCCAAAAGACATATACCAGGCTCCCCCAGTTTGATTAGGGAATTCTGGCAACGGAAGCCAAACCTATCTGGAGAATATTAAGCAAGGAAGCTGAATAGAAAGTTCATTTGCTGAAGTAAGATTCCTGAAGGAATCAGTGAAAATCCAGCATTCATTTCCAGATTCATCTTTATTTCAGGGGCACCTCTGTAATCTGCATGGACCCCATGATCACTGCAAGAAAATAAAAATGAATTTGCCATTTCTTTGGAGATGTTCTGCTTGCCAAGAAAAGATGGAGATAGTGTTTCAAAAAATAACCTGGGGAACTAGAGGAGTTAGGAAACGGCCTTTCTAGCCTGTCCTTATTAGTCTTTATTATTATTTCATACCCAGCATAGCAGATTCTATGATAAATAGTGGAAGTTCTCCATTGCAACTATGGTAATCATTTATACACTTCTGTTTGTTTTACAATAGTGGCGAATATCTTCTGCTTGTCATGGCCATGAAGCCCAAGAGGGCAATACAGCTACATCTGGATCATTGTCACCCATTTAGCACTGCCAGGGAGCATGTATAGCCTAAGGAATGTAAATATATACATCCCAGGATAATGTTGCAGGATCCAATCTGGGCCGGTCATCAGGACTAGACGTTTAGTCTTCCCGAATGTCAGCGTTCCAAAGAAAGATACTTTGAGAGTATCTTCTTCCCAAAAATCCACTTTATTCGAGATGTCATATTGGCATATCTGAGGAAAACCTGAATCTTAAGAGTTCTGGGTTTTCCCTAACCTAAAGAAAATCCAAAACCCAACCCCTGCACCCAACCGTCCATCATATGGTCCAACTGGAGACTACCCCCAGTCACTCCCTTCTGGGTGCAGGATAATATGTCCTTGACTTTCTGAGAAAGGAATGTTGTTGTGGCTAATCTTCCACCGCTCCTTGAAATTCCCCTCCCAAATTCCCAGGCACTGAGTGTGGCAGCCCAGAAGCCTCAAAGAAAAATGGCTTCCAAGCTGACACCCAGCTTTCGAACTTGTGTTGGAGCTCATCCTCAGGGAACTTGTCTCTCGCAGAGTGTGTGTCTGAGGATGGGCTCCAGCACGTGTCCGAAGGCTCAGAAGACTAAATCTCTGGTTCCGGTGAATGACCCAGATTGGATCCTGCAGCTTAAGAAATGTTAGGCATGCAGACAACTCTTGTGACAGGCCACTGCCGTAGCCCTGTGGTAGTTTTGTATATAATTACATGAATTGTGTGTGTGTGTCTGCTTTCTTCTCTTCTGTCATGTTCTCATCATACACCAAATAATAAACAATAATAGCAGTCATTGTGGCAGAGTGATGATGGGTCTGGATTAGAAGCAGAGACCCAGATTCCAATCTCCCTACCTGCCCCCCCAGCCATGGAAGCTCCCAGGATGATTTTGAGCTAAACTCTCTTTCTCAACATTTCCTCAGGGGATTATTGTGGTGGAGAAAAAGAGGAGGAAGGAACACTATGGATGCCCTCCTGGACATCTGGGAAAGAAAATGGCCATCTTTTCTCTTCTACTCTTCAGAAATGAACTTCCCAGGGAGGGGTGTATGTTGAATAAATGGTCCCCTTTTGGAAAGAAGATAATTGAAGGAGACCATTTTTCACACCTCCAGGAATGTAAAATGAACAGAATTCTCCTTCTGGTGAGTGTGGCAGGTGTATTAAATCCTGGAAGAACACAGTGTTCTTCCTAGCTGATCCAGGGATCCATGCTCCAAACAATTACCTTGGTAAGCCTTGAAGAAGGCTTTCAGATATAGTATGCACACTGAAAAGATGATGTTGATCTGAACCATCATGGCAGAAAGGTGTATCTTGGTATAAAACCCAACAAGTATCTTCCTTCTCTGCCCCCCCCCTTCCGCTTTTTGCCTTCTCTTTATTTATTTATTTTGTCAAGCAACTATAAGATAACAGGTATAAGTATAAACATAGTTATGGTTACATGAAATGGATACATATAAGAAAAATTAAAAATAAACAATAGGACAGGGACGGTAGGAACGTTGGTGCGTTTATGCACGCCCCATACAGACCTCTTAGGAAACGGGTAAGGTCAATAGTAGATAGTCTTCCTCCCGTTCCCCATGCCCCTCCCCCTCCCTGTCCCCTCCCCCTGTCCTAACCCCCTCAACCTCACCCTCCCTCTCAGCCTGTCCCCAACCCTCACCCTTTCATCCTCACTCTTATTCTAATCATCTCATCCCCACCCTAACACTAACCCAAACTCAAACTCTCACTTCTCCCTCTAACAGTTGGCTATAAAAAGAGGGACATTTCCTCAGAATCCAGGAGCCCCACAGGAAAGCAGCTTACCTCCAGCAGGGCATCTTTGCTGTGGTAACTGATAACTGACAGTAACTGACACTTTAGCCTGCAGGGATGAAGTCACAAAGCCAGGAGATTTTTCCAAAGAGGTGACTCATCTCCCTTCTCCACCTATCCAAGGTCACCTGCTCCTCTACTTTTGTGACCTCCACCCATGCCACACAAAGGTCTCCAGGAAACTACCAAGCCAATTACCAAAGCTGCCTGTTTGTCATTTTTTTGTATGAAAGACATAGCTCTTTGGAGGGAGATTGCCTCTTGTTATAGAAGCTCCACGAAGTGCTTCAGCACTGCTGAGCAGCTTCATATCTGCTGTTTGCTTTCTAAAGTCAGGGGCTGGAAGCTGACTTGACTGTTTTTAGGATAGCCCTTGAAATAGATTTGTCACATTGAAATCAACAGGACTGAATCCAACAGATCTTACTGATTTTAGTGGCACAACTTTGACAAACTTTGAATCCAGCCCATTGTCCGAAAAGGCCAATACATTTTGAACCAAAATGATCCAGCCTGTCCCATTTAGACCCATTGCACTATGTTTTGTGCATTGTTTTCTATTTGAGAAAGGGAAAACATCTTTTAAATGTATTACTTTCTTGGAATAATGCATCCAGTTTTGGTTAACATGTTATAAAAAAGATGTTGAGGGTCTAGAAAGAGTGCAGAATAGAGCAAGGGGCTGGGTTGATGACCTCCAGAGTCTCTTCCGACTCTGTGATTCTATCTTTGAATATTCATCAGGAGTCCCAGATAAGTTCCACCTCCAACAACCAGGCTGTTTAAAAGCCCCCGATTCAACCAAACTTATATCTAGTTTGATTGATAAACTTGGAAGAGCCAGGGCTGTGGTTTGCCATGTTGTTAAGTGGTGGAAGTAGCAATGCTCCTTGTGCATCTCACAAGCTTGGAACCCAGCCAGTTTTCGGTCAGGCTAAGTTCAAGATAAAGTTTCTGGTTGGCATCCCTCTTTGTTCTGAGTCTTGAGAACTGCAGCTAGGAGCATTTTCCTCCAAGGCAAATGGTTTCAGGTGAGTGCAATTTTCCAAGCACAGGGTCATGGATGGATCAGAGTTGCGTGCTTTCATGCTCAACCATGGAGAAAACTAGCTGGCTCTCAGTCATATTTCTCTTTCTCAGCTTAAGAATGACATCACAAGACAGTAGCAGGGATCAAAATAAGAGCAAAAAAAATTATACAAAACAAGGGCTTTTTTGTTACCTTGACAGTGATGAAGAATGGTCACGCGTCGTTAATGATGGGAAGCAACAGTCAAGAGACACAAAGATACTTGCTTTTCCTATACCGTCTCCTTCCCTTCCTAATGAAAAGAGACCTATAATATGATCTTGTTGCGTTTGGTGTTTCTCCATGCCTCCAGTTTGCTTCAGGAGTAGCAGAAAACATTGAGCATTGTGAGATCATGCCATTTGGCTGAGTTGGCAAGATTGACGGCTTTGATGAAAGAGGTTTATTTTATTTTATTTCTACATAGAATCCATTTTTGGACTTTTTGTGAGATCCTGAGAGAAATGAAATTTTGATTCTGGGATTTGATGAATAGAATTATATGGGATTATAGAAGTAAAGTAGACTATGATTAATTTCAGAGTAAGAGTTGGTTGTGTTTTTTATCTATATCTGTCCCGAAGAAAATTGGAAGCCATTCTTTTCCTTTATTTCTTTATTTTTTCCATTCTTTTCTTTACATTTTTATCTTTGTTTTTTGTCTGGTTCTTTGTTTTCTACTTTCTATTCTTGTTAATTTTTTATTCATGTTTTTTTTTTAATTTTGATAAAATTACAGTAAGAAATGAGACCTTGCCACTTGTGTTTTAACTTAACCTGGGTCCATCTGGTACCTAAATGTATGACCAGAACAAATAGCATGATGTATTTTTAATTTAAGGTAAAAGATAATGGTTTCCCTGTCCAGTTGTGTCTGACTCTAGAGCATGATGCTCATTGTTTCTTGGCCAAGGGAACCAATGTTGTCTGAAGACATTTTCTGTGGTCATGTGGCCAGCACAGCCAAAGGTGAACGGAAAACCGTTACCTTCCCATCAAAGTGGTACCTATTTACCTATTCACATTTATATGCTTTCAAACTGTTACGTGGGCAGGAGCTGGGGCAAGAAACAAGAACTTGCAACCTTGAAAAATAAAAATGAAGGCTTCTGGAGTTCTGTTTGGAAATGTAACCACCTACCCAAAAAAGAGAAGCCCAGGCAGTGGAGAATGTCCATGGAAGAGGAATCAACTCAACAGTTTGTGTCCGGGCAATCATGGTTTTGTGATTGGCCATTGTTTGCAAACAGGCAAGCCCCCTCCCTTCATGACATCCATTTTGTGAGAATGACCACGATATTCTTTCAACCTACACTTATCTGTGTTAAATTGAAACTTTAAACTGAGTTAAATGGTAATGTATAGGTTGTCCTCAACTTGGACCTGCCTGTTATGACTGTAAGTCATGATGGCTGTAGAGGGAGGTCATCATGTGACTGAGCTGATTTTATGACCTTTTTTTGAAACAGTCGTTAAGTGAATCGGCACAGTCATTACAGGAATCCACAGTTGTTAGGCAAGCCCATTGTGTGCCATGAGCTGTTTTTGCCAAAAATTGGAAGTGCCAGTTTTCAGCAAAAACATAAATCATAGTCATGGGACTGTGGGATGCTGCAAATGGCCATAAATGGGGGTTAGTTGCTGAACGTCCAAAATGCAGTCACGTGGATGTGGGGGAGGGGGGCACTTTGGAACAAGGTCACAAATACCTTTTGGGAGATCCACCATAACTTGCAACAATAACTAAGCAACCGGTTGTAAATCGAGGTTTACCTGTAAGACTCTTCTTTGAAGGGGGTGGAGTCAAAGAATAGAAACTTGGCCCAAAGAAGATAAAAGGATGAGTTGCATTGGAGGGTTTGGAGCTCTCCAAGGAGCTGAAGGCCAGGCTGCCCTTCTTGCCTGGTGCAGGCATCCCTTGAACCCCACAGCTCAAGAAAAATGACCCACAGTGGATCTGAGCTCACACACACGCAAACACAATCTCAGATAACTGCTACTCCTGTCTCTTACAGAGCCATAGAATTGGAGGGGGGGGTGTCTTAGAGGTCATCTGGTCCAGCCAGTGCAAAAATGATTACCAGCCAGCCTATGTTTTAAAGACTGCTAGCCACAGAATACTTTGGGTGTACATGCAGTCCTCAAATTTCAACAGTTCATTTAGTGACCATTTGAAGTTACAACGGCACCGAAAAAAAGTGACCATTTTTCACACTATCCCCACGGTCACATGATTCACATTCAGATGCTTGGTTCATACTTACGACAGTTGCAGTGGCCTGGGATCCTGTTGCAACCTTCTGACAAGCCAAGTCAGTGGGGGGGATGCAAATTCTCTTAACAACCATGTTACTAATTTAACAACTGCAGTAATTCACTTAACAAACGTGGCAAGAAAAGTCATAAAATGGGCCAAAACTCACTGAGCAACATAAACCCTGGGATCAGTTGTGATTGTAGGTCAAAGTCTACCTGCAGTGAAGTACATCTCCTCTCTTAGGCCAGGCACATAAGGCAAAGAGATGGCAGTTTGTGACGTGTTGTAGCAACAGTTAAAGATCATTCCTCCTGCTGGCTTCTATTCTGTATTTTGACCATTTTTCCTTTTCCCTCAAAGTTGCTCAAAGTTGCTCTATTGTTGCTCCATGAAATACTTGTGTGTGTGTATGTGGAAGTCAGAACCAGGCCCAGGCACCACTATAGATACACCTCATGCAACCTGCAGTGGAGGCAGAAGCAGTCACAGTTCCTGGAAGAATCTCCTAGAGAGCTTACAGGCAGTCCTCCACTTATGACCATAATCAAGCAGACAATTGTGATTGTACATTGCCGTTAATGCAGTCAACACATGAACAAGACTGATTTTATGACTTTTTTGCGGTGCTCATTAAATGAATGCTATGCGCAAGCAAATGCCATGGACATTAAGTGAACCCATTGTTTGCTGTGGGATTTATTTATTTATTTTGCTGGAAACTGGATAGTAAATGCTGGTTTCCCCTCCAAAAAATTGTAAATCACACTCATGTGACCATGGAACGTGGCCCGACATAAATTTGGCTCCCTTGCTGATCACCCAAAATTCAGTCATTTTTTGTGTTGAAATGTGCTGAATATACATCTATCCCAGATACTGACCTGATTGCAGGACTCTATATTTTCCCCAATGGTATCAAATACCCATTGGAAGTTTTTTTTTTTTTAAGCTGAAGCACCCTGCTCAGGAATGAGCTACCCTGCCGGTAGCTTTCCAAAATCTTGGGCCAGACCCCTGAGACCTCCAAAAATTGTTACAAAATTGTAGTTTTCATTAGCAGGCTAGGGAAGGGGGAAATGATTGGATTCCTGACTGGAGGGTGAATAAGTGAACTGCATTTAGTATTAATACTATTGAATGAACGGTTGAATGTGAACGCCTATGGAATTAAATCACGTTTCTACTAGTTTATTCAGTACTCCGCAATGCAATCCCTATCTCCTTTCAGAAGCTTGACTTCAAAAAATAATATATTTAGAACTGGAGAATTTTATCCAAGATAAATGCTTGGTTAAATATGAATATGCAATGCTTTATCTCTTCTACCAGCTGTCATCTCAATCGTGGAAGGATCTTTCTGCACCCACAAGGACTGGAAGCTTGCACCTTTCTTTCATAAAAAAATCATGATTGAAAATAGTGACTTCTTTCTGTGGCTAGTATCCTGTTTTGGCTTTTCTGCACTTCTGTATACAGCTCTTTGACTGGAATTAAAAAGTTTACAACTAGTTTTTGTGTCCTGGCAAGAAAATTGTGTATTCAGAGAGTAAACACTTCATTCATAGCTTTCCAACTGCCGTCCTCGCTCCAGCCTGGTGAATGGTTCTTGCTGGCTCGACATGCAGAGCACGTGAAGGAAACTCATTTCAGGATGAGATGAAAAAATGTCAATCTGCCACAGTTCATATGGTGAAACGAAAAAGGTTAAGTATGCGGTTAATGCTGCCCTCATTTGCTTATAGAGAACCTCGTGAAAGGAATAAATTGACCCCTTTGTCTTGGGATGGGTCCTGTGGATGTTTAGAGGGAATATGTAGGTGGGTGTGTACGTCACACTTTGGCAAAACACAATGAGAGAGTTCAGGGTGAGCTCAGGAGTTTCGGGAAGAAAAGTGGAAGGCACTGAACTTGAAGGAACAGCCATTTCAAAGACAGGCAGGTGAGTGAAAGACGAGCCTCAGGATTGTTTAGGAAGTTGACTTTCTTTGTGCCTTGATAAACAGGAAGACAAAAAAATAAAACCCACACTTTCTCTTCCAAGCTATTTTTCAGGGGGGGGGAGGGAAATCATGGAATTTCCTTCAATTTCCCTGTCCATTGAGAATCATCAGGAGGATCAGTGTTATCATTCGCGGGAGCTTGAATTGTATAAATAGCCGGTATTCCTGAAGCGAAGGAAAGAGACTTGGTGTGGTGAGAAGAGGAGGGGAATTCAACTTGCAGAATAAATGCTACATTTGAGGAAATGCAAAATCTTGGACTTGTCAATCTTCATTGCACGTGCTTGCCAGGGAAATGTCATCTGAGCTGAGTTGATCCTTGATCAAAGGAGAGGTTGGGCATCTACAGGTTAGGACCCCAAACCTGTTGTGGCCCTCCCAAAGAGTGTTGGAAGTACCTTCTGAGAGCCAGGTCAAATCTTATTTCCAGGAACCTTCCAGAATGTAGGAAGAAATGGTTAACTCCCTGGGAAAAAAATCAATTAAACACATTTGATTGATTGACATGGAAGTTGTATAAAGTAAATTTCTGGTTTCGTCCTAGTGATGCATATAGACAGATACAGTAAATGGATGGATGGATGGATGGATGGATGGATGGATGGATGGATGGATGGGTATTGCACTGATTGAAGTTGTGTGGAATAAAGTAAAATACTTCATCCAGCTGACTTTTCCTGAAGTCCTGCAACATTAATGGGAATGGGTGGAGCTTTAATCACATGCCTGCTTTTTCTTGTGGTCATCCAAGTCCTTTTGTATAATAGCCCTTTTTAATTAGGAGAATTTTATGGGAGCTTCAGATCTGGTTATTTTCTGCTAATAATTATTCTCTGATTCTCCTCCTTTCTCCCTCCATCATTAAGGAGGATAACATCATTAAATTGCTAGCCCTGTTTGGAAGAACTGCAGCAATTCATTCTCTGAAGAGCAATT
The DNA here is from genome assembly GCA_015471245.1 of Laticauda colubrina. Lineage (NCBI taxonomy): Eukaryota > Metazoa > Chordata > Lepidosauria > Squamata > Elapidae > Laticauda > Laticauda colubrina. Next base: position 12,023,834 of record BLBF01000072.1, read on the forward strand.
TTTGTCCGCACTAATTTACTGCGATTGGCAAAGGAAAGGTAAAAATGCAAAAGGCTTTTGGCTTCTTTGCTGGAAAACATAATTTGTCCTTTCTTGGTGGCAAGCATATGAATATTAAATAGAGAGGCTTAGCTCTTAGTTCTTAGTTCTTTTTGAAGAGAAAGATGACTCGCCTCTTATAGAAATTGATACATTTGATAGTTTTATTTTTAGCCATTAGGAATGATATGGACATAGCTGTCTTAAGGAATAACTTGGAGCATTGGTGGTGTCCCTGGAAAACATTCTCCATTAGTCTTTTTGCGACAAAATGCTCTGAGATGGTGTTTTTCAACCTTGGCAACTTTAACATACATGTACTCCAAGTCCCAGAATTCACCAGCCAATTCCCAATTCTGGGGGTTGGAAGTCCACATATACTAATGTTGCCAAGGTTGAGAAACAAAGCTATAGGGTATTTTGCACGGTTCTTTATGCCAGTTCAGACTTGGGACAAATTTTATCAAAAACTGAAGCTTCTTTGTTTGGTTTGGCTTTTCTTTTTTTGGTTCTGCACCAGTTGATTTTGAAGAGGCGCAGTGGCTCAGTTGCTTTATGATGCTGGAGATTATCTAAGTTCCAGCGGTTCCAGCCCTGGCTCTGCATGACAGTGTGAGCTCCCATCACCCACCTCAGCTTCTGTCCACCTCACAGTTCGAAATCATGTTCTATGCAAGTGGATAGATAGGTACCACTTTGGTGAGGAGATGAGCTGGTGCTCTGTGCAGGCAGTCAAATTTCTGATGGATCCAAACCTTCCCAGTTGCAGTGCCTGTTTGTGAGGCAGGAAAGTTCCCGGAAAGGAGGAGGCCTTGGGTGATGCAGCACGAAGAGCCACTGGACTTTATATCCTGTTTGAAGCCAACTCACCCTTGTGTGACGCATTTTGGAAGCATGCAAGTAGGTCCTATAACAGGGCTAGTACCTTGGCAAGCCAAACTACTACTTTGTAATAACATTGTGGTCTCGTGACCACTGTAACAACACCATATGCTAATATAGATACTCCTCAACTTACGACCACAATTGAGCCCAAAATTTCTGTTGTTAAGTGATAAATTTGTTAAGTGATTTTTGCCTCATTTTACGACCTTTTTTGCCACAACTGTTAAGTGAATCACTGCAGTTGATAAGTTAGTAACCTAGTTGGTTAGTGAATCAGGTTTCCTCATTGATTTTGCTGGTGAGAAGGTTGCAAAAGGGTAGGCACATGATCTTGGGACACAGCAACAGTCATAAGAATGAAATAATTGCCAAGCATCTGTATTTTTATCACATGATCATGGGGATGGTGCAAAGGTCTTAAATTGTGAAAAATGGCCATAAATCACTTTTTTCAGTGCCCTTGTAACTTTGAAAGGTCACTAAATGAACTGTTGTAAGTTGAGGACTACCTGTAAGAATAATAGTTGATCTCGAAGCTCTGCAGTTTAGCAGAGCTGGTTTCTGCACACTTTCTCATCAGTAGGAAGTGGTGTCTTCTCTCCTAGCTCTGAATTTCAGCACCTGTTCCTGGTGCCTTGTCCACTGTCATCTGAGCTGCTAAAGCAGCCGGCCATTTGATTAGAGATAATGGGTAAAACATTTGTTAGCAAAACAGCCAGTGTACCTTGCAAGAGAATTTTCAGTGCTGAAGCAAAGGCAGCATTGCAGCCAGAGACTTTCCTTTCCTCATAGCCACTGCTCAGATTTGTTTTGTTGACAGAAAATGCAATATACCCAACCCAAACAAAACATGGGAATGGGCTGGTGCCAATAAGTTTGTTTTCTTTCTTTTTCTGTGAAGGCCAATGGAGAGATTTTTTGTTGCTACTGGATCTACAGTAGTTCAGGAAATAGGACACTGATTGGATGTTTGTTTGTTTGTTGCATTCCTACCAAAGGTCCTTGTGAGTTTCAGCATTTCTCGGCATTTCAATGTTGGCAGAAGTAAAGATGATCCGTGGTCCTTTCAGAGGGTTTTGGAGGACAAACAGAAGAACTGAGACAAAGAGAGGAATTGAGAACAATGGTGATGTGAAAATGACCTAAGACATGCAAATACAGAAATTTTACATGTTGAATCAAAATTTGGACATGTATGAATGCAACAGCTGCCCTGGTTAAGCCTGTTGTGGAATACAGCCAATTAATGCCTTTGTGTTATTTATCCTTTCCACTGTGGTAAGAATTGCATTGTGTGTTTTCTGTGAAGGCCTGATTTGGGGCAGCTTTGAGAGCTTGTAAGAACAAGAGAACCTGTGTTATAAGATAGTAAACTGGCTGCAATCCTTTAGCCTCTTAAATCTTCATTGTTTCAGGGAAAGGTTGCCAAGACGTTTGAGCCTTGGTCAGTTTTCTTCACTCTTTAATTTTCCACATCTCCCCTTATATTCCAACTTTCTGTTTCAGCAGAATAGTTTTATTGTTATTGTATGGCTGGGGAGGCTGTGCGTTTCTATATTAAATTTTATTTTATGCTTACTTTTTGAAGGGGAAAGAAGGAGAACCATGATTTAATTACATTTAATGACTGAAGATAAACCGCTTTAGAGCCAGCACAGAGCCAACAGAGTATCCCCCAAAGTCGTGTAAATTTCAGTTGCAACTAGTAAAATAGGCTTGTTTGCTGTTTATCTTGTTATATGAGCCTGTGGGGGCTTGTTTCATCTTGTTCATCTTAAAAAAAAAGGAAACATAAGATTGTTGATTGGAGTATAATAAAGAAATCATAGAAAACCAATGCTAATTTCTATTAGGCAGGAAATCCTAGAAATCAGCACCAGAATGAGTCAACTTATGGAATCACTGCTAAGGGATCATAAGGACTGAACTTATCTGATCTATAAAAAAAAAGAATCAAAGCACTTCATTGCAGCATTGCAGAGAGTTCTATCCTTGGAGGTCACTTTGAGTTGCTAAATGCATATCAAGAAAATGAGTCAATTTAGAAACCAGGTGAAGCATTTTATGAGAGAGCTGCCAATGATTATTGGAAAAATGTATTGATAAACGTATGAATTATGGCTGCTTTTGTTTGCAATGTTTGTCAGTTACAAACTGCATGTGGAAGTAGTTGTAATATAGAGAATGGTATATAATTTCTCAATTATATCTTTTTTAAAAAAAAGTTTAAGAACACAGTATTATCAACAGAAAGGAAAAATAGGAGAAAGTGACCCAGTTTTAAATAATGTGCATATAGGTGATCTTCAATTTATAACAGTTCATTTAGTGACTGTTTGAAATTACTGAAAAAGACTTACAATCCATTTTCACACTGACAACTGTTGCAGCATCCCCAAGGTCACATAATCAAAATTCGGCCACTTGGTGTCATGCCCCTGTCAGAATCTGATTCCGAGGGGGAGGCCGAGCAGCTGACAGGGAATGGGAGTGTGGTTCCAATGGCTGTGGAAGAAACTGGGGAAGGGCAAAGTCCGGCTGGGCAGAGCAGGGGAGAGGAAGAGCAAGGCAGAGGGAATTCAGAGGAAGATCCAGGCCCACCCCCTCTTCATCCTAGGGCATGCAGGGAAGAATAGAGAAGGGAGCAACATGAGTTGCATGGCTTACGGGGGAGGAAAGGGCCCTGATTCCTTTCATTAGCTATAGCTGGGAACACAGTGTTTAAAAAGGGAGTTTGTGCACAGCAACTCGTGGGAAACAAATCGTGAGTTATTTTTTATTGTCGAGGCTTATCTGGGTTCCTGGCGTCTTTCCAACTGTGTGTGTTTTGTTGGCCTTTGAAGTCTGTAATTCCTTATCTTGCCCTGTCCAGTTAATTGTTGCAGCATGGTTTGTATTTTTATTTACAGTTTGTATGTTCTTTGTTTTCGGACTGAATTTCCTCCACTTAAAGACTATTCTTGGGAGAGTTTTTTCTCCAGCTGAAGGCAACTGGACATTGGGGGCAAAGTTGGAGGTATTAAAGGGACTTTTCTTACTTATGTGACTGTGTTGCCTTTGTGCCATGCCCCTTTGGGTCATCACACTTGGCAACTGACTCATATTAATGTCCCAGGGTCATCTAATCCTCTTTTTGTGAACTTCTGACAAGTAAAGTCAATGAGGAAGCCAGATTTGCTTAACAAATAAGTTAGTAATTTAACAACTGTGGGATTCACTTAACAACTGTGGCAAGAAAAGTCATAAAATGAGACAACATTCATTTAACAACTGGTGTGCTTAGCAACAGAAATTTTGGGCTCAATTGTGATCATATAAGTTGAGGACTACCTGGTATCTGTAAACCAGAGGATTAGTTCAGACAGACTGAAAGAGGCAGGGAGGCTTTTCACGCAGCCACTGAAGCCAGGATGTCCAGAATGTGCTGTAAAAAAAAAAATCCAAATGGTGAAGAAATTGCCAGGATGGAGAAATGGATGGTGAAAATATCAGAATTTGCATAAATGGCAAAGTTGATCTATTTGATCAAAGAAAAAACAACAACAAAGCCTTTTCTGAAAGACAAGAAACTTTATATAGACATTTGCTGAAAGAAGAAAGGGATGAAATAATGATTTATGGATCAAGAAAGTTGTGGATTAAATGAGGGGCTGGAGAGACATGTAATATCTAAGAGGGAGAAAGGTTTGAAAAATCGTAATTATTTATTGAAAAGAAGGTGGAAGTCATTCGTGTAATTCTTAACTTTAGGTTTTTTTTTCTCTTTTTCATTTTCCATCCTTCCATCTATCCATCCACCCATCTCCATTCCCTATGTCTTCTAGGTATATGGACTACAATTCCCATCAATAGCTGTCTTTCACTTTTGCTTCCTTCCCTTTTGATTCTTCTTTCACATTTCCTTCCTTCCTTCCTTTCTTATTTGCCTTTTATTCTACAAAAATAAGTTTTTTTAAAAAAAAATCCAAATAGTGGCCCTGAAGATGTGATTCTAGCATTGTCTGTATTCTATGTGTTGCACCCCCTTCAGGCATCCCTATATTGAAGACTTTAGCCTTGGAGCTGATTAAACCAAAGAAAATTACAAAAGAAATGAGGCCATGGGATCTGGGTCTCCATGATCCTTAATGAACTCTGAATTCTTATTATTTTACCCCTTCTGCTTTATCCTTGGTTATTTATCCCCATGACCAAAATAGAGTTTGTTTTGCTATTGGCAGCTGCAGTTGCCCTCTTTTGCTTTTCTAAATTAGGGTTGGTTTACACCACACACACACATGGACACATAGAAGAGAGAGAATAGATGGTTAAAGCCCTTGTTTCTAATCCAAGCTACTCAGGAAGTTAGCCTATGAAAGTCAAAGCTTATTCATTTGGAGTCAATTAAAGAGGATTTATTGGGGTTTGAGATACTTCAGAAGACTGCCAGGGTTCAAGATGGACCTCATCTTTCCATCTAATCCTTTTATGGACTTCCACAGACTAAGGCTTGGCGTCCCAGAGACCGAGTCAGTTGCCAGATTCCCATCTGACTATTTGCCAAGTTGCCTTGGCATCCCATTTCCGCAGATGGGAAAATACTGCTCCCACAGAAGGAAGTGGCCCATCAGGCAAAGCCCGGTAGCCCTAGGAAAGAGATCCAGAAAACCTTGTGGCTTTCCATAATAATTTCAACGTGTTTTGGTTTGGCAGGCAAACTAAACAGCATCCTAGCTGGGGAATTCTGGGAGCTGAAGTTCCACAAATCTTAAAGTTGCCAAGTTTGGAGACCCCCTGCCCTATAAAATAACACTTCTGTTGTTATACCATACGAGAGAACATTGATGTTGTTATATCTTATAAATAACACTTCTGTTATTCTAGTCCTGCCAGAAAGCCAGCTGGATGACTTTGGGCCAGTCATACTCTTTCAGCCCAACCTGCCTCACAGGATTGTGAGGAAAACAGGAGGATGAAAGTGTATTATGCAGATTCACAAGTGGCTTATAAAGTAATGAAAGTGAGGTAAAAAATCTAATAAATTATACCCTACAATAGTAAATAGCAAACCTGCAGTCCTTGCTGTGCTTGTTTCCTGATCCTGCCTGTCTCAAAACTCTGTTCCTTCCAAGTAGAAATCATGTCATAAGCAATTCAGAGAATTTTTAGAAAAAATCCTCTCGTGGATCAGGCAAAAAAAAAAAAAAAAAAGCTGATGTAATCCAGCATCCTGCTTCCGTGGTAGCTGAGGGGAGAGTGGTTTCCCAGAAGAACAGAATACCAAAGTTGGAAGGTACCTTGGAACTGTTCTGTCCCAATCCCTTGCTCAAGCAGGAAATCCTGCACCAGGGCTGTCAAACTCAAGGCCTGAGGCCCAGATCCAGCCCTTGGGGTGCTTAAATCTGGCCTGGGGGGGGGGGGGGGGGGGGCCGGGAAATAGCAAAGGACTGGCCCACAGTACCTCTGGCAGACAAAATGGGGCATGGGGGACCTCACGTGAAACCCCCCTCCATGCCCCATTTTGGCCGGCAGAGTGCTGCAGGAGGCATCTGTCCCATGCTCCCCTCCCTGGCCAGCCCACAGAGGAGAGCTACAATGCTGATCCGGCCCTCAAAGAAATCCAGTTTGACACCCCTGCCCAATACTATTTCATACTGTTGAAGTCTCTTCTTAAAAACCTCCAGTGATGAAGCAGTGACCCACAACGTCAGAAGGCAAGCTGCTCCACTGGTTAATTGTTGTCCCTGTTAGGAAATTTCTTAATTCTAGGTTGCATCTCCTTCATTAATTTCCATCCATTGTTTTTTGTCTTGCCTTCTGGTGCTTTGAAAAATAAGGTGACCTCACCACCTCTTTTTTGTCCAGCCCCTCAGATATTGGAACACTGCTATCATGTCATCTCAGTCCTTCTTTTCGCTACGCTAGACAAACCCAATTCAATACAGATCCCAGCAGTGGTGCTGCAAAGCAAAAGAATATGCAGCTCTTTAAATTCTTGCAAACTCTTTTGCGCAAGAAAGAAGAACCACATCTCCACTGTTGTTGGCCAGGTTGAAAAGCCAGGCTGGATTGTTTTTGAAAAGCTGTCCAGTTCATGTACAAGTAGTATTTCACGGAGCAGCAAGCCGGATTCAGTGCAATTCCCTCCGTGGGGAGGCCCTACTCAGTTTGATCTCGATTGGAGTTGGGAAAGGAATTCGTGTTTTTAGAAAAGATTGTTTAATGGGGTTTTGTTTAAATAGAGCCAAGAAGTGGATATTAAGAGATCTCAGCTGTAAAAATAGACTTTTTGCAACATATATATGAAAGAGATACAGAGGGTGGTCAGATCAATTTTGGGAAAAGCTTGAATTAGCAGTTTTAATTTCTTTCACCTGGCTTGAACTGAATAACTCGGGATGGTGGGCTGACAGCTCACTTGGTAGGTTGCTCTCTTTCTCATCCCTTTGGATGGGTGGAACAATAGATGGATATTTGCTTTAATACCAATAGAAGAGTGTGTATATCTGTATCTATATACATATATCAATATATGTGTGTGTGTGTGTGTGTGTGTGTGTGTGTGTATGTATATATATATAGATAGATAGATAGATAGATAGATAGATAGATAGATAGAGAAAGAGAGAGAGAAAGAGAAAGAGAAAGAGAGAGAGAGAGAGAGAGAGAGGGAGAGGGAGAGTTTTCGCGGGTACTTAGGAAGGAAGGAAGGAAGCTGAACAGTATAGATAGATAGATAGATAGATAGATAGATAGATAGATAGATAGATAGATAGATAGATTTGTTTTCTTAAATTTTTGCGGGTTCTTACATCTATGGTATTCAGCTTTGTTTGGGTATTTTCCCACGTCATTATAGTTGTGCTTTTAAAGTTGTAGCAGTTGTACCACATACATTGGACAGACTAATAGAAGAATAAGTACCCACCTGGATGAACACAAAAATGCAGTTAAAAAAGCTGGAACACACTTCCTCACTAGTCCAACACATGAAAGCCACAGGTCACAACATCAACTTCAGTGGCACCAAAACCCTGGCCACTATAGAAAACCCCAGCTACAGAATTATCAGATAAGCCATAGAGATTGAAAAAAGACCTGAAAGCATGAATAGAAGAGATGATTCCACCAGACTGTCAATCATTTGGAAGCCTGCACTCTCAAATAGAAAGATCTCCACACCACAAGCCAGGCAAACACCTGGGCACAAACAGACTCCCCTGGATACCTCCAGCTCAAACACACCCCAACCAGGCACCCAGATGAAACCTAGCTTCCTAATAGATAATAGCCGTCCTTTTACGCGAAGCCAAGCTGCACTGAAAGCCTCCAATACAGGAACATAATGTTGCCAGCCAATCAAAGCCACAAAACAGACAGAAGAAATTAGAAACACCAATCAAGCAGAACACAGCAAACTCCGAGACCAATAAACACAGACCAAGACTCCCAGCCAATCAGGATGAAGAAAAAACCATTCTGGCACAGCAGTAGGCAAGTCTCAAATTTAAAACTGAAATGGCTGTGACATCCTGACTCACAAGTGAACTCAATACAGAAGCCTGATGATGGCCAGATGAGATTCTGCCGAAACATTGCTACAACTTTAAAAGCACAACTTTTATGATGTGGGAAAATATATATAAAGAACTCTGGAGTTCTTGGTGCTCTCTGCTTGGTTGCTGGCTTGCAGGCATTTTGGTACCCACCTAGGTAACTTCATCAAGGCTTTGCATCAGTGCACAGCATTGAAGCTGTTTGTTACCTAGTTGGGTAATGAAACATCTGCAAACAACCAAACTCAGAGAGCACCAAGGACTCCACATTTGCTTTAGTTTCGAGAGAACCAATGTAGAACCAAGGAGAAATTTCCTGACAGTGGGAACAATTAATCAGTGCAACGACTTGCTCCTGAAGGTGTGGGTGCTGCAACATTGGGTTTTAAAAAAAAGAAAAGATTGGACAACAATTTGTCTGAATTGGTATAGGGTTCTCTGCTTATGCAAGGGGTTGGACTAGAAGATCTCCAAGGTCCCTTCTAACTCTTGTCATTTTGTTAAATAAAATGTTTAAAAAAAGAAAAGGAGAAAAAGAAAGTGCTGTGATCAAGGGATGGCCTGTCTCTCCAGACAACTTGAAGGTTTTTGCCAGCCAGAGAGATAATGTAAGTGGTAACAGACTGATAGCGATGTAGTAAAGGTTCCCCTCGCACCTACGTGCTAGTTGTTTCTGGCTCTAGGGGATGGCGCTCATCTCCATTACAAAGCCAAAGAGCCAGCGCTATCCAAACATGTTTCCATGGTCATGTGGCCGGCATGATTAAACGCCGAGGGCGCATGGAACACTGTTCCCTTCCCACCAAATTGGTCCCAATTTTTCTACTTGCATTTTTACATGCTTTCAAACTGCTAAGTTGGCAGAAGCTGGGGCAAGGAACGGGAGCTTAGGATTCGAATCACCAAACTGCTGATTTTTCTGATCGACAAGCTCAGCATCTTAGCCACTGAGCCACCATTCAATAAGCGATGTGGAGTAGAAATCTACTCTGCAGGTAGATGGGCAAAGGAACTACCCCCCCACCCCAATAGATTCCACTCAAGTGATTACTGTAGAGAAGTGCAACCTCTCTCTTTCTTGCCAGTTTTGCACAGATGTGTCAGTGAATTAGTGCTACTCAGAAAGTTCAGCACAACCTCCTTGTCCTAAGCATTTGGTTATTTCTTCCGAGCCAGAATGTTCTTGACATAGACTTCTCCTCTGAGTGGGTCATTTTGACTTATCGAAGGAAAGAGTGGTTCAAGGCACTTTTTCAAAGTTTCTGATGCTTTCCAGATTTGTAAATCCACATCTCCATTACCCCCAAGTATACCTATAGTCCAGAATTTTGGAGAATGCCAAACTGAAGAAGGCAGTTTCAGGACTGTACTGTATACAGCTTTCCTGAAAAATAAATTCATATGGAAAAATGGATCTTGATGTTTCATGAAAAAAAATAAGAGGTCACTGAATTTCTTCCGGCATCCTTCATTTTGAACTGTGGAATCCTCAGGGCTCTCTGTGCTTGGTTGTTTGCTTGCAGGCATTTTATTACCTGATCAGGTAACAAAACATCTGCAGGCAAACAACCCAACTCAGAAACCATTGAGATTTCCATCCTCCATTCTACTTACTTTCTGTCTTCTGCCAGCATTTGCTTCGTCTGACGTTGACCAAGAGGATAGGTCCTATGGAAGCTTGGAAAATTGATTCCATTACAGGAAGCGTTTGACTTATAACTGCAATTGGGATTGAAATTTCCACACTAAATGAGACATTTGAGTGAAGCCTTATTTTATAGCCTTTTTTTAATGGTCATTAAGTGAATATAAAAAAACCCTCCTTTTTTATGACTCTATCATCTCTTAATTTGGGGTACTATTGGGGTGACTGGATGGAGCTAAGCATTTACTGGCCGGATGCCCTTCCTGATACCATGAGCAGTTCACAGCAGATATTTTTTACTTGCACCCTGAGAAAGAAACTCTCAACCTTCAGAATGGGAGGCAAGGGTCTTCATCACTAGGCCACCATGCTGCCTTTTGGTTTTTAAGTGAAACATTGTTGCTAGATGAATCTCATGGTTGTGAAGCGAATCTGGCTTACCCCATTGATTTCTGCTTGCTGGAAGCTGACTGGAAAAGTAAAAAATCGTGATCACATGATCCCGGGACATGGCAACTACCATAAATGACATGCCAGCTGCCAACGTTCAAATTTTAATCATGTTATCATGGGGATGCTGCAGCGGTCATAAGTATAAGTTACAGTTTTCAGTGCCATTGTAACTTCAAATGATCATTAAAAAAATAATCATAAGTCAAGGACTACCTGTAAGTTTAATGGTGTCTTGGGTGATTTGAATTGTAAGTGCTAAAAACCCAGAGAAGGGAAGAAGTCTTGTTCTCAGATTTAACTAGGGGTGGGATTCTACCAGTTTGCACCTATTTGCTAGAACTTGTTAACATTATAAGCAGTTTGGAGAACTGGTTGTTAGAAGAAATTACTGGCCTAATCCTGTAAGGAAGGCAGGAAGGAAACATTCTAGTGTTGCTTGCAGAAACTGCCTCTCCGTTGACCCTCATTACATTCTTGGCAGGACTGGACTTCCTGTCTCAGGAACCTCTCTGGAGTTTTTTTCCCCTCCTTTGTTGATATTTTGCTTGTGTGGAATGACTATTCAAAGTGACAGTGCCACTGAAAAAAGTGACTTATGATCATTTTCCTTACGACTGTTGCAGCATCCCCACAGTTATGAGAGGCCAGGCGAGGAGATGCGTGCCTTGATGTGAGTGATATTGAGTTGGCCACACCCAGCCAATAACATGACCACCAAGCCACGCCCACCACCTAAGCCACGCCCACAGAACCGGTTGTTAAAAATTCTGTCTCCCACCCCTGGATTTAACTGAATACATTGGAACTCTTATCTGCCTAGGATGAGAAATGATACTATGACTTACACCCATTTAAGAAACTGCCAAATCCAGGAAGTGTTCAAATCCCTTTCTTAGAGAGTATTTGTCCACTGTAGCCCCCGACTCAAAGTGGTCTTTCCTCTCATATTGCCTGCTCCTTCTCTCTCATATTCTCTCTCCACTTCACTGCTATTTCAAGGAAAGCAGCTCAGGAAATTCCAATCCAGTTCCTGGAGAACTTGTTCCCTTCCCTGCTTCCCTCCCAAGCAGGAAAGGGCCAATGTCTTTAATTTTTATTAATGGCGATTGCGGTTCAATTAATCCACAGCACTTTTTGGTGTTCTGTGTCATTAAACCTGTCAGAAAATAATCTCTCCTTTGCTTCACACAGACCCTTGTTTGAAGCCCTGCTTCGGAAAATGTTGTTAGAGGGGAAACCAGTGTTTATGGAAAGCCTTTGAATTTTACACAAGTGACCCCTTTAGCTCGTCTTATGAAGCATCATAAACCATCAAGATTCCTCATAAGCACTTGACCAAACTTCCATTGACATTTCAAGAAGCACCACATTGGAGAGTTACTGCCTCTGGCAGGACTCCAAGCCAGAGAATTGTGCCTCTGACATATCCATTTTTTAAGCCGCCAAACGCAACGGGGGATTTTTTTCACACCCTTCCTTTGAGCCAAAAATTTTCAAAGGCAGCAGAATGAGCTCTGAGTTTTGGAAGGGGAGAAATTTTTAAGAGCCAGATCTCAAGGAAATCTTCCAAAGCTGAGAAAAACAGAGAGCAATGACGGCACCTTTGTTTAGTATCTCTTACCTTTCCTTGACTACTTTAATTCTCCAATCAAGGTGGACTTTAGGGATGTTTCGGAGACAAGACTTTCAAAGTGTCTGTGCTACAGCCTCATTTAAAAAAACTGGCTTGATTCAAAGTTACCAAAAAAGGAGAATCCCCAGTGAAGGGACACAGGGCAGAAAACATTCTGTAGCCAAGAAGGCTCCACGCCCATTTGCACTACTCAGGTGACTGATAAACCTCCAAGTGTCCTCAAGGACTCAATAAAAGAATACAAATGACCAGCTGTCTGCACAGAATATAAATCCTTCCATTCCCCACCATCCAGTCAGAGCTGAAGAAGCTTCTTGGATGAGAAGCGCAACGTCTTCAAAGAAAAAGAGACTTGCCACTTGAAAAAGCACCTTTGGGACAACCATGACCTGGATGACTGAGACTCTCCATAGACAATAAGGAGAATATTTGTAGTTCGGTATTGAAATGAGAGGCCTTTGGCGCTCTCTCAGTCTAGTTGTTTTCTTGCAGACCTTTCATTACCCAAACGAGATAACGACATCATCAGTGATGTTAACCTAGTTTGGGGAATGAAGGATCTGCAAAAAAATAACCAGGCTGAGAGGGCATCAAGTACCCCTGATTCAAGGACCTCTGCTTTTACAAGCTTCCTTTCTTGCCACATCTCCCACATTTTCGCTATGCACTCAGGATTTATCCCAACTGCTCGCAGCCTTGCCCAAACAGGTGCTCCCCAGATGTTCTTGGCTCCTGTTCCTATAATCATCTGACTGGGTGTGCCAGGGATATGTTGATTGAGATATAATGGGAGTTATGGTCCATTGCAACTGGAGGGGAGGGAGGGAGAGAAATGTGCTGAAATCATGAGCTTCTATTCATCCTTTGAGTGCCTTCTGCAAAGGAAGGTGAGAGATGGGTGGGTCCTCGAATCTTCAGAAGATACATAAAAAGAGAAGTTGGTGGGCAGGAGAGGGCAGATGCCCCTGTTTTGAATCTACTCCCTTGTTTGCCCTCTTGATGGGAGTGATCTGACAATTGGTATGAAATAAGCAAAGCAACACACGAATTCCCAGAATTCTCAGAAGTTTCTTCTAAGCCTTATTTATCTTTTTTTTTTTTTTGCATCAGAGAAGCTCTCTTCTTTATTGAATTTCAAGAAGAAGAAGAATTGGGAAGTTGGGTATTTGCATGTGCTTTCAGCATTTCCACAAGTGCTGATGGTCTCCATAAAAGTTCGTGGTTACTCATGCCTTAGTCACCTCTTGCTTGGACTACTGCAAATGGGATTTACATGGAACTGCCACTGAACAGCATCTGGAAGCTGCAGCTGGTTCAAAATACAGCAGGATTTTGGTATCATGCATGAGACTTCTCAACTGAAGTGCAGTTGAAGGTGCTGGTTGAGATCTTTAATATCCTACATGGAATGGGATTGGGTTATTTGTGGGATTGCCTATCCTCAATGGCTTTAGCCTATCCTATCAGATCTAGCTGAGTAGGTATGCTTGGAGGTCTACATTCTGTGTCATGGTGTCAACCTAATGGAACAGCTTTCTTGGCCCTGATCCTGTTGGCCTTCAGGAAAACAAGTGAAAATCTGGCTTTTCCCAAGGCACTGCCAAGAGGTTGATGGATCTGCCATGGGATAGTTGGTGGATAAGCATAAGTTTTATTGGGTCCTCAGCCTTGTTTATTGGTTGAAATCAAGGGTCCCCAAACTTGGCAACTTTTAAGAGTTGTGGACTTCAACTCCCAGAATTCCTCAGCCAGTAAAGGAATTCTGGGAGTTAAAGTCCACAACTCTTTTAAGTTGCCAAGTTTGGAGACCTCTGGTTTAAATGGTCTTTTTGCTATATGTGTTTTTATTTTGTTCCTTCTGGTAGATGGGATGGATGAAAATCCATCCCATGGATTTAGAAAATCATCTAAATTTTTTAGAAAATCATCTAAAAGTCATCTACATCTCAGGGGTAGAAGGGACCTTTGATGTTTCTCATCCCAACCCCTGCTCAGGTTGTTCCACTAGTTCTTCCACTGCTTAATAGCTCATGTTATCAAGAAATTTCTTCTTATTTTGAATTTGGATCTCCTTCTGTAAAGTTTCCACCCACTGATAGAAAGATAACTTACTGTACCCCAGCCCTGATTTTGAAAGTGTGTCCAGAAAGCAAGGAGATAGTAGAGATCCTTCATGATGTGGGAGATTGGGTATTCATGGGAGCTAAGGCACCCATTCTGTGAATCTATAAACCTCGTGGTAGTTGTATTGGTACAACATTCATGGCATGTTTCTGGTAAATTGAAAGTTGTGGCCTATGATTGGACAGAACTAGGCTAACAATGCTTAGACCGCTGAGGAGAGACCAAGATAGGGTACCAAAGCCAAGCTTTGCTCTAGATACAGCTGCCCTCTTCCCACTTTTATTCTGGCTCATGAGCCTTCGAGAATAACCTGGAGGTTTCTTCAAGTAACTTTGCCCTTCTCCTTTTTTGGTTATAGGGAGACTCTCAGCAAGGCACCATGTTCCATGAGGTGGCTCTGTGGCTTCTGGTGGGCATCCGAATCTCTGCAATAGCCGGAGGGGGCCCTGGAGGAGGTTATGCGCAGATGAAATACATGCAGCCAGTGGTGAAAGGGCCTCTCGGACCCCCGTTCCGAGAAGGTAAAGGCCAATACGTAGGTAAGTGGCACCCAGTGGTGTGCAGGGAGGCCAGATTTAAAAGATGACAGAAGGGTTTGCTTTAGAAAGAAATTCAGCCTATCATCTTAATTGTTTATATTGGCTTTGTGGTTTGAGATATCTTTTATGGCTTTTGTGTTTCTCACTTGAGTGTGTGCTTGCCAGATGCTGATCAAATGCCTTAGATACACTAATTACATTTAAAGATATCTGTCTGGTTTTCCCCAACAAGATAAAGGGGAGATAAAATAATATCTTTATCTAGCCTCTGCTGTCTGATTCCCACAATCCCTTCCTTTTTAAAATGGAAACCAATGTTTACTAAGAAACAGTTTGGGGCCCAACTGGGAATTACCAAAGGACAGGAAGAAATTACACTGGTCAGATTCATGCAGCATGTTTCCTGGATTAACTCACTTCTTGGATTGTTCACTTAACAAGGGAACAGATTGGGAAGGGATATTGGAGGTCTTCTAGTCCAACCCCTGCTCAAATAGGAGACTGTATGCCATTTCAGACTTCACCGAATGAGAATTGAAACACATGTCTAATTGTTGCAATAACATATTGTGCCACAAAAAAAGATAGCCAACTAAGCATTGCAAATTGTACAAATGCAGCTGCTCATTGTTCTCTCTTGACAGTTGCCAGGAAAAAAGAAGTCTGGGGCATCAATGGAAATTAGAGCGATGAAGAAGGCCTTCTTCGTGGTTGTAATAAGCCAGAGAAAAGAAAAGAAACTCTAAACTAGTAGCATGCAATGGGAGAAAATTGTTAATTGTGTAGAATGTGGCTGCATGTTTTAAAAGAATAGGGAGGGTTTGAAAGGCATTGTGATGCTCAAAAACAATCCCCACCCAGTTTGGATAATTCCCAGACCTTAGTCACTTTTAAATAAGAAGAAAATAAGTCAAATTTAAAATATAGCTTACCCTCTAATCTGCAAGTGGAGAATTGATTACCTGATAAAGGAGCTGCATTTGAGTCTTAAAATACTCACCTTTGGAGCCTCAAAGAACAAGTCTCAACATTTCTGCATTTCAGTAGGATTTTACAAGTTAAACATAGTAAGACCATGTGACCCAAGCACTATGCTTCTCTCACACAATCACAGCTTACAGACGTGATTACCAGGCTTGGCCAGCAAACTCTATGGTGGCTAATCATTGCTTGCACAGAAAAATTTTGACTGGCCCACCTACCATGTTTTCTTAAATTTAGCCATTTCCCCCCTCGTGACAATGAATTTCAGTTGAACTTTTCATCTAAAATGATACTGTCACAGTTGACCATCGGATTTAACATCTGGTGGACCTTCAAGATGGAAATACGAAAGTCTGTCTTCACCCAGGCTGATTGACTGATCTTCCATTGTTTCTGCCTTCAAAGAAGGCACTTGGTTAATTTATTGAGGAAGGGGGCATCCAGGAAAATAACAGTTTTGTGCAAAGATGGTGATTTAAGAAGACATCTGAAAAGGTTATTGAATGCAAGCAGGGCTGATGAGGAGAGATATCTGGTTAGCAAAGTAAATCACTAGGTAAAGGTTTCCCTGTCCAGTTGTGTCCGACTTTGGGATATGGTTCTTATCTGTGTTTCTTGGTTAAGGGAGCCAGCATTGTCCGAAGACAATTTCCATGATTATGTAGCCAACATGACTATATATATGCCAAAGGCACATGGAACACTGTAACTTTCCCACCGAAGTGGTACCTATTAATCTACTTGCATTTGCTTGCTTTTGAACTGCTAGGAGGGCAGGAGCTGGGGCAAGAACAGGAACTCATCCTGTTGTGCAGAGCTCGGGTCTCCAACCTGGGCTGTCAGCTCTCCCAGCTCTGCTTCTTTAACCACTGAGCTCCCTTTGATGAGGAAAGATACCTGATTAGCCAGGTGAATCACTAGATCTGGCTTAATCTCTCGGGAACAATTTTGGTAAGAGACAATGTGCACGTAATCATATGGAAATGCTGGATGTGGCATTCTAATTGTCTCTTAAGATGGAAGCTGATTCCTCTCATTAATTCCTCTATCTTGTGACAAAGATGTTGATTTTTTAAAAAAAGTAGTTAAAAGTCACTGAACTTGAAAATAAAGCTGTTGCTGGTATAAGGCTTAAGTGGCATAACTTGGCACCAGAGTTATGTATACTTAAGAAGTAGGGCTGGGATGGGCTTCAAAAAATTTAGCAACTGGTTCTCTGTCCAGTTGCTGGGTGGGAATGGCCATGGTGGGTGTGGCCTCCTGCACCATGGCAGAAGGGCTAATTTCACTCTCCCTGGGCTCCAGAGGGCATAAAAACCCAAGCCCAGGAGTTTACACTGATTTATGTGTTGTGTTTATTTGTATCCCAGCTTTATTACTTTTACAAATAACTCCAGGCAGCAAACATATCCAATACTTCCTCCTCCTTTTTCTCCATAACAACAACCCTGTGAGGTGGCTTGGATTGAGAGAACTGGCTTTCATAGCTAAGGTGGGACTTGAACTCACAGTCTTTCATTTTCTAGCTTAAGGCTAGGTCCCACTGGCCGACAGATGCAAAACGTATGCAAAAAGGACACAGCGGACGAGCAAATTTTTGGGGGTGGCTCCATCCGCTGTCATCCGTTCCAAAAAGTGGCAAAAATTTGCATAAACAGAACGGAAAAGAACGGACGTGGGTAGTACGTAGCGGGGATGTTAAAGGGATGTTCATAGGAAGCCTAGAGGATGCATATCGGATGCAAACCGTTCACTGCTCATCCTTTCTATTTCCGTGTTACTAACGCTGTGTAGACGTTCCGTGTACCTTTTGTTTCCTCCCTCTTTCCGTTTTCAGCTGCAGCGGATGTGAGTTGAGGGGATGCCCAGAGGATGCAGAGAGGATACAACGGACGTTTAATGGATGATAAAACGGATATAGAACATTTGTTGCTCGTATGTCATGGATTTACATCGTACACAGCAGAAAGTTCATCCGTTCACAAAGTTTTGTGCAGCTCAAAACTTCTTGAGCGGATGAAATCTCAGTGGACAGATGCTCAAAGGATAGAGCGTATGAAACACGTATGCAATGAGTACACAACGGATGCATAGCGTTTTCCAACGGATGGCAAGCTTTTTTTAACGTTTTACATCCTCTTTGCATCCGTTGGTGCAGTGTGACATGGGCTTTACTTCCAAAACCACCAGATTATATATAGTAATACAGGAAATTTGCTGTTTCTTGGATAGCCAGAGAAAAGAAATCCTTTCCATTCAGTCTGGACAATTCCAAGACTAGAAACAGCACTAAGAATGTTTTAGTGCATATCAAACCATTAACCATTTGTGCACCAAGAAAGAACCAGGTTGCTTGCCAAAAAAAGTAGCTCAGTAGGCAGGACATTCAACTCTGCAAATCCATCCCTTTAATTTGGATTAAACATAGACTAAGCCTACATGATACGATCAATACCATGTTTCATTTACAATGTTTATTTGCAAGACATAATTATCTATAATATGGGCATAAATTCTGGGATCACATGGGAAATCTTTGAAGAGCCCACATCAACTTGCAGATAGTCCTTGAATTACAATGGTAATGGAGCCCACAATTTTAATCGTAATTTGTATTAGGTGGGTTAGCACATGTCCATGACCGATTTTACTATGATTTTTTAAGCGGTCGTTAAGCAAATACATTGTTCACTATAAGGTGTGGCAATTTACACACTGTAAATTGTGGTCATGTGACTGCAGGGCACTGCAAACAGCCATAAATGCTGGCCAGTTGCCAAGGTCCCAAAATGCAGACCATGTGACATTAGAACTTTGAATCTGGATTGTAAGCAACTTTGGGAGAAGTCTATTGTAGCTTCAGGTAGTTGCTAAGTGGCTATAAGTCAAGGACTACCTGTAGTTGGAAATTAACAAATTTCTTCCTCCAATTGGAGTTGACTGCCAGATGACGTGTTAATCCTAAATGACTCCATTAAGATGATTGCTTGATCTTGACCTGATAGCATCTTCCCAAAGGCTTCCTTCGTGCAATCCAGTGATGTGCAACAGCCATTATTTATACTACTTTCCATTCTCAAGTTCTCCATCTGGTCGCCTGTGGTTGAGTTGTAGGGCAAGAGGATTTCCACGTGGCACCAGGCTGTGGAAATCTCTGTCTAAAGCTCCTTTGTCTTTGAACAGCCAGTTCCTTACATGGCCTTTGCTGAATCATCAAATATATTTATTCTGAAATACATTTATTTTGTTTTGCTAAAGTGCCACTCTGATCCAAGTTTTCATTCCCTTGTCTAAAGTTTTTGGATGACATTAACTTTTAGACTTCTCTATTTTTTTTCCCTTTTCAGGATTTCAGTAGTTGCTTTGGGTTAAACTGGTTTAAGCTATTTGGGAGGCCTGATTATTCTGAAACGGAATTAAAACACAAGCAAATAGGTTGATCCACAAAGCTAACTTTGCTCTCACCCATCACAGAGAAGATGTTCTGTCTGTCTTGTATTATATTTCTTCAGAGTTTAATGAGCTCAGCTAGAATTAATTTTGCCTCCTAATTTTTTTATACAGATAGTCCTTGACTTACAACCACAATTGAGCCCAAAATTTCTGTTGAAAGCAAGATATTCGTTAAGTAAATTTTGCCCTATTTTTTCTCTGGCAACACTTGTTAAGTGACTCACTACAGGTGTTAAGTTTTCAGAACTGAAGAAGCTTCTTGCGTGACAAGTGAAACGTCTTCAAAGAAAAACCAGAAAGTCTTGAAAAAGCACCTATTCAGATACAGTGTGGTTCAGATTTTGATCTATCTTTCCAGCGGGGAAAATTGGATCACCATGTCAATGTTCTGAGTAATTCACCCACTGAAAGCAGAACTCCGAGGCAGGGAGATTCCTCAAAGAACATGAGTGATGACCCGGGGTGTGGCACAAAGGCAACACAGTCAGTAAATAAGAATGAATTTCTTTTTCAGCTTCAACTTTGCCCCCAATGACCCGGTTACCTTCCAGTCTGGAGAAAAACTCTCCCACAAACCTGCACCAGCCTTTGGCTGCAGATATTCCAGTCTAAACATTGTAAATTGAAAACTTTAAACTGTCAATCCATCAAAGCAAGATAAGGTAATTAAATCTGGCAGAGCAAGATAAGGAGTTCCAGAAATGAAGTAAACAAAGCAGTAAATAAAACCAGTTGGGGGGATGCCCGGAACTCAAATAACCGCAGCCAAACACAAGATAAACTCAAGGTTTGTTCCTGAAAAACGCCCCTTCCAAACTGTCTCTCCTTTAAACTCCCTTCCCAGGTGTGCCTTGTGAGGGGAATCAGGGCCCTTCCCTCGTAAGCCACACAACCCACATTGCTCTCTTCTCCATTCTTCCCTGCGTGCCCTAGGATGAAGAAGGGGTGGGCCTTGGTCTTCCTCTGAACTCCCTCTCCCTTGTTTTACCTCTCCCCTGCCTCTGCTCAGCCTGACTTTGCCCTTCCCCAGTTTCTTCCACAGCCAATGGATCCTCTTTCCTGCTCCCTGATGGCTGTTCATCTTCCTCCTTGTATTCACATTCTGATGGGGGCATGACAACATGTTTATTGGATACATTATCTAGGCACAGCCAGTGAAAACCAACTCTAAAGGTTCCTGTGATTTTCACCTAATTAAAAGAGTAAAACTCCCCATCCCCCATGTGTCACCAGTCACATTATCCAATGAATACAGCTGGCAGGTTCCTCTCCTTCCCCAGTTACATGTTACGATGACCTTGATTCCCACCAGAAAACATTTTGTTTTGACTGTAAGCTGGGCTCTGTTGGGGCCTTACACATCCTCAGTGTCTATCGGGTTTTGCCCTTGCCTCCATTCCCCAGGCTCCATGTCCCCATTATCTTGTTGGAGGTCCACGAGCCTGTTCTGCAAGACTGGGTAGCGGGTGCTCATGAGATTGTGCAGGATGCAGCAAGCTTCCACGATCCTCCTCACAGTCTCTGGGCGATGCTGCATGGTGGTGAGAAGTACCTGGAACCTGTTGGCCAGGATGCCAAAGGCGTTCTCCACCACCCGTCTTGTCCTGAACAGCCAGTAGTTGAAGATCCTCTCTTCACGGGTGAGGTATTTGGAGGTGTAGGGCTTCATGAGGTAGGTTGTGAGGGAGAAGGCGTCATTCCCCACGATAAAGTAGGGCACATCTTGCTTGTTGTTGGGCAGCGGGTCTGGATCTGGGAAGCCCACCATGAGGTTGCCTTCCAGCCCCTCCTTGAGGTCACTGGCGTTGTATACCTGGGCATCTGAAGATTAACCGTTGCCTGAAGCATCGATGTACATGAACTTGTAGTCTGCATCGACCATGGCAAAGAGGATGATGCTGAAGAAGCCCTTGTATTTGTGATAAGTGGACCCCGACTTGGCTGGAGCTTTGCAGGCCACATGCTTGCCATCTATGGCTCCAACGGTGTGGGGGAAGTTCCACTTCTGATACCACTGCTCTGCAACTTTCTTCCATCCTTCTTCAGTGGAGGGGCACTGGAGGAGCTCCTCCTTGTATTCTTCGATGATGGTCTGCACCACTTCTCTGACCACAATGCTGATGGTGTTGGGTGCCACCCTCCAGCCGTCCTGCATGCTGCTGTAGGTGGTCCCGGAGGCCAGGTGGCGCAGAGTGAGTGCCACCTTGAGCCCAGGTTCCAGGCTGGGCTGGAGGTTGGTGTTTGTCTTGGTCAACCTGGGTGTCAGCCGCTGCACAAGTTCGTCAAACATGGCTGGAGGCATCCTCATGAAGTTCTGGAACACCCGAGTGTCTTCGCTCCTGAGCTCCACCATCAGCTTGTTGTACAGTCCATCCTCTGCTCGTCTGGCAAACCATCTTTGGACCCAGACTTTTTTTGGGTGCCTCCTTTTCTTCCCGTAGTAGAGTTCACAGAGCCTGTAGATGGTTTCGCACTGTTGCAGAAGGATGGTGGCTGCCGAAAGGACTTTGTCACAATCCACGGTAGACATGACTGGATGCTGTGGAAGAGGAAGAGCCAGATGAAGGCTGCAGAGGTCTGCACAGCTAGGCTGCTGTTCTGAAAGTGAGATGCAGGCGAGTTGCTCCCCCTTTTTATAGGCAGTATAGGTGTCTCTTTGCATCCTCTAGGCATCCTCTAGGCATCCTCTAGGCATCCTCTAGACATCCTTAATATCCGAGATAGGTCCCCTCTGCAAACGTTTTTTCCATTTTAAACGCTTTGTTTCCGTGCTGCATCCGCAAGGCATCCGTTCTGCATCCATTCTGCGTCCGTTCTGCTTCCTCCCTGCGTCCGGGCGGATGCGAGTTGCGCGGATGCGGAACGGATGTCTAGCGGATATAGCGGATGCGTAACGGATGCGTAACAGATGCATAACGGATGCGTAGCGGATGCAGAACGGACGAACTGGATACATTTTCCGCGCAAAAGTTTTGGGCAGCCCAAAACTTTTGGAGCGGATGAAACGTCCATAAACGGATGCTGGACGGATAGAGAGGAAGCCAAACGGAGGCAGTGAGTACATCACGTTTTCCAACGGATGGCAAGCTTTTTTGTCCGTTTTACATCCTCTTTGCATCCATTGGTTCAGTGTGACATGGGCTTGACCCACGATGCAATGTATCGATTCAAAAGGGGACACATAGGCAAAGTTCTTATTAAACCATTGTTTCTCAACCTTGACAACTTTCGGATGTCTGGACTTCAACTCCCAGAATTCCCCAGCATAAATACACACAAGTTCTCAGCTGGGGAATTCTGGGATTTGAAATCCACACATCCTAACGTTGCCAGTATTGAAAAGCACTGTTTTACACAATTCCCTCCCAAAATTCGACTCCATACAAGGCTAGTCATTGTACTGTATACCTGTTGCATGAACAACCATCCAGAAATCATGTGATGCCTACCTTGTGCAGGTTCTGCATTTGCAAAGTTGAAGGTTAACTTCGGCTGCTTGAGATCATGAGGATCTGGTGGCCACTTCTCCAAATGACAAATGGGAGGACTTGACACCTTTTAATAAAACAAATAAGTCGGATAGGAAGGATGCTACCAGGCACCTTCTGACTAATGGGACTTTGGAGGTGCTCCCTGCTTTAGCAACTTGATAATCTGAGAAATTCTATGTTTGGCAAGGAGTTCCTGAGTACTGAATCCACTGTTTATAGAGCTGTAACAGGATAGAGAAATAATCTTTTCCCTTATCACGCAATCTAGTAAGAGAAAACTCCATTGTGCAGGATATATTAACCACCAAATGGCTTAGCTGGCTAAGACCTGCATCTGGAATCAAAACATGTTTAAACACAAAATGGATTACCAGCACCACCTTTTCCAGTCTTGGCAACATGTTTCTTTTTTCCTTTTCTTGAAAATAAATTTATTAAAAGTTTGGAAAGAGTGATTAAAAATAGTACAAACTAAAAAGAAAAAGAAAAAAGTACAGATAGCCCTGTACTTACAAGAGTTCATTTAGTGACTGTTCAAAGTTGCAACAGCACTGAAAAAAAGTGACTTATGACCGTTTTTCATGCTTGCGACCATTGCAGCATTCCCAGGATCACACGAGCAAAATTTTGACAACTGACTCATATTTACGACGGTCTCAGAGTTCCTGGGGTCTTGTGATCCCCTTTGGTGACCTCGTGACAAGCAAAGTCAATGGGGAAGCCGGATTCACTTAACAACAGTGTTACTAACTTAAAAGCTGCAGTGGTTCATTCAACAATTGTGGCAAGAAAGGTCGTAAAATGGGGCAAAGCTGTCTTAACAAATGGCTCACTAAGCCACAGAAATGTTGGGCTCAATTGTGGTCATAAGTTGAGGACTACTTGTACAAGATTTTTCTACATACACACAAACACATACACACCCTTCCCTCCCACAAGAGGGAACTTGCCACTTTCATCATAGTAAGTGTACAAGTAGTCCTCAACTTACAACCCCAATTGAGACCAGAATTTCTATTGCTGAGCATGGTGAGTCATGCCCAATTTTATGATCCTTTTTGGCACTACCAGTAGTCCTTGAGTTATGACTACAATTGAACCCAAAATTTATGTTACTAAGTGAAACATTTATTAAATGAGTTTGTTTGCCCCATTTTGCGACTTTTCTTGCCATGGTTAAGTGAATCACTGCATTCATTAAATTAATAACATGATTGCTAAGGGAATCTAGCTTCCCCGTTGACTTTGCTTGTCAGAAGATCACAAAAGGGGATTTACATGACTCCCTGGGACACTGCAGACGTCATAAATATGAGTCCGTTGCCATGGGTCTGAATTTTGATCACTTGATCAAATGCTGCAATGGTCATAAGCGTGAAAAACAATCATCAATAGCTTTTTAAAGTGCCATTTTAACTTTGAACGGTCACTAAATAAACTGTTGTAAGTCGAGCATTACCTGTAGTGGTAAGTGAATCACTGCAGTTGTTAAGTAAATCATAGAACTGTTGACAAATTGGGCCTCTCTCACTGGCTTTGCTTGTCAAAAGCCAGCTGGAAAAGTCACAAATAATATTCAGGTGATTCTGGGATGTTGCAACCATCATAAATACATACCGGTTGCCAAGCATCCAAAATGTTGATCCTATGACCATTGGGATGCTGCGACAGTCATAAATATAAAGACGCCCATAAGTAACTTTTTTCTGTGCCCTTGTAACTTTGAACTGTTGCTAAATAAAGAGTTGTAAGTCAAGGATTACCTGTAAGCAATTGCATAATCTCTTCCCTTCGTCTTCAGTAACAATGAATATAAATATAAAACCTCTTCTTCTCATCATCTATCTCTTCACAATAGGCAAATCAAATAAGGAACATCATTTCCAACCCAATTATCAGCAAAATGTCCCAACAGACCTCTAAAATATTAATCTTACTTCTTCCTAGTTAGTTAGTTAACTTTATTGATTAGCCCATGGGCCATTATCAAAGTGCAGAGTTCCAAACACAAATTATTACAAAAATCTGATTGAAAACAATTTAGAATGGAATCGGAATAAAATACGGTAAAAATGGAATTGAAATAAAATACAATTTAAAACAAAATTGAAATAAATATACAATTTAAAATGAGGCTGGAATAAAATACAATAATTTAATATACGGATAAATAAAATATGATACAATTATATTTCAGTACTTCTTCCCAGCATTATCCCTGAGCTATGGCAGGGTCCGCTTCAATGTTAAAATGTAAACATTACTTAACGCATATAAAACTCAACATTCCATCTCCCAACTCTTAGCTGTAACAAAAACCCATTTAAAAGGCCTGAGAGGGTCCCAATAGCCCAATGTAAACAAAACAAAAGAAAATCAAAGTTTAAACATAACAGAAGGAGATGATTTCTCCTTTAGAGAAGACAAGCTCCGATGGACCAGTTTTGGCACAGTTCTTATCTGTTCTTTGTTCAAGGAGACCAAAAGGCAACACAAACTTCAGTGCTGCAGGAATGGGAAGAAGTAAAAAAAAAAAGAAAAATGGCTGATACTGGTCTGGGATTCGAGGATTTGTGCATGCCAGGGTGTCTCTCTCTCTCTCTCTCCTCCCCACCCTCCCACCCTCCCTCTCTCTCTGAATTAGACTTTGTTACTTTTTGCTGAAAGTAAAGGAACATTGGCTCAGTGGTTAAAGATGCTGAGCTTGTCAGCTGACAGCCTGGTTTGAGACCCAAACACCACGCCCCTGTCCACCGAGCAGTTTGAAATCATGCAAATGTGAGTAAATAAATAGGTACCACTTCAGCAGGAAGATAACAGCGGTCCATGCACTTTGGTGTATAAGAGAAGGGAGAGGAGAGGAGAGGAGAGGAGAGGAGAGGAGAGGAGAGGAGAGGAGA
>BLBF01000072.1:12049524-12066252 GCA_015471245.1 Laticauda colubrina
GAGGAGAGGAGAGGAGAGGAGAGGAGAGGAGAGGAGAGGAGAGGAGAATAGAATGAGCTGGAAGGGACCTCGGAGGTCTTCTAGTCCAACCCCCTGCTCCAGCAGGAGAGCCTATAACATTTCACATAAGTGACCGTCTAGACCCTTTCAGCATCGAGTGCCCAAAGCGCATGCATCCCCCAAATGCGATATGCGCATGTCCCCTGAACATGTGCCACCCTGCATGTGCCCCACCCCCACACACATGAGCTTCTCCTGCGTATGCACGTGCATCCCCGCATATGCATGTAACCCTGTGCATTCGCCCCCACAATGCATGCACCCCATCCCCCCACACATGCACAATAGAAACCCAAAGACCAGCTGGCCAGTGGCAGGCATGTGCATGCAAAGCGGAGCTGAGCTGGGGCAATGGCTCGCATGTCCACAGAGAGGGCTCTGCATGCCACTTCTGGCACACGTGCCATAGGTTTGCCATCACGGGTCTAGATTTTTAAAAACCTCCAGTGATGGGGCACGCACAACTTCTGAAGGCTGTTCCACTGGTTAACTGTCCTCACAGTCAGCAAGTTTCTCCTCAATTTCAGGTTGTTTCTCTCCTTGATTAGTTTCCATCCATTGTTTCTTGTGTTCTCTTTTGATGCTTTGGAGAATAATTTGACCCCCTCTTCTTCTTTGGGGCAGCCCCTCAAGTACTGAAATACTGCTATCATGTCACCCCTAATTCTTTTTTCTTTAGACTAGCCAGACCCAAATCCTGCAGCCGTTCTTCATATGCTTTAGTTTCCAGGCCTTTGATCATCTCAGATCATCTTAATCAGAGATGGGATTCTTCCAGTTTGCACCTATTCGCTTGAACCGATTGTTAGAAGAAATTCCTGGCCTAATCCTGTAAGGAAGGCAGGAAGGAAACATTCTGGTGTTGCTTACAGAAACGGCCTCTCTGTTAACCCTTATTACATTCTTGGCAGGACTAGACTTCCTGTCTCAGGAACTTCTCTGGAGTTTTTTTCTCTCCTTTTCCTGGTACTTTGCTTGTGTGGAGTGACCATTCAAAGTTACAGTGCCACTGAAAAAAGTGACTTATGACCATTTTTCTTACGACTGTTGCAGCATCCCCAGTCATGAGAGGCCAGGCGAGGAGATGCGTGCCTCGATGTGAGTGATATTGAGTTGGCCACACCCAGCCAATAACATGACCACCAAGCCACGTCCACCCAGTCACATGACCACCAAGCCACGCCCACAGAACCAGTTGTTAAAAAAATTGATTCCCACCCCTGATCTTAATCATGGGGACCACATGACCACAGAAAGGGTCTTCAGACAATACTGGTTCCTTCGGCTAAAAACATCGACCCCTGGAGAAAGACACAACTGGACAGGGGAAATCTTTACTTTTACTTTTACTTTTACTTTCTGCTGAATCCTACTCATTGCTACTTTTCTTTATAGTTTCGGGATTCCTCTGCCTCCAGAGTGTACCTCTGTCAGGTAGAATTTAAAATCTAGGAAGTAAGAGGCCCTACGGATTTAACTCAGCTAGTTGTTGCCGACTGTAGGGGGCAGTGCTCATCTCTGTTTCAGGGACATTGAGCCAGCGCTGTCCAAAGACATTGCCACGGTCACGTGGCCAAGATGATATTATGGAGCGCTATTACCTTCCCACTGAAGTGGTACCTATTTATCTATTCACATTTGTATGCTTTGGAACTGCTAGTTTTGGCAGGAGCTGGGGTGAGGATGGGAAAAGCTAGGAAGGTGGCAGACAAATCACATTTTTCCTTCTAGGCAAAAAAGAGAGTATTGGGCAGTCCCCAACTTATCACCATAAATGTCCATCAGAGTCATTAAGTAGTGATGGTTGTAAAATGGATCACCCACTCAAATTTATGATCTTTTTTGCAGCAGCAGCCATTAAGTGAACATGGTATTAAGTGAATTAATGGTTTTCTATGGGCAGTTTTACTGAAAACTAAAAGAAGATGCCTATTTTGGGGGGAAGGAGAGGCAAAAACATGCTCATGTGATTGTGGTACACTAGAAACAGCCCGAGATACCAGCCAATCCAACCTATGGTCACATGACCAGGAGCCAGCCACCAGAACTTTGAATCTGGGTCATAAGTCCCTGTGGGGAGATTTATTATAACTTCAAATGGCTTCTGAGCAATTGGTCATAAGATGAGGATCTGTATGTTCCTAAATGCTCAAGGATTTAATTCTCATTCATTTGGCAATTTATCTTGCATGGACCTGCTATTTATTCTTAGTTCAAAGCTTAATAGTGATTCATAATCTTTTAAAATGATGGAACATATTGTGTTATTTGTAACCTCATTTGTATTTTACTCTCTTATTCTTTTTACTTCTCTTATTCCTGTTGCTTTATTTCTTTTCTTAAAATGTCTAAAGAAAATTCTTTAGTATGTCATATACTAGAGTCCATTTTGGCCAGGAGAAGCATGGACAATGACTTCTCATACAATAAAATAAGGGATGTTATTTGGGATAGAAAGGTCTTTCTGCTGGGCATCTTTTCCCAATTCAGAGATTTTGAAGAAGATTTTGAGATTTTTGAAGTCTTTGTCTTGGAGTAACATTGCCACCTGATGGATGCTATGGAAACAAAGTAGCTTCCTTTTTTAAAAAAACATTAATGTTTAAAACAGGGGTCCCCGACCACCGGGCCCCGATCCAGTACCAGTCCGTGGATCATTTTGTACTGGGCTGCAAAGAATGAATAAATCATGATTAAAATATATATAAAAATATGTTTTTGCTTCCAGGTGTCTTATTTTGAAAGACAACCACTTCCACCCTCACCTAACTTCCGTGCTAACTTCCGCGCCTAACTTCGCGGACCGCATTGCTAAAGCTAAGAAGTCCTTTACTATTGGGGAAGAATTGATTTTGCCAGTCCACAAAAAAGTGTTTCTGCGTGAAACCGGTCCCTGGTACAAAAAAGGTTGGGGACCACTGGTTTAAAAGGAAACAAAAGCTAACAAGGATTAATATAAGTAAAGAAGAAAAAGAAAGAAAGAAGAAGTCTAAAGTGCCAAAATAAAGAAGGAAAAAATAAAAAATAGATTTTCTAGTAGCAGACATTCTTTATAGCAAATATAAGTACAAATACATTCCATGGTATTATAACGTCTTTTTGCAGTAACTTTTTTTTCCTAATCAAACTGTAATTAATTTCATTTTTTTCTATTTCATGACAAAAATCTATAAGGGGGTTTCCAGTCAACTATAAATAAAAATATTTTCTCTAATTGCACAAGTTAATTTAGCCATCTCTGCTAGTTCCATCATCTTCCTGTATTGTGGATAGTACCAGACCTTTCCATTTTTGATCATGTAATAACCTTGCCTCCTTCCTAAGCAAAGAGAATGACTGGTCCAAAGTCATTTGGCCAGGCTTCATGGCCATGGCAGGACTAGAACTCCCAGCCTCCTGGTGATTGGACTAAAGTTACTCAACTAGCTTTTATGTCTAAAGCAGGATTAGAATTCATGGTTCCTTATCTGTAACCTGATGCCTTAACCACTACACCAAACTGACTCTCATATTTGGTATACCAATATTTTTATTACCGTGTTTCTCATATAATAAGGCCGGGTCTTATTTTTGTTTTTTTTGAGCCCTGAAAAAATGGGGGTGACTTAATTTACCCCCCCCTTGCATCTTTGGGCAGGTAGGTGGCGACGGCTTGGATATTAACCTCGGTGTTGATGGGGCACTTCGTATCGGGGTCAACGCAGGCAGCACCATATCCGGGTGTGCAAAAAAAGTACTTCCGAATGGCAAGCCCCCCCCCCTCCATTCCCCCCCATTTCGCATGTTTTAATATAGACTTTAATTTGGGGGGAGGGGCTTAATTTCATGTCATGCCTATAAAACATGCTGGGACTTCCGATTGGGGGAGGCCGTATTGTTGGAGAAACAGAGTAGTAGGTAACTATGGGTCCACGGGGTGGGATCAGTATAGAAATGCTTGTTTTTTAATGTCTTTGAATCAGTGTTGACTCTTGGCTACTGCCTGGACAGGTCCCTGTGGTTTTGTTGGCAAAATTGTAGAAGTGGCTTGACAATGGATAACTTCCAATCTCAGGCGGCTATAAACTATAAAGTCTTTTAATTCTTGGGCCGGATCCCAGCAAATACAATCCACTGGCTGACAAAGCATTAACAACCTCTCCCCAACTCACTATATAACACCAAAGCATTTCGGGATTGCCGACTTTGGAAAGGCTGTTAAGGAAAAAGAGCACAGAAGGTATTTTTAAGCCGTTTTGGTCTCTTAATCGTTGGCAAATGCCAGGCGTTTAAAAGAAAAGCCCTGTGACCTTGCAAAGCGCTGTTTGAAATCAACGGGGAATAATTTATCGAGATTAGAACAGCGTTTCTTAACCGTGGCAGCTTGTGTGGACTTTGACTCCCAGAATTCCCCAACCAGCAAGGAAGTTCACGCTTCTTCCAAGGTGCCAAGATTGAGAAATGCTGTTTTAGAGTAAATCCCCCTCAGATACTGTGGTAATAAAAACAAGGAAGATGAAGGGTTATTTTCTAAGGAAAAGCTTGTGGTGGAGGTAGGCCTCACCCTCGCTTAGGTTTTAAAAGGCTGGATCCCTGCCAAAACACAGAATAAAATCTATGCAGTGTACAGATAGTCCTTGATTAATAATAGTTCATTCAGTGGCCATTCAAATGACAGCACTGAAAAAAGTGATTTATGACAGTTTTTCACACTTACAATCGTTGCGGCATCCCCAGGGTCACATGATCAAAATTCAGATGCTTAGCAACTGACTCCTATTTATGACAGTTGCAGTGTCCTGGGGTCATATGATCCTTTTGTGACCTGACAAGCAAAATCAATGGGGAAAGCCAGATTCACTTAACAGCTGTGGCAAGAAAAGTCATACAATGGGGCAAAATTCATTTAATTGTCTTGCTTAGTAACATAAATGGTGTGCTCAATTGTGGCCGTAAGTTGAGGACTAAAGCGACTGGGTTTTTAATTTGAAGCAAGGATAACTTTTCCCTTTGATGTGAACGGCTCCCCAGGGATGAGAATGAATGATACATAGGAAACTAGCTTAATATTGCCTACTCACTCTTTCCTCAAACTGAGGTTGTCTGGATGAGGGCTAGTGAATCTAAGGACCCAAACACGTTTGAAGGGTACCACGTTTGAGCCACCAAACTGCACCTGCATATTTAGAAGATTCTACATTCAGATTTTGCTCCTTTCCCCCCTCTTTCTTTGGCTAGAATTGGCCGATAGCTCTGGGCTGTGGCCCTTGCAAGTCTTTTTCAGAAGACAGGGGTGTCCAGAGAAGGTGACATATTTTTCTCCTTCATCTCACATCACCTTGACAATGCTGCCTTGTTCGGATGATCTTGAAAGCTCATTCTTTTCCAAAGTATCAAAAAGCATAAGGACATATTGAGATCATTTGCTTTGGGAAGGCCTTTTTCCAAACACAAAATAAAAGGGGGCAAAAAAGCCTTGCTTAAGCGTACATGTTTGGGCTGCGTTATTATAGCACAAGAACTTAATGGACAAAGATTTGGGGGGGATATTTATGTGATCCTCACTAGAGCCTTAATGGGACAAACGTTTGATGTACAGTTCAACTCAAAATTTCCACGAACAACAAAAATCATTCAAGAGACCATTTGGGGTTTTTTCCTATATAAAAATATTTTTAAAAGTCGTCTTAGCTCTTTTATGCCAACTTGGAGTTAATTCCACCAATGGCATTAGTCTCCTTCTGCTGGCATTTGATTTGCTTAAGTGGTTTCATATTAGTTGAAGGAAAAAAATTAGCATAGGCCAAACCTTTGAAAATATTATGAAGTGATGCTGGATCTTAGACCTGGATTAAAATAGGAATACAGAGATGAAGTAAGGAAAAACAAAACTATTATTGTGGCTATTATTATTATTATGATGGTGCCTAGCCTGCCTTTCTCCCCAGAGGGAATGAAACTTCTAGAGATTCCTCTATGATTTTTTTTCTTTAAAAAGTTTCTTAATCAGAAGCCATTTTAGGAAATGAGTTTCAGTTTTGCACTATTGAACAGAAATGCAAAGCATCTCCTCTAAACACCGTTTTCCAGTGCTAATGTGCTAATTGTTGTTTTAAGAGACTTTGATTTCTACAGCTGACTTGTGACACTCCTGAATATTGTCGTTTAGAAATGGAAGCCAATAATGTTGAAATTTGGAAGTCGAGTCTGAGTTTATCATGTCACCAAATAGAAATCTTGCAAAGCCCTCAAATTGTCTCAGAGAGATTCAAGTCTACAGACATGTCAAATTCAGTGTTGTGTATGTGAAACATCTCAAATTCGAAAGATTATTCTCAGCTTAAAGCTGAGCTGTTTTGAGATCAGAACAGTGTTAGAAAATTTCCAACATGTTGAGTTTTTGATGTTCTCAGAATTTGGTTGTTTTCTTACCATTACCAGGTTAGGTCAAAACAAAACAAACAACTGAGTTATGAGACAATCAATAATTCAACTGGTCAACCTTGAGGTACATATCTTCTCTCCTATTGGACCTTCTGATAGGATCCAAGCGACCCGTTTTATGCTTGAAGCCGCTGCTTTGAGTTCAAAATGGTTCCAAATATTAGCCACAACCCAGAAGACCCTTTTGAAGAGTCTTCTTGCTTTAGAGAGTTTTGCTTTGGCAGCAAGTTCCCTCAGAACTTGCAGCAAAGGCCCTCCTGTGTCAGGAAAAGAGTTGAGGACTGCCTATCTCTGAAAGTCAAAGCTTGCCTTCTTTGGCCTCTGCCAAGATGCTCAGCCTGCCTTGAGTGATGGGTCCTTCATGTCTTCACAGATATGCCTCCACTGCTGCCGATGGACCTCAAGGGTGAACCTGGACCACCGGGAAAGCCAGGCCCAAGAGGACCACCTGGACCGCCAGGCTATCCTGGGAAACCGGGCACTGGGAAACCAGGACTTCATGGGCAACCTGGACCTGCTGGGCCCCCTGGCTTTTCTGGGATTGGCAAACCTGGTCTTCCAGGACTTCCGGGCAAGGCTGGCATGAAGGGGATGCCAGGGCCAGCAGGGGAGATTGGCCCACGAGGAGACCAAGGACTGCGGGGCTGGCCAGGGCCACCGGGATTGCCTGGGCCTGCTGGGCTCACTGTGAATGGAAAACCAGGGCCAAATGGGGCTCCGGGGCTCCCTGGATTCCGGGGAGAACCTGGGCCCAAAGGAGAACCCGGCCTGCGAGGCGAGCGTGGAGCAAAGGGCGAGAATGGCGTGGGGAAGCCCGGATTGACAGGCCCCCGAGGGAATGGGGGACTGCCTGGCCCTGCAGGTCCTCCAGGGCCTTCTGGCCTTGGAAAACCTGGCCTGGATGGGTTGCCTGGGACTCCGGGGAACAAAGGGGACTTGGGGTTTCCGGGTGAGCCAGGGCTGAGTGGACAACCTGGGCCTATGGGCCCTCGTGGTCCTCCAGGTGTGGATGGCACCGGACTGCCTGGCATAGCTGGCATGCCGGGTCTGCCAGGCCCTTTGGGGCCCAAGGGTGAACCTGGCCTGCGTGGCCTTCCAGGGCTGCCTGGCACTACAGGGTATGGGAAACCAGGGCTCCCTGGCTTCAAGGGGGACCGTGGGCAACCGGGAGTGCCAGGAATAATCGGTGATAAAGGGGAGCCCGGGATGGATGGAGAGCCAGGGGAGATGGGGCCCCAGGGCTTGGTTGGGGTCCCTGGCCCTCAGGGTATCATGGGTTTGCCGGGCAAGCATGGGCTCCCCGGCGCAAAAGGTGAAGTAGGGCCAAGTGGGCCTATAGGACCTCCAGGCCTGCGGGGAGACCAGGGACCCAATGGTTTTGTGGGCAAGCCGGGGATTCCTGGCGAGAGAGGGCTTCCTGGTGCCACAGGGATGCCTGGCCCAATGGGTCCCAAGGGGGAAGGTGGCTTCATGGGTCTTCCTGGGGCTCCAGGCCCTTCTGGGCTCCATGGGTCAAAGGGAGACTCTGGGATCCCAGGCCAACCAGGCCTCAGAGGCCCTTCAGGAATACCAGGTTTACAAGGCCCCTTGGGTCCCATGGGCCCCCAAGGTTTGACAGGCCTGAAAGGTGAACCTGGGCTCCCAGGGGCCCCTGGAATCAGCAGAGTTGGGGAGCCAGGTATGATAGGTCCTGCTGGCCCTCCAGGGGTTCCTGGAAACCCTGGAATCATTGGGCTCCCAGGGACCCCGGGACCTCCAGGTCCACCTGGGGCCCCAGGAGTGTTGCCTGCCACAGAGTTTCAGGGCCACCACTTACCCAACGGAAATGTTGATGGAGCAGTGTTGGGGAACGGCAAGTCTGGGAAACCCCAGTTCGGTCGAGGGGAACTCTCTGCCCAAATGTTGCCAGCTTTCACCGCCATCCTGAGTTCACCTTTCCCAGCCTCAGGAATGCCCGTAAAATTCGACAGGACTTTGTACAATGGGCAGAACAGCTATAACCCAGGAACGGGCATCTTCACTTGTCCTATTTCTGGCATCTATTACTTTGCCTATCACGTCCATGTGAAAGGAACCAACGTCTGGGTGGCCCTTTACAAAAACAACGTGCCGGCCACCTACACTTATGATGAGTACAAAAAAGGCTATTTAGACCAAGCGTCGGGCAGTGCCGTGCTTGAACTCAAGGAAAACGACCAAGTCTGGATCCAGATGCCGTCAGATCAAGCCAACGGTCTGTACTCCACCGAATACATCCATTCGTCTTTTTCCGGATTCCTTCTCTGCCCCACATAACGGCCTTTGGGAGTTGCTCTTTTCTCCCCTTGCGTCATAAACTTGTCTTTTTTGGAAAATAAAAAATAAAAAATAGGAAAGTCACTGAGAAGAATGGTGCGAGCCACGATTGCTTTGACCCAGCCAAGGCGAGCATCCGGGAAAGAGAATCTGTTGTTGCTGGACATCCTGCGGATTTGGAATTTGATTTATCCTTAGGACGGCATGGCCTGGCAAGCCCACAGATGCTGCCCGTCACGTCTTTGGGCCCTTGAAAGTCTGAAAGGGGGGTTGGGAAAGCTGTGCCAACAAAAGTCACTTTTAACGCCGTGGGTTTTCTTTTTTTTTTTTTTTAAATCAGCTTAAGGCACCTCCTTCCCTTTGTGTTAGTTCTTTTAAAATGTGATTTCGGTCGACGCCTGAGGCATCACGAAGACCCAGAAGGGTGAATTATGAAATTGTGAAATGCTTTGCTCTAAGCATCTTTTATGCAAGGCTCTGTGTATCTTTAAAGCATCCCGTTCGGTGTTTATAGGAAAAGGGATGACAAAGGAACTCTTGATTTCAAAGCCATACAGAGACTTCTAAAATCAACTGGAAAAAGCCGGACTCTGTAAATCATGCATTTAATAGCCCAGGGTTATATAAACCGGTCAAATGTCCATCAGGTGCAAGGCAGTAGTTTAAATAAATAAATATATTTCTATGGATATCTGAGTATTAAAGCACTGCAGATATTGCTAATTTTATATATATATATATACCTATATATATAAAAGACTGAATTGTGTTAAGTTCAAACACCTTGTTACCATGTTTCCTCAGGATCTGCAGACTATTGATGAAGGTGGCAGTACCAAACTCAATATTTGATATCTCTTCTTTTTGAGTAAAATTCTTCAGCATAATTTCCACAACGGTGCTAAGTAATATTTTTCTTAATATTAGCTCCTTTAAAAGACATTTTGAGTAGTGCAATATCCTTTTTTTAAAAAAAGATGCAAAGTTTAGGCTTCTAGTTTTTGCATTGTTTTTTAAAGTAGCCACCTGTACCCCTTAAATACAAAAAAGAGGGTTTTGTCATCTGAAGAAATGAAAAATATACACTAAGGATTACTTTCTGCATGAATTGTGGACAACATAGATGGATTTAATTAACTATTCTTTTTTATAGATCCTGAAATGGCCAGAGCAGCTTAGTATGTTTTTCAGATTTATTGTAAACATATATACATTTAAACAACTCAAACTGCAACCACAATTGCAATCAACGCTGAATTTGTTGACAAACATTCCAGGTTGCCACAAGTGAAAAACATCACACCTTGGACTGTAAAAAGAGCAACAAAAGAAAACTGCTGGGGAATAAAATATTTGGGTCATTGCTATTACAAATATTATACCAACTGTCTTTTTTCCCTTCCATCCTTCTTTTTTTTTTTAAAAAAAAATTCTAATTCCATCTGGTTGTTTTATAAATTCCTGAAGATGACAATAATCCTAATGGCACACTCGATATGCAAAATAACTTCTTTATTTTCACCCTTGGTTTGCCTCAGGCTAAAATTAAAGGAGCCATGGGAGGGCACATTTTCTGTGTGCCTAATACTCAAAAGGCCAATTTTAGAGGCTTCCGTTCTTGTTTCAAGTGTATTTTCCAGTGGAGAACAGCCTTTTGGTTCAACTTGTGACACCTTTCAAAGAAAATACATTACAGTTTAGCAAAATCTGAAGTGGGGGGAAAAATGAAGCATTCTAAGAGCAGAAGAGAATCACATAAATCCAGGTTTTTGCTCTAGGTGCCCAGAGCATCATTTATTTATAACATGCTCTACTGCACATTAAAAAAAAAATCTCTTTCTATGTATACAGACAATTCTTGACTTACTACCACAATTGAGCCCCAAATTTTCTGATGCGAAGACAATTATGTGAGTTTTGCCCTTTTATGACCTTCCTTGTCACAATTGTACCCCAGTTGTTAAGTGAATCTGGCTTCCCCATTAACTTTGCTTGTCAGCAGTCGCAAAAGGGGATTATGTGCCCTGGGACACTGCAACTGTCCTAAGTATGGGTCAGTTGCCAAGCATCAGAATTTGGATCATGGGACCATGGGCGTGCTGCAATGGTCATAAATTTGAAAAACGGTCATAAGACACTTTTTTCAGTGTTGTAACTTTGAATGGTCACTAAATTGAATGGTTGTAAGTCAAGGACTCCCTGTATCGGTCATTTGTGTGCTGACAACCACAAAACAAAGTGAGTAGGCAACGTTTTCTCCAATTTCAAAAAACAGGGAAAAGATTTCCAAAGTTTTACAACCTGATAATTTTTTACTTATAGAAAGCATGACCCTTCTATACGTTAATGCATTATAAATTTAACAAAAAAGCAGCGATCACATACAGGACGATGAAGCATGAGCTGAAGAGGTTAATCCTTAGCTTATCTTTTCTGAGATTTACAGCATCTAATCTTTTGTCAGAAAAGACTGGGTTTTGCATTTGGGAGAACTTGTACAAAATGAGTTTCAGTCAGCCAAAAACGCAGGCCTGGAACGTCGTTACAATGTGCATCTTCATATACCATTGGGATATCCTTAAAAAAATGTGTGCTAGTATCTTTGTTTCTACTATATGGAGGATTTTTTTTCAGTTTTGTAAATACTTATGTTACCTGCACTGTTCATAGTAAATTTTGTTTTGAAATGCACTCGTTTTGTGATCAGAAACTGGCCTTCACTTCTGAACTGAAATTACACTTGATTGTATTGATCCAACTTCAATAAATCTTATTTTACAGAGATTTATTTGTATATCCAGTTATCACCTCTAAATATATGTATATATATTGGCAACATATCTACAGAGCAACCCACCTTTAGGTCCATACATTGTGAAAGGGGAAAAAAATCAGATGGTTTATAAGCCAACATGCATGCAATTCCCTTTCTAGTTAAGGATCAGATGGCCGGCACTCTTGGGACAGTCCTTGAGGATCTTCTGGTTAATCAAAACAAGGAGTGAAAAGAATTCCAGGGGAGTCATCACTTTTTCAGTTTGTTAAGGCCAGAAGGAAATCAAATCTAGACATCTGGCCTGGCTTTTCCCAATTTTTTAAAAATCTCTTTTAAGATTATGATCTCTTGACCAGCTTTGTTTTTGTCCCACAGTGAGTCTACATGGGCTAATAATACTTTTGCCTGAAATCTTCTGTAAACAGAATTGTTTGTGAAATGAAAAACCTCACTTTGAATGACTCCTCACTTTGATTTTGCATGTCCTTCGTGCTCTCTGAGCTTGTTTTCTTGCAGCCGTTTCTTTACCAAACCAGTTAACATCATCAGTGTTTAAAGGGAATGGGGTTGGTTTGTTTTCCTTTCTGTCTTCAGTCCAGAATTTCTTATTTTCTGTTTTTAAAGGCCCAGTTTAGCGTGCATCTATGTATGAATGCCAAATTGTGCAATGTCTATCTGTACATTTGCTTCTTTTGTGACAAATGAGTGTTTTTATCCTTTCTTCTTCTTCAGTAACTGAAGACTGGGTAAAATAAATCACTTCTTGACTCCTTCCCTTGAATCCTTCACCTTTCCCTAATGGAAATGATTCTTCTAAACTCCCCATAGACTTATTAACTGTTAATTTGATTGCCTTGTGTGCCATTAGCTTCAATTACTTTTGTTAAACTCCCCATAGTTTGTTAACTGCTTATTAATTTGATTGTCCTGCCTGATATTAACCTTAAGTAGAGCTGATTACTAATTAGACTTTTTTTCAGCTGCCAAAATGCTTAAGTTTGATTAACAGAGGCTATGTCCTGACAAAACTGGCACTCTAGGAGGTCCCAAATCCACCTGTGTTGTGAATGATGTGTACCTGATCAACCCAGTGTGTTTTTCCTGGCTTCCATTATCAGCCCATCCAATGCACTTTGCTCTAAAGTAAACTGCAGTAAGTTCCTTAGTACCTCCAATTATTTGTTTATTAAATACATATGCCACCCATTTCACGATTGAAGTGACTCTGGGAGGCTATTGGTGTTTGCAGAAATGGAATTCATATCTCTATTAACACCATCCCAAAAACCTGGTATTCAGAGGTGGACTGATTGAGCAGGATGTAGTGTTACAAAATAACTTGGCTCAACTTAAAGTTGTTTATTTTAGTCATGAAGCCAGCAGAGACACATCGATCCACCTTAGTTTTTAAAAAGCGGTAAAATTTATTAATGCCAGCCTTACAGTTAATACATTTAAAGATATTTCTGGTATTCTAATATTAAAGTTCCAATTGCCCATAGAAGCAGCTCGGCCTAATGACTCTCAGTCTAATAGTTGATTGAGCTGCAAAGTTACATATTTGTCCTTTGACTTTGTCCAAACTTAGTCCTGTCTCAAGTTTTCTGAGGTGAGGATCTGCTTGGGAAACTGTCAGAAGGTCATCTGCTGCAGAGAGAATACTGGATACAACGAACTAAAGAGAATTCTAACCAAGATTAATTACAAAAATTTCAAAATTAGGAAACAAAACAGCAAAAGGAGAAAAGGATGGGTGAACAGCGACTATGCAGCTGAAGAGAGTTGGCACTTCTGAACATGCAGCCACTGCAGAAACTTTTGGTGGGGAGCCATTCACTATGTCCTGGGCATTCTTTGGAGGAATAGAGACTCTCCTATTGTGGACATGGTTCACTTCCTTTGGTACATGATGCAAAACTATAGACCAGATCACCGGGTGTCAAATCCTCATTCATGGCTCAAGCTGGCTGGTGGTAGAGTTCGTACAAGCCATCGGCCAGCTTCTCTGTCTCCTCATAAGCTTCACAGCTCTCTCTCCAAATTTGGGGCACCTGCTCTTCCCCATAAAATGCCCCTGCAATGGCTCCTGCCATAGTTGCAATCGTATCCGTGTCCCCGCCCAGTAAGATGCAGTACATAATGGTCCGTTGCAGACAGTTGTAGCTATCAGGAACATCTGGGTGAGATTCCATGCAACGCAGGAATGAGTAGATTGCAGTGGGGACAGAATGCAGGGCTGCAATGCCATTGCCTGCATTGAATCAAAAGGTCCCATTACTTTTACAGAACAGAGCCATGGTGGCACAGTGGTTGGAACGCAATACTGCAGGCTACTTTTGACGGCCAGATGACTGCCATTTGGCAGTTCGACTCTCACCAGTTGACTCAACCTTCCATCCTTCCTAGGTGGGTAAAATGAGGACCTAGGTTGTTAGGGCAATAGGCTGACTCTATAAACTGCTTAGAGAGGGCTGCAAAGCACCGTGAAGCAGTATATAAGTCTATTGCTATCTAGTTTTCTGCCACTGGTGAATGCAAAGTGAACCAGAAGACATATAAAAGCAAAGACTGTGTATGCCCCAATGCCCACTGAGTCTTGTTTACCTTCCAAGGAATGACCTGCAAGTATGTCCTCCAAGAATACGAAAAGAATGGAAGTACAGGTAGTCCTTGACTTACGATCACAACGTAGCCCAAAATTTATGTCGCTAAATGAGACATTTATTAAGTGAGTTTTGCCCCATTTTATGAACTTTCTTGCCAGAGTTGTTAAGTGAATCACTGCAGTTGTTAAGTTAGTAACATGGTTGTTAAGTGAATCTGGCTTCCCCATTGATTTTGCTTGTCAGGTTTGCAAAAGGGGATTGCATGACCCAGGGACACTGCAACCGTCATAAATAAGGGTCTGTTGCCAAGCATCTGAATTTTGATCATGTGATTATGGGAATGCCGCAATGGTTGTGTGAAAAACAGTCATATCCTTTGTTTCAATGCCATTGTAATTTCCAACTGTCATTGAACAAACTGTTGTGAGTTGTTTCTGTTCAGTACAACAGAAACAATTTCTAGACTTGGCCCTCTATGCTCTTCCCTCAGCAACAGCAATTTTAATGCCAGGCAAGAGCTCCACAACTGTTCGCACTGGGGTAAGAAATACCAGTCTCCACCTTCACAGGAATCATAAAGAAAAAGCCAAATGTAGGAATGGAGCCCATTAAAAATATCTTCAACCAAGTCAAATCAACATAACCAAAGTTTTGGAGAAGTCCAAAAGTACTTTTATGCCATTATGTTTCTTCCATTCAATTGTGTCCAATTCTCAGAGACTGCCTGGACAAATCCCTGTGGTTTTTTCTCAACAAGATTTGGCATAATCTTAATAATAAACCATAATAAGTGGTTTGTCACTGCCTCATTACTAGGGCTGAAATAGGGCGATTGGCCCAAAGTCACCCAACTGGCCCAAAATGGAACTGGAACTCACACATTCCCGTTTTCTAGCCTGATTCCTTAAACCACTAGACCAAACTGGCTGTCTATGCCAAAGTTACACTGATATTATAACTGGTTCTGAACATCTAATAACTGGAGATAAACCTCCTCTAAATGCAGAACTTACATCTGTAATCACAAGGAGCTACCCAGAGACACCTTACTGGGGAGATGGATGACATATAAATTTAATAAATAAATGAGAAACTAAATTGAATATTAACACCTTTCCCCTACATCTATTGCAACACCCTATTAAAAGTGATGTTCAATAGGCCAAACAAGCACAGTATAAGTATTATACTGAAACAGCTTAAGTATCTCAAACTTCATGCCTGTTAATTTCATTGTTTCCTCTTTCTCAAGGTACATACAGTATTTTTCAGTGTATAAGACTTCCCCCCCCCCAAAAAAAAAAAAATGGTGGAAATGTCTGAGCGTCTTATACAGTGAATGTTGCTGAAGGCCCACCCATCTGCCGGTCCCCACCTGCCTGCCTCTTCCTCCCAGCAATTTGCCTCCTTGCAGCAAACAGCCTGGTCAGCTTCAGCACTATTGCCGCCTCCATACACCCCATTTTCAGCCTCTGCGCACCCCATTTTTTGGCCAATTTCCGATTTCTGCCAGCTGGAACAGGCCAAAAATGGGATACATGGAGGCCAAAAATGGGATGCGTGGAGGTGACAATAGGCGATGGCGATCCCTGTAGCCTGAAACAGCTGATCCTCGGGAGGCCAATCCAACAGACAATCAGCTGCTTGTGCTAATCAGGCTGTGCTGAAGCTGACCAGGCTGTTTGCTGTTTGCTGCTAGGAGGCAAATTGATGGAAGGCAGAGGCAGATTTTCCCCCCTCCTCCCCAAAAGCTAGGTGCATCTTATACTTCGGAGTGTCTTTTGGTCCAAAAAATATGGTAAATGTTGTAGCAATCATTGTATAATGAGCAAGAATTAAGGTTTTGTTCATTAATCCACCGTGCTGCTGACTGAAGGTGTCACATCTAAGTTACTTTCTATGAAAGATGCTACTGCCTTTCTTCTTGCAAAAGTTATTTCTTATAATAATTTCATGGTTCCCTGCTATTTAGGAATGTACTTACCTAATTCTAGTAACACATCCGACCTGGACACACTATCCTGTTCCAAAAACTCTCTGATCTTCTTTAAACGCTTTGAAAAGGGACGGTCCTCATAGCCCAGCCTGAAGAGAAGACACATAGGAGAAATATTTCTGTGTACTGCCCCCTCGTGCTATAAGGTTGATACTACTGTTCTTACATTTGTGCATCAGCCACAGACTTGTCATCGGCCTCCACGTCTTCCATTTGGGCTATCAGATGATCCAAAAACTTGTCCCGATTTGACTCCCCACGGAGAGCATAATGGACTGCCAAGGCTTGCAAGATGGCTCCGTTGTAACCCAAGGAGTTTGCATGGGTCAGCTCAGCACTCAGTTTAGCATACTGGAGAGAGAGAAAACAACTCTTTGTTTCATCATCAGAAGCCTGATGATGGCAGATGAGATTCTGCAGAAACGTTGCTACAACTTTAAAAGCACAACTACAATGACGTGGGATAATACCCAAACGAAGCTGAACAGCATACATGTAAGTACCCGTGAAAACTTAAAAAAACATATATATATATATATATACACACACACATACATACATATACATACATA
>BLBF01000072.1:12086252-12108869 GCA_015471245.1 Laticauda colubrina
GCTTTAGATCCTGTGTTCCCCCCCAACAACAACCCTGTGAGGTAGGCTGGGTTGAGAAAGAGTGACTGGCCCAAAGTCTTTCAGTTTCAATTATTATTCAGTTATTATCAAAATCACACATCAAGAACAGATCAAAAACATAATCCTTCTTATGCTCAAATAGTATACTATAATGTATCTCTGTAGCACGTTGTCTGAAATTTTCAGATAGGTTTTGATAATGTCTCTCTCAAATTCTCTTATTCTGGTTTTTCTAAAGGTGAATCCCAAATATATAATTTAATGCTGTACAATCCCACAGCTCAGTATATCATTCTATTATCATAGGTTGGTGTTTTAATATTTCATCTTTAACTGACAATGCTGCATATAAAATGAAGAAAAAGGCTCTCTCTACAGCCTAAACTTTAGACATTGCTCC
Organism: Laticauda colubrina; assembly: GCA_015471245.1. Taxonomy (NCBI): domain Eukaryota; kingdom Metazoa; phylum Chordata; class Lepidosauria; order Squamata; family Elapidae; genus Laticauda; species Laticauda colubrina. Next base: position 12,086,674 of record BLBF01000072.1, read on the forward strand.
TATTACAGATAGATGATATAGCTTCTATATTATTTGAATGCCAACTGGATTGGAGAGAGGGAAGGAGGGGGAGAGAGAGAGAGAGGGAGGGAGAGAAAGGGTGGAAGAGAGATTGGATTGCAGATTAGATTGGTGTTTCTGAAGCTTGGCAATTTTAAGATGCATAGACTTCAACTCATGCTGGCTGGGAGATTTTGGGAGTTGAAGCCCACACATATTAAAGTAGTCAAGCTTGATGAATAGACTTCTTTATTGGCCAAGTGTGATTGGACACATAAGGAATTTGTCTTTGGTGCATATGCTCTCAGTGTACATAAGAAAAAATAAAATACATTCATCAAGAATCATAAGATACAACACTTAGTGATAATCATATGTTACTAATAAGCAAATCATACTAGGAAACAAATAAAATAATATAAATTATAAAGATACAAGCAACACGGTTATGGGCATAAGTGGGAAGAAATAGGTAATAGGAAGGATGAGAAGAAAAATAGTAATACAGTCTCACTAAGTAATTTGACAGTGTTGTGGGAATTAGTTGTTTAGCAGAATCACTGCATTCGAGAAAAAACTCACCTTGTGTCTAGTTGTTCTGGTGTGCAGTGCACTATAGTGTCGTTTGAGGGTAGAAGTTAAAACAATTTATGTCTAGGATATGAGGGGTCTCTAGATACTTACTACAGACCTCTCACATCCTGTATGTGTCCCTCTAAATACTGTATTAACTGAAAAAAAATGGGGATCCATACATTAAAACAACATATAGGGAATCCTTAGCTTACAACCATTCATACATGGACCATTCCAAGCTACAACAGCACTGAAAAAAGTAATTTACAACTGCTCCTCATGTTTATAGGCATAGCATCCCCCTGGTCATGTGAACAAAACTTGGGCACTTCGTACATGTATTTAAAATTGTCACCACACTATTTGTGACCTTCCCAGCTGGTTTCAGGCAAGGAAAGTCAATGAGGGAAAATAGGTTCACTTAACAACCAAGTGATTCAATTAACAGCTGCAGAAATTCAATTAACAACTGGGGCCAAAAAAGCTTGTAAAATTGGGTGCAGCTCACTGTTCAAGTATCTTGCTTAACAATGGAAATTCTGGTCCCCAATTCTGGTCATAAGTTGAGGACTACCTGCATTTCATTTCTAATCAGAACCCAAATGCTATCTACAACTCGACCCTTTATTTGAACAAAACAGTACAACTGAGATCTGCACTATGGATCTGATCGGGTAAATTACAGAGGTAGGACACTGACATATGATTTGTGTTTCCATTTACTTCTGCCTTTGACTCTATTTTGCTATACCCCAGGGGTGTCAAACTCGATTTCATTGAGGGCCACATCAGGGTTGTGTTTGATCTCAGGTGGGGTATGATGAGGTTGGTCAGCTCAACATCACTCATGTCAGGGGTACCTGTGGTAGCCCGAGCACTCAACCAATGAAATCGGGCTCCTGAGCTCCATTTTCGCTGGCAGAGTCACCATAGGCCAGTCCTTCACCCTTTTCCAAGGCAGCCCCATGGGCCAGATCTAAGCACCCCATGGGCCGGATCTGACCTGCAGGCCTTGAGTTGGACACCCCTGCTATACATGGTCTTATTACGGTTCTGTCTGTTGTATTCTGATGTGGCCTAATGGCTAATCAATGGGCTCTTATTATTATTTTGAACAGGTTGAAACAATTAGCTTGCTGTTAAGTTAGCTAGAAGCAAAACTATTATTAACCTGCGCAATGGTGAGAGCGATGGCCTCTCTCAATTCTGTGGCGGCTTTCATTTCTGTCTCTGCCCGATCCTTGTTGTATTGACTGAATTGGTCCCACTGTTCTGGTGTGATTGTCCTACAAAAGCCAAACATGTTCTGTTGGTTTGGTTATTTAGTTCAAATTCATGCCATTTTCAAGCAGACACCCTCTTTCCCTCACTCAGAATTCCCAAGATTCGACATACAGGTGAAAAGAAAGTGTGCCCATGTAAAAATCAGCTCAGCCATGTCGGAATAGGACAACTCGCCATGGCCAACCTGCCTCAGGACCTCTCATCACAGCCAACTTGCTATGGACAACTCCCCACAGGACAAGTCAACAAATACAAAAGATACATAGACTTAGACCCTAGTCGCAGAACATGACTTTTACATTTTACATTTTATTTGATTTGTCAATCGCTTACAAGATACAGGTATAAGAATAAATATAGTTTTGAATACATAAGATAGATACTTATAAGAAAAATAAAAAACAACAGGACAGGGACGATAGGCACGATTGGTGCACTTATGCACGCCCCCTACAGACCTCTTAGGAAGGGGGTGAGGTCAAGAGTAGACGGTCTAAGGTTAAAGTTTTTGGGGTTTGGGGAAGAAACCACAGAGTCAGGTAGAGGATTCCAAACATTCTGTTGCTGAAGTCGTATTTTCTGCAGTCAAGTTTGGTGCAGTTAACCTTGAGTTTGTATCTACTGTGTGCTCTTGTATCGTTATGATTGAAGCTGAAGTATTCATTGACAGGTAGGACATTGCAATGTATGATTTTGAAAACTATATTTAGATCGGACTAGAGGTGGCATAGTCCTAGGTTTTTAGGTCTAGAATTTCAAGTCTGGTGCCATAAGGTATTCTGCAATGAGGAGAGGAGTGGAGAACTCTTCTTGTGAAATATTTCTGGACTTTCTCAATTGTGCTAATATCAGATACGTAATGTGGGTTCCAGACTGATGAGCTGTATTCAAGTATCGGTCTTGCAAATGTTTTGTATGCTCTAGTTAGTAGTGTGATATTACCAGAGAAGAAGCTACATAGGATTAGATTAACAACCCTTAATGCCTTTTTGGCTATGTAGTTACAGTGGGCTCTAGCACTTAGATCATTTGAGATGAGTATTCCAAGGTCCTTTGACAGAGTTTGGATCCTCAACAAGGTCTTGACTATTTAGCTTGTGTTTTATTTTCTGATTTATTCTGCCTATATGTAAGGCAGAGCATTTATTTGTTAAGATTTGCAAGTTAGATTCACTAACTCTTTGTCAGCTTTTAAGTGCTGTTCAGGTTATCAGTCATCATCTGTAAACACATCCTACATGGCACAGGATTCAGCTTACTTCTGGGACTGCCTCTTCTAATAGGGTGGAAAGAGATGGGGTCCCCTCCTGGGCCCAGATGGGGTGGCTTTTCAGTGGCTTTGAATAATATCTCTAGTGCTCAGCTGGCTCTGAATGAGCTGGCTTGGAGGAAAGTCTTAAAAACATAACTATTCCCTCATTGTTTGGATACAGATTAGTAACTTCTCAGCAGACAGTGGGCAAGTGTGATCATCTGCTAGATCATCTGTTATTGATTTGATTGTTGATTGTTGTTTTTATTTATGCCATTTGGGTAAATTGCCCGAAGCGGCATTGTTTGAGTTGGGTGGCCACATATATTCCAATACATAAATATGTAAGATTTGACTAGTTGGGAAAGTATTGGAAATCTGTTGAACTGGAAATGGGGCAGACCTGGGTCCTGTTGCACTTTCCCATGCAAATCCTTCCAAAGTGGAATGACCCAGAACTTCCAGGTTGAAGGAATTTTTGCTCAATGCCATAAAAGTCTGAATGAAAATATCTAACCCATTATTAAGCACTATGTGAAAACCTCACTCATTTACAAACTACATTTATGGGTTTTAATCAATGAGTAATATGTTGCTGTGTGTGCTACCAGGGTGATTCATGGCTAGACATAAAATAGAGAATCATAAAAACACCCAAAGATGTGAAGAGAAGCTGCCTAAAATACATTGTAGAACAGTGGATGGATTTCCACCAGGTACCGCAAATGTAGAAATCCCATTTGCCATTTGAATGGCACCAAAAGGAAGTCAGATTAATTCACCTGAATGGTTCATTCATTCATTATTTGTCAGGCTTTCCATCTCTTCTTTCTAGATATTAAATCTTACCCAACTGGTAGCCGGGTGGGGTTGACTTTGTAGGAGATATTGGGAGAGTTGGCACTGAGAGAAACACAGGTCTGGTCGATCTCCAGGGCTTCCCTCTTCCCTCGATGATCAAAATTTAACTGCTGCCGTGCCTCCTGCAAGAGGCTGAGAATGATAAACCAAGACTGCATTAGAGCAAAGACAATCTTTGTTTTCATGAAACCCAGTCCATGACCCTACTTTATGATCCCCATAACTACATTCTGCTTGCCCTTCAAAAAAAAAAAATTGACTTACCAGAGCTGCTCAAAAGCCTCACTGACTTTCTGCTGAAGGTCTTTCTTGGTGGCATCAATCACTTCCACTTCCTTGTGCAGCTCTTCCTCCACGTGGTCCCTCACTACATCAATGGCTTGGCGACTCTCACGGTAAGTGAGATTTTCAATGGCCACATCCAACGGCAGATTTTTAGCTTGGAGGGCATGTTCTGCTGCCTCCTTCATCTGAAAAGGGAGGTCACAACAGAGTAAGCAGAAGAAACAGCCCTCCAAGGATCAGCCAGAACAAGGGTGGGGAGAAGCAGTAGGAGGCAACAGACTCATTAAAGTTTCTGTGGGGATTATTTGCTGAGGCTCAGCTTACACTTTGTAGATAAACTCATCAATTAATTAACGGCACAATGACACTCAAGATTAGGAGCAATATTCTAATGCAGTGCATTGTGCAGTACAGCAATCTATGTTTCTAACACCACCAACCTTGCAATACTGGACTTTATTTACTCGTACACTTCATTATCTCTGAGAGTTTAAATAGATATACCTACAGAGGTATGTCTTATAAAACTTGTACAGGTAATCCTCAAGTTAGTTAAAAAGCACAATTGAGCCCAAAATTTCTGTTGCTGTGAAACATTTGTGAAGTAAATTTTGCTCCACTTTATAAACTTTCTTACCACAATTGTTAAGTGAATCACTGCATTTGTTAAGTTAGTAGTGTGGTTGTTAAGTGAATCTGGCTTTCCTATTGATGTTGCTTGTCCAAGGGTTGCAAAAGGGGATTGCATGATCCTGGGACACTACAATAGTCATAAATATGAGACAGTTGCCAAGCATCTGAATTTTGATCATGTGACCATGGGTATGTTTGCAACAGTTGTAAGTGTGAAAAATGGCCATATGTCTAGTTTTCAGTGCCATTGTAAACTCAAATGGTCATTAACTGTCATAAATCAAGGACTACCTGTATTGCTCCATCAAACTCAGGGAAGAGTGTTGTGATCCTCCAAATATTTTTGCTCCAAGATAAGAGGAAATGAAGGGGAGAGGGGAATAAAACTTAGACTTACTGCTCTCAAAACTAAACAATACTCAATAATTTTGCATCATCTCATCCTTGCTACTGCCCCAGACTTTCCAAAAAATTTAGTGCTCGCTCCAATCCACAACCAATTTTTCCTACCAGAAGTGTGCAAATGTGCTGGGCTTAATGTAGCCAGTTCTGATAAAGCAATGGTTCACAGCAGTAGTTTTGAGCATGAAATCTTCCATCCAGCCCTGTTCAGAAGGAATACGGGATCTGGTTTGGTGTTGGGTCTTCAGAATAAACTGCAGAACGTGGGAGATTTTCTAATAATTTCCTGGAGAATGGGTTGGGGTGAGGAAGACATGAGTCCATCACATACTTGAGTCAAGTTATTGATTTCTGTGTCCATGTCGGTGAGGCACTTATCCAGAGTTTCTTTCCATCGATTGACAATGTCAAGACGCTCATTAAGACGTGTGCGGTTGTCGTACTCATCCCATTTTGTCTGGGGAAGAGGAAAAAAATTCAAGTCACTATTCAGATACGCTGTATTTTTATTATCCTTCTAATATTTTCTTCTGCATTCTCCTTTATCTTTTATATCTTTTATGGTATTTTATGATTATATTACTTTGTTGTTTTTGTGTGCACTAACAGCTTTTGCACCAAATACAAATTCCTTGTGTGTCCAATCAGACTTGGCCAATAAAGTATTTATTCTATTCTATTGCTATTGCTATTTTTATTCCTATTTCTATTCTCAGTTTATATATTGCTCAACTCACATATGAGCAACTTTGGGCAGCATATTCATTTCATGCAGGTCTTCATAAATGCCCTGGAAATGCCCCAATTACTGCATTGTTTCTCAACCTCAGCAAGTTTAAGACATGTGGACTTCAACTCCCAGAATTCCCTAGTCAGTATTTGCCTACCTGGTTATTTGTTTCATTGCGAAGGATTCGGGCTTCTTGCCTAATTTGGTGTGAAGCAGAGCGTTGGCGCTCAGCATTGGTCGAGAGGAGGTCGGAACTGATATGCCAATCCGGTAATGTGAACCTCTGGCCTGGCTTTACACTCAGAGTGGCCATGATGGCTTCCTGCTATTAAAACAACAACAACAACAACAAGAAAAGCATATTGATTACAGTCAAGTCATGGTTTGTAGCTAAAATGTGATTTATTCAAACTTTGATTTGTCAAATAAACCCATCTTTCAAATGAGCAAAGCCATCATTGTTTGTTGTCATCCTGCTTCTTCTCCTTCTGCTTCCTGGTTCTTTGACAGGCATTATTTAAAGGCATTATTAAATATTTCACATAAGGAAAATAATGAAACCTTGTTTTTACATGAAACTTGCCTTATTTAAGTACATATGTGATACTGTAACACGCCAATGTTCTTCAACGTATCAACTTAATGGCAAGTAGTAAATTCAAGACAAAACTGTTGTTCATCACTGGGTCAAATTTGGCATGCTCAGTTGGAATAATGGAAGAAAAATCTGTTTATTTTCTATACTTTGCAGTTCAGTTCTCTTATCGAAAGATCAGCAGATTAGTAAAAGGAATGTCTAAACACGCATTAATTCAGGAATGCAGTATGCAAAAACCAAAAGGAAAGTCTCTGTGAGTGTGTGCACGGGTGTGTGACTATGTATGTATGGGAAAAAGCAGGCAAAAAGTTACTGACACTGGGGGGAAACATCACACAAAACCAGGATGAAATGAATTTCAGGCAAAATCAGAAACTAGGAAAAAGAAAAATTCTCTAAAAAGTATAAAGATATGTCAAATTTATGTTGGAAATATAACATAAATGGTCATTTTATCATATCAGGTAGACTTCTAAAACAGTCAGAAAACTGAGTCCAAATACATAAAAAAATAACAAAGAATTTTCCACTTTCACCTGAAGCCAAACTTTATTTTTACTGAGATTACTGGACAATCAATTAAAAATGAATCACAGATGACAATTTTTTAATATGATCTCTGCTGCAAGTTTCTATATGAGTAAAAATGGAAAAACTCTGAGGTGTCCACAACAGAGGAATGCATGATGAAAGTGACAGAGATGGTAAAATTTACTTGCTTGGTTAGAGAAAGATCAGGAACCACATTTATTGACAACTGGAAACTTCTTACGGACTTTTTGCTGAAAAAAGAGAGGAAAATGGAACTTGTGATTTATGGGTCCGATGATTAGAAAGGGCAGCTTATGGAAAGAAGGAAATTATGAGGTAACCGTGGGGAGAGAAGATAAAATATAAATCTATTTATAACAGCTGTTAAGAAGAATGGAAACTGCTTCTTTAGAATCTTTCTTTTCTTTTTCTTTCCTTTTTCTATATTTCTTTTCCACTTTCTGGTTACTTTTCTTTATTCTTCTTTAATTCAACAGTTTTTCATTTTGTTGAAAAAACTTCTTCCATAAAAGTTATTTTAAAAAAGGAAATGAGGGGAAAAAGCAATATAGATAGATACAGCGAGACCATATCATAGATTCAGTGTTGTCACAAACAGAGCTCATGAAAATAATCCAGAGCTCAATTTTATTCATGTATTATTATTAACATTATTGTTGTTGTTACTAGGCATCCAACTCCAGTAGAGCTTGGGTGTTGTTTTTTGTTGTTGTTACTAGGCATCCAACTCCATAATTTACCAGGCATCCAACTCCAGTAGAGCTTGGGTGGCATACAAAACTAGAAAAAAATATTAAAACATCTAAAAAACATAAAGTCAGTCAGACAACAGGTTAGAACAGCAAGGCTCAATCTTGGCGACTTTAAAATAGGTGAACTGCAACTCCCAGAAGTCCCCAGCCAGCATGTAGTTGGAAGAATTCTGGGAGTTGAAGTCCACCCATCTGAATGTTGCTAAGGTGGAGAAACCCTGGGTTAGAAGATGAAAAGTTTTTGCAGTTATGTTCTGCTGACGAAGGAAGGACAACTCTAGATGATTTGGGATATTGGGGTGGAAAGAGAAAAGCTTTTCTCCCCTAAATTGGCACCCTCAACTCACCGCTTCTGTTCCACTTGGCCTCTGCTTCCTGCCGCTTTTCTGTTATCCGCAAGGTTGCTAAGCACACTTTAAGACGTTGCCAGGCAACCACACTCTCCAGGAGCCAATCAGAAAGCATTCCCTGCAACTGTTTGCAAAGGAGGAGCAGGGGACCATGGCAACGATGAGATGGCAAAGAAATGGTTCAAAGAGTGGAAACTGCTCTTTGGGCAAATTTTTATTTTAAGAAGGGTAATTTATTTCAAGTGGGAGGGTTGCAACAAGAAACACGAGGCTTTTTAAAAAAGAAAATGCTACATGACGAAAGAATGCATTGCCATACAGAACTCTCAATGGACCCTGGTTTTTTAAAATGTATAACTTTTATGTTCACGGTTCTGCCTTGAGCTATATTCTCTTCTTTTGGCAGTCTTTCCATCATTCATATCAGTTTGTCCTGTATTATCTATCCATGAGCTGTGTGTATTTTGCATGTGTATTTTCCTTAAATTAATCTATGGCAGCTATAAAGAATACAAAGATATCAATCAGTGGAGGAAATTCGGACAACTGTACACAGAAGACGAGAAAATAGCAATGAGTGCAGAAATCATTGGGTTAAATCTATCTACAGTATACACATTAATACAAAAACTCTTATTGTCATGATAAATGGTGCATCATAAGGGAGTAATCTGAGAAACCTCAAGTGGGCTAACTTACAAAACTGTATCCAGAATCTGGGATCTATGAATCCTGTGGAGTTAAAAATGGGCAAACTTTTGAAATTGGTTTATGATAATTTCATAAACATTATCATAAAGCAAGTGATCATAAAGCATAATACAAATGATTTCATAAATGATTTCCTCTGGTCAACTTGGTCAACCCCTGATATTTGATTGCTTTATAAAGTTCGAATTTAAAGTAGATATGGCTCTGAATCTTTCCTGGAATTTGAAGCTCTGTCATTGTTGAAGGCATTGAGAAACCTGGTAAGCAAATGATGACCCGTCCAAGATGATGACCCATCACTTGCCTTTCCCCCCCATTGAGTCTGCCATATTCCAACGAGGTCTTTGGTGCTTTCTGAACTTGGTTGTTTTCTTGCAGGCATTTCATTACCAGAATAACAGAGTTGGAAGGACCTAGGGGGTCTTCTAGTCCAACTCGGCTCAGATAGGAAACCCTATACCAGTGGTGGCTAACCTTCTTGGGTTCCTGTGCAAAAATTGTGTGTGTGCTGGCACTCATGCGCTCACATGCCAGCACCCAGAAGGCAATGCGTGCCCCGTGTGCATGTGTGCACAATCCCCCATCCCCCGCTGCTGCCCCTTACCTGCACTGCCCTTCACAGCTGATTGTTGGCTGGTTTGAGGCCTTTTTCAGCCTCCTAGAAACTTGAAAAAAGCCCCTGCAGGCCGAATAGACCCATTTTGTCACTTCCAGTATTACAGGAAGCGATTAAACAGCCGTATTTGGCCTGCAGAGGCTTTTTTCAAGCCTCGGGGAGGCCGAAAAAGGCCTCAAACCACTCAAAAATCAGCTGCGAGGCACGCACATGCGTATGCCAGCACAAATGGCTCTTCATGCTACCTGTGGCACACATGCCATAGGTTCGCCATCATGTCCCTATACCATTTCAGAAAAATAAAATGAAAAAGATGAGGGAATAAAAGAGGAATACCTCAAATTTGTAGATGACACTAAGGTGACAGGAATAGCCAACACTCCAGAAGACAAGCTCAGGATCCAAAAAGATCTTGACAGACTTGAACAATGGGCCCAACAACATGAAATGTATCCAACAACATGAAATGTATCCAACAACATGAAATGTAATGTGGAGAAAAGTAAGGGCTTTACACATAGGCAGGAAAAACCAAAGGTACAAGTACAGATTAGGTGAAACCTGGCTCAAAAACAGCAACTGTGGGAGGGACCTTGGAGTCCTAGTGGATGAACACTTAAACATGGAGCTAGCAACATGCAGCGGTAGCCAAAAAAGCTAATACAATCCTTGGTTGTATAAACAGAGGCACAGAATCAAAATCACACAAAGTATTTATAAATCCTTAGTAAGACCACACCTGGAATCTTCCATCCAGCTCTGGTCACCACATGACAAAAAAGATGTTGTGACTGGAAAAAGTGCAGAGAAGAGCAACTGAGATATTTAAGGGCCTGGAGATGAAAACATATGAAGAATGGTTGCAGGAATTGGATATAGCCAGTCTAGACAAAGGAAGGACTAGGGATGACATGATAGCATTTGAGGGGCTGCCAAAAAGAAGAAGGGTCAACTCAGGGATGGGATTCTAACAGTTTGCACCTGTTTGCAAGAAACTGGTTATTAACATCCTAAGCAGTTGGGAGAACCGGTTGTTAGAAGAAATTCCTGGCCTAATCCTGTAAGGAAGGCAGGAAGGAAACATTCTGGTGTTGCTTACAGAAACTGCCTCTCCGTTAACCCTTATTACATTCTTGGCAGGACTAGACTTCCTGTCTCTGGAACTTCTCTGGAGTTTTTTTTCCCCTCCTTTGCTGGTACTTTGCTTGTGTGGAGTGACCATTCAAAGTTACAATGGCACTGAGAAAAGTGACTTATGACCATTTTTCATAAAATGAGATGGAGAACCCAAATCACCAGAGGTAGACTGCTCCACTATCTACCTATGGACAGCCTAAGAACAACCTTTAGGAAGCCTTCCTTGGTTTGGAAGAAAATCTAGGTAGTGTCACCTTATTTCTCAGTCTAGTTTCCGTGTCCAAGGAAAATCGTTACAATCTTCTGTGTAGCTCCCATTTATGATCCTGACTATGGCTAACATGTCTCAAATAAATCCTCTCTTCTTCAGATTGAATATTGTCTCAAACTGGGTTGTAGAAGAAGCGTTCCTTGCGGAAGGCAAAGACGCTCTGAAATTCAGCCTCGTGGACATCCTATTAAGATTTGAAAACTCTTGTAAACCAGTGGTGGTATTCAAAAACTTTTACTACCAGTTCTGTGGGTGTGGCTTGGTAGGTGTGGCCATGTGACTGGGTGGGTGTGGCTTTTTTGCAGCCCTCACCCATTTTTGGGAGCTTCTTAGCTACAGAGGAGCCTCGGGGGGGGGGGGCGTTTTTGCTCCCCCAAGGCTCCTCTGGGGCTCTGGAAGAAAAGGAACAGAGCATGGGAGGGGCACGCAGCACACCTCCAAGTTCTGTTTTGGGAGCTTCCTGGCCTCAGAAGAGCATCTGGGGGGGCGTTTTTGTTCCCCTAAGGCTTCTCTGGAGCTCTGGAAGGCAAAAAATGGAGGGGGGGGGCTGAGCTCCCTCCATTTTTTGCCTTCCTGGGCCTCAGAAAGGGGAATCTGGCACAGCTGATCTTATCTACAGCTGATTATTGGGAGGGGAAAAAAGAAAGAAATACCTTAGGCAAATGTCAGTCAGGCAGGTGGGGTAAGCGAGCATCGGGTGGGAGGGCGACTGGGTGGGGGGCATGGCCAGCCAGAACTTACTACCGGTTCAGCGACCCATGCCAAATTCTTGCTACCAGTTCGCCCGATCCGTTGCGAACTAGCTGAATACCACCACTGCTGTAAACTCGTTCTTATCTCTGGGTTTTTGGCAGCCTTGACAAACAACTTGGCAAGGCTCTTTCTTGTCAGAGCTAATTAGTTGGAAGCAGCCTTTTATCTGTGAAGAAACAGAATTTGTGGATTAATCCTTAAAAGGTGGGGGCTGCTGCCTTTGTCTTGTGTTTGCTCTCAGGTTGGGTCAGAACAGTGGGAGACCACAGCTGCAATATAAGGGTATCTGCAAGAGGGATGTCATGCCCTTGGGAATGAACATCAACAGCTGGGAAACTCTGACCTCTGAACATTCAGCTTGGAGGCTAAAGATGCAGCATGGCCTTCTTCAATTCGAAGAGGCACTCATTCGGCAGACTGAAGCAAAGAGGGAGTCCCGAAACCAGTGAAATCGGTGGGGGGGGTGTGTGGACAGGAGACAGACTGTATCTGTCCTCAGTGTGGAAAGGATTGCCACTCTCGAAGTGGTCTTTTTAGCCATACTAGATGCTGTTTTAGGACCTCTTTTCAGAGCATGATACCATAGTCTCTTGAGACTGAAGGATGCCAATCAGTGTGTTGTGCAAGTAAGGATTTTTTCATCATATCTTCTCACAGTTAATTGGTGTCCATGGACTTATATTGTCCTATGAATTGGCAATACCTTAATAAGCTGGGGGCAATTAATTGTATCACATTGTCCTATTTTTCCTGCAATACCACAGTGAACCATCAATGGACAGTCAAGTATGTAGGTTCAACTCAAATCAACTCTTTATGACCGTCAATTATACAATACAGCTTTTTTTTTCAACACATTTTTGAAATTGAACCTGCAATACCCAATTCAGCCACCAGGGGGAAATAGGTTCTCTATTTACCAATGAACCTACAATATCTCAGTGAGCCACCAGGGGCAGTATGTTCATTGTATTGTATTCCCCATTGTGGGATCACAATCCACCAAACGGTAATTTCTCCATCCATCAAAACTCTCTCAGAAACCATCAGTGACTTCTTATAATCAGTGGCAGCCAAACACTGTGACGTTTTTATAATTTCACAAATCATGCAGCCATAATTTCATCTGGGAAAATGTAGACATTTTAGACCAATGCCGATCTTACATCTACAAGGTGCAGTGGCTCCCTGTGGACATCTGGATGTCATTTATAGTGCTGTAAATTATTTCAAGGCACAAGTCAGGTTATTGAAGGGACTGTCTGTCTTCCATGGTTTCTCTCTCTGTTCTCATAGAAATGGCATTGTATAGGACAAGCTGGGGTGGGGCAGAGTAAAATACATAATCAGTTTAGAATCCTTGCATTGCCACAAGAGATCCATGTCCAGCCTTCCTTGAATTCCACTGACCTTTAGCTACTGCCAATTTAGCACTTCCTATTAGTTGAGCATATTCTTGTATATAGTCTTGGATACATCATTTATGCTGCACTCTACACAAATGGTCCACATTCTTTGCGCCTGGTAATGCAATCCCATCATTAAACAATGACATCTGATGTACACAGGAGGGAGGTCTTCTCTGTCACAGTGTTGCTGTAGGAACCATCACACCACCTAAGATTTGAATGGCCCAGCTTGACTGGCCTTTCTTAAGATGGTGAAGACCTGGCTCTTCCCCCCCAGGAATATTTTATAGTGAGCTCATCCGGTTGTTTTGGTTTAGTTATTGCTCAGTGGTGATGAATTGGGTTGATTGATTTAGTCTGTTTTTTAATTCTTTATTAGCTGCCCAGAATCATGTGTCAATATACATTCATCTAGTCATATACATTCAAATAATAAATGCATACATACCTACAAGAATTCAACAATTCAACCTTGAGTTATACATATGGTCCACTATGGTTACACTAAAGTGAAAGCCAACTGAAAGCAAATCTAGGACTCATGCTGAGTCCACCCACTACCTATTTGAGCATACTCTGGTGTACCACTAAGCCCAAGTACAGTTCTAGGTCCAGAAAATGTTTCATGTTTCTGCTGTCAGCCATGGTTTCCAACCCAGAACAGCTGAGCTCATCAAGCAGGTCAACCCAAAACCAAAACCAGATGCATTTTGACTTAATGTGTTATATGATCTAGCACGAATGTATCATCTATCATCAAGGACCCTGAGCTATATTCAACTTAGAACAGCTGGGCTATTTTGAATGACCAGGAACCTGGTGATGACATGCTTTTACTGTATTCAGGAAAAGCTATCACCAAGCAGTTGATGGATGACACGGGCTACAGCCTTCCATGACAGCACTTTGGCATGGTTGGAGGGTAGCTGGTTCCTACAGATAGGCAAAGTGACGCTGCCTCTATTAATAAAAGTGTGAGATTGCAAATTCATCCCCAGCCTGTACGTAACAAGGTTACCGTCCAAACCAAGCGACTCAAGTTGAGTGTTGATATGTAACAAAGACAAGCATCTGTTGAATCTGGATTCTGAACCAAGAAAAAGTAATAGCTCTGCTAGCTAGCAGAATAAATTTTGCAGAGGCTTTGCAAACTGGAAAAGTAATATTTTGGCATCTACAGATTAGGAGTGTTTTTTGGGGGGAATCATTGGGATTCCCTTGCCACAGCCAGTGTGGTCTTTGGCAAATTAGGTCATGGATATCCAGGAGAAATACAATACAACACATCAGGAAAGAACCAGCATGCACTGTTTTGGCTAAAGACTACATTTCAACAGGGTTAATATGTTGGCGCTGTTTTTTCATGGAGGATGGGGTATACTAAAAACAAATGGGAGTGCATCTCTATTCATACAACATCTCTCATCACGTTATTTGCAAGCCAAGCAGCTGCATTAGTATCCTGCCAAAAGGAGACTTTTGAATGACTGATTGATTGATATGCCATCAAGTTGTTCTGCCAGCAACCACGGAGACAGATTTTCTCCTTGAGGATCTGTCTCTAACCTAATCATTCAGCTCTTCCAATGGTGTGCCCATCACACTGTAACTGAATCTATCCATCCATCTTGCTCCTGATCACCCTCTTCTTCTCTTTCCTTCCTCCTTTCCCAGCAATTGAGCCTTCTCCAGAGACCAGATATTACATGGAGAAAGTAATACCTGGGTGTTTCAGGTATTACATGTCCAAACTAGGATAATTTGAGTCTGGTCTTTTCTGCCTTAAGTGGATTCATTTCTTCAATGATTGATTGGTTTGTTTTCTTAACTGTCCATGAAATTCTCAGGAGTCTGGTAGCACAGACCAACAGGTCTGTTAAAAGGCATAAACTTTTGTGGGCTATCGAGTAAGTTTCAGGTGATCTCGGACTATCTCAAGAAACAGTGGATTTTTAACACTTTACAATTGTTCATTGAGAACATACTTGTGGTCTGTCTCACCTGCATCTGACTAACCAACATGTCTTCTTCTCCTTTTGCCCATTCACATATCTCTCATTCTAATTTAAGCCCACAACAGTTTAGCCACTTGGTTGCATCCAATGAAGTAAATCGTAGCTCATCCCAGAGGGATCCAGAATTGTCCATCTATTGCTTTTAGCCCATCCATCCATCCTTGCATCTCTGGGCCTGTTGTCTGATGCCAAGAAAAACAAGATAAGGCACCAAGGACCCGTCAGACCCAATCTGTTCCAGCTGCTTCTTTGAACCAGAAGATGAGGAGGAGGAGAATGGGATCTGGATTTCATCGCAGCCTGTAGCATTGGGCCCTGTCCATCCAACCACTCCCCAGTTAAACAAATGAGGTTGGGAGAAACATCAATGTCAATGAAGCCAGTTGTTTCCAGGGCCATGCAGAGGGGAGACTTCATCCCAGCTATGGTATTCTGAAAAATGAGAGAGATGGAGACATTTCATTCAAAGCAGGACAGAATTATTTCAATGGAATCTTGTGAGGTCATGGAGTTCAGGGTTTCCTGGCCTGCTGTGTTTTATGCGCTTTTGACCACAAAAGATATGAGGGTGGCACAGGGGTGGGAAATCCATCGGAAACAGCTTTTTTTTTTTTAAGTCATGCAATGTTGAGAAGCTGTCCTTTTGAAGTTGTCCTTGAGAAGTCAGTTTTACAGAAGTCTCCCGTAGACAGCCAGAGGATGAGGTTCATGCTGAAGAGGCCGTAGGATGATGTTGGGTCAGAAATATAGATACGATGACCATATTTTCTTTGGAAAAGACAAATCTGAAAAAGGGCAGACAAGAATGAAATTCATAAGGATAAAAATTCTGAATTGTTATGACTGTCCTTTACAAAAGAAAATTCAAGAGCAAAACCAAGAATTTTTTTTAACAAAAATACATATTCTAATAGTTAATTTAGTTTATTGATTAGCCCATAAGCCATTTCAAAATACAGAGTTCCAAACACAAATTATTGACAAAACCTTATAAAAGCAATTTAAAATGAAATTGGAATAAAATACAACAATTTAATATATAAATATGTAAAATAAAATAAAAGTGTATTTCGATATAACCACTACAAGCTACCCCTATCAGTCCTACATATGCATATTCTAATTTAAAAAAATCTAAAATCAAACAATACAGGTAGTTTGTTTAACATCCACTCATTCAGTGACCATTTGAAGCTACAACGATGATGGATGGGGGGTGGACACAAATGACATAACAGGTCTCTGTAGTTGTGGCCATTGCTGTATCACGTGATTGCGATTCAGGGCCTGGCCACCAGTTCATAACAATGCAGCATTCTGCAGTCATGTGATTACTATTTGCAATCTTTTTTTAAAATATATGTTTTATTAATATATTTTTATATCACATAAAAATTCCATATCTATCTGAACAGTGTGTTGTCTGGACATAATTAGTGTAAGCACTGGACTTTTTCCCTTCAACCGAAAAGAATGAACTCCTGAAAGCTAGATATTTTCAAAAGGAATCCTTTATTGAAAGGGTGTGAATCCCAGCACTAGTCAAAGCAGAGTCTAAGATGTTTTCAGGCATACAGTAATAGAAAAAGGGAATTAGAATTCCTTCCCTTATTTAGATGTGGATTTAGTCAAACAAAGAACAACTTATTAATGCCCCCTCCCCTTCTCTGGGAACGTATCTTAGGATTGTTATCTCTTCAAGAGGTGACAAGTTTCTAGACATCTGTCTCCAGTCCTCCAGTTGCATATCATGTGAAAGTTATACAGAATCAATGTAAGATTTAATATATTCAGGTTACATCAAAAAGGATTACTTGTACCAACTCCCCCCCTTCTTCTTCCATTGAAGAATGGCAGATACACAGATCTGACATCTAGTTTTAAGTAGAAATGCAGTATTAATCAACATTTATCACAATAATAAGCATAATAAATGTATCAGTAATAATTGCAAAATAGTAATAAAATTAGTTTATCCATCTTACAAAAGTTTTAATACAAAAGTTTTTATTGTCTTTTGGATCTTTTTAGATTCTAATCTCTAATTCTATTAGTTAACCACTGGTCAAACAAGTCCCATATCAAGAAGTACAACCTTTATAATCTTTATTATATACAATCTTCACTGTAGTTAATGAGGAAATCAACAGGAGGTCATAAATGGTGATCGCATGATCATGGGACACTGTGTCAGGCTCAAGACCAGAGACGTGACAATGAGATTCAATCAAGCCCAATCTTTTATTACCTAATGGCAGAATCTTGCCAAACTAAAGCTATAACTTTCTAATCTACTGGATATATCCTGAGAAATTCTAGGGTATGGTTATTCTGCATCTCCTTCCACATGCTCAGGGAAGGGAAGGGAAGGAAATTTCCAATGCTCCCTGTGAGCTTCCCACAAGAAATCTCAATGGGAAAGCCAGCAGGAAGTAGAAAGTCACTCCTGCTCCCACTGCTTTTTTGCTTATTCTGTTCTTTTGCCTTTGGTTGTTCTGTTTCTTTGTTGAAGTAAGGAACTATCTCTGAAATGATGAGCCAATGGGTTGTCTAGTGATCACTGTAATTATAAGGGACATCTGCCCTAGGTGAGAATTATCCTCTTTCAGAGGTATGTGCAAATTACCTTCTGGAGGAAACTATTCCCCTGTGTTTCTAAGAAGCAAATATCCGTTTAATCCTGCCATTCCATTAGCTTTATGCACCAGGGTTAGGGTGACCGTAACAAAATGACTGTCTTTCAAATATTTTCCCTATTTAACACTATTTATCCAAAATGTACAGAAAATCCCTTTTAGTTTTTCCTCCAAAATGGAACTGCCATGGTGATAGGAAAAACAAGAGAGTTAAAGATGGAAGAGAATGACCTTCAGCCCACTAAAAAAAATGCCTTGAGTATCATGGTGATGGTGTCATCATAGGAAGAAAGTTGCAGGTCATGAAAGCTTCTGCCTTTTATAAAAAATTGTTGGTTGGAAAGATGTTATTGGATTCCTGATTTAAGTGTGATGATAAGGAACTGTCTAATAAATTACCACTTGGAAGTATTGAGGGTTAGCTGAAGAACTTTGTGCAAGAGCCATTTCAGTCTTGATCTACCTATTCTTTGTCCAGCATGAATTCCTTCCCTCCCACTGACATTGCTCTTGGCTTTCAGCTTTTTCCAGTTCAGCTCCCATGTTGGCATCTTCCCAATCTTTGGTTGCAATTACATTCCCAGCAGACCTTGCAGAAATCAGGCTATCATTCATTCTGGCTGGGGAATTCTGGGAGTTGAAGTCCACACATCTCAAAGCTGCCATGGCTGATTTCCAGAGAGAGGTAGCCAACCTTGGCTCTGCATCCCAGCCAATACCAATCCATCATAGACAACACTACTTTCCAAATTAAGCGGAGAAGGTCAACCATGCAGAAAATATGTACAGTTAACATGTATGACATAATCCCCGAAGTTGACGGTCATTGTTTCAGTCTCTAGCAAACAGCTGGATTTTGTATATTAAAGATAGTCATGGGAAAGCCACCTTGTTCCTGGGATGGATGTGTTGAAATTCAGCTTTCTCCAAATGGCATCCCAGCACTTTGTCATGCTGGCTTGAGGGATTGTGTCCAGGAGATGTTTAATATGCCAAGAGAGGACAGACTAATTGAAAACCCAAACTTTTAAGGATAAAGTTTGCATTGAAATTAATCTGGGAAAAGGCCTTGGTCGGATTCACATGTTGAACTAAGCCAGGATATATTTTAGATAAGGTTGGTTAAACAAATCTCAGTGCCGGAGTTCATGCCTCATTCTAAGCCAATGTTTTTCAACCTTGGCAACTTTAAGATGGATGGAGAATTTTGCCTGCTGCAAGTCCTCTGATCTTAAGGTTGCCAAGGTTGAAAAACACTGTCCTGAGCCATAAAAAATGGCTTAGAATCCACAGGGATAGAATTTGAGCATCAGGCTAAGGCCCTGAGCATTTTTAAACCATTATTTATATTTTAACATGTGTGCAGCGGCATCTGAAGAGGGTGTTAAAATCAGCAAATTGGCAGGCACAATGCTGTAATGCCATCTCTGCCCTCTTGAACTGTGGGTGTGGCTGAACATATAATCCTGACCAATTGTAACATATTCAATTGCTTGTTCAAGCAAGGTATAGATTACTGCAATGCATAAACCAGGCTGATACATTTTTCTGAATATATTTGATGCTTTTCATGGCACCTGCAATTGCTTTGCTAAAACTCTCTGAGCCCATTTGTGCTAAAACAGTGGGGCTAAGAGTCTCTCAGAGTGGCTTACCAAAATCAACTGAATCCAGGTAGTCCTTGACTTTCAACCATTCCATTAGTGGTCATGTGAAGTTACAATGGCATTGAAAAAATGACTTACAACCAAAATTTGGGCGCCTGGTAACTGACCTGTGTTTATGGGGGTTGCAATGTCCTGGGGTCACATAACCACCATTTTCAACCTTCTCAGCCAGCTACCGAGAAAGTAGGAAGCTGAATTCACTTAATCACTGCATGATTCACTTAACAACTGCAGAGATTCACTTAAGAACCATGGCAAAAAGAGCCATAAAATCAAGCATAACTTGCTTTACAATCGCCTTGCTTAATAATGAAAATTCTGGCCCTAATTGTAGCTATAAGTCAAGGACTACCTGCACGAATCCCAGTTTCAGGGGTGGGCTGCTGGGGGTTCACAGGGGTTCGGGAGAGCCTCTAGCTAAGATTCTGCACAGTTTAGAGAACCCCCAAATCCCACTCCTGGCTGGCCCCACCCCACCCCACCTCTCTCCTCCCAGGAGTCCCGATATGGCCCACTTTGGATGCAGGTAAGTGCAGGAAGCGTGCGGAGGCTCTGGGAGGGGAGGAAACGGGCCTCCTGGAAGTCCAGGAAGGCCAGAAGTGGGCCCATTTCCAGCTTCCAGAGAGCCTCCGGAGCCTGGGGAGGGCAAACCCCCTCTCCCCACCGTGGTGCAGGAGGTTGGCTAGGCCACGCCCACCATGGCCATGCCCACAATTCACTGGGCAGAGAACCCGTTGCTAAAATTTTTGAAGCCCACCCCTGTCCAGTTTCCAAGCTTATAGCTGAAAAGATACAACAGACAAGGAGTAAGGGAAGGGGTGAGAAAAAGAAGAAAAAAGAAACCCATGCAAGCATTTAATTTGTCAGCGTATAGTTCCTACAATGGTCAGTTAGGACAAGGAGGGAAGGAAGCCTAAAGAAATAGGAAAAGGTTTTTCATCATAGACTATGTCGTAAGAACAAATTAAACCTGTGAATTTTCTTCTCCATCTCATCCATAGTGAATTTCCTGGTGTTCCTAAATAAGGTTTTTCTGTGTAATTGCCCTGCCTTGTGCACCAAATTTGATGGACAATCAGACTCCTTGCTGCCTTTAATAGTGAGAGAGTTTCTAAATGTACTTGCCTTTATTGGAACAGTTGGAATACATTCAGAAATGTTTCTGCCTTGAAAACAGCTCATGTTGAACTATCCAGTACAGTCAAACATCAGCTTAGGAAATACTTCGTGGCATTTTGTATGATGTCATAAAATAAATGTCGATGATGATTCTCACTCATCCAAGTCATGACTGTCTCAAGGGTGCCTTTTCAAAAGGCAGCTGGACTTTCTTGTTATTTTCTTGAAGATGTTTCACTTCTCATCCAAGAAGCTTCTTCAGTTCTATCTGTATACTGAGTTAGAGTTAGACTTCCATTCTTCCATTCCCCAGCATTGGGTTAGAAATGAAGGAAAAAACAAAGTCCAGTTGCCTTTTGAAAAAACACCTTTGGGACATGTCATAAACTGTTTTATGGTAATGTTTATATCATGATATTGTTTTATAAAATTTGCCAAATTTTAATTTTGCAGTCATGGGTCCTAGATTTTGGATGCTTCTGAGTTGGCTCATTTGAGATGTTTTGATTCAAAATACCTGATTTGCCCTCTGATGCACCACTTTGCCCAGTTAAATGTTATGGGAACAAGAGTTTTAGTAGTATATAGATTCTGATCTTTTCACCCTTTTAGGTACATTTTTCCCTTTTGTGTCTTCCCTCTCTTGCTGGGGATCAGGTCTGGCCCAGTCCATCTGGAATCACCTCTGGCAGCTTTCCTTTACTCAGCCGATTAAAATGAACTGAGCAAACTAGTGGATGGCTCTCTTTTTAAACCTCCCATCCCAGCCTGCTGCCTCCTTCACCTCCTCTTCAGGGCGAAAAAATCTTGCAAAATTGCTCATTCCCATCTAGACCATTGGCCTCTGCATATTTTCAATTTTACATGACGGATGTGCTCATTAAAATCCCTAAAATCCAAATATTTTGGTGAGCTTAATCAGTTTGATTTAGAAGCCACTGGAGTAAGAATTCTCTGCAGCTTGAGATATTTTTAAGTAGGGAGTATCCTTATCTGGACAGAAGTTGCTCTTTGTGAACATTTTGAAAACAATCCACAATATTAAAAAAAAAAAAAGGTTAGAAACTTCATTTTTGCTATTTCCAAGGACAAAAGAGTTGGTGCCCCATACCCTTGCCTACTTATCTCCTACATTACTTTTAACATGACTGGAGAGACCTGTGTTTGGCATTCTTTTGGTCATAGAATTCATGGGACACTTTTAGATGGTCACAATCTAAAGATGGCATCAAAGGAGATCCTTATTTTTAATTGTATTTATTTGTAGGTACATCTGCCTCAATCCCAGAATGGCTGCAGGGGTTTGGAGAATAGGATTACAGTGAAGAAGGAAGGATGGATGGATGGAAGGAAGGAAGGAAATACACCCTTATGTATTGGAGAAGGGTAACCAAACATGTTTCCATACGTGCACTGCCTTTAACTTCCAGAGGGAAGGAATAAGTAGAATCAATCAACCAACAAATAAAGAGAAAATACCATTGTGCTGCATTCCTCAGTATACTATGATTGAAATGGGCAAATTTATTCTGCAGTTTCCTCCTTTCCTTTCCTTTCCTTTCCTTTCCTTTCCTTTCCTTTCCTTTC
>BLBF01000072.1:12108879-12190179 GCA_015471245.1 Laticauda colubrina
CCTTTCCTTTCCTTTCCTTTCCTTTCCTTTCCTTTCCTTTCCTTTCCCCTGCCCTACCTACCCTACTCTACTCTCTCCCTCCTTCTTTATTTTCTTATTTATATCTATATTTATGCACAGGGCACAGTCTCCTTCCATTTGTCCTCACAATAACATCTCAATGAGGAAGTTTGGGATGAGAGAGATAGGAAATTGCCCAGCAAGCCCAGGAAGCTTCTATGGCAATCTGATGCAATGACTTCACCCATCACATTTTAGATGCACTTGAGGGTCTTCTAGAAGCCCTTGGTCACAGATACTATTCATCTGAGAGGATGATTTTCTTCTGGAATCTTGGCTTTTCAACCATGCAGTGTATAAAACAGGCCTGGGACAGCCACTGTGTGGTGTGAGTGTGTGGATGCGGGAGTATGAGTGTCCAAAAAAAAAAAAAAACCCCAATCAAGATGTAGTCTAAATAAACAGAGTTTCTCCATTTCTGAATGCAGAATACACTATCAATTTAATTTTGATGTTCATCCAGTGATGTCCATGTGTAGAACTTTTTTTAGATTGTTGGAAGGCAGTGTTTGCTGTAAACATTTACTTTTCTTGGCTGAACTGTACTCGTTTGCCTCCTGATTTGTTTTGTATTTTGAAGGAAAGCTTTCTCATTATTCCAGATGTTATTTTATGTTCAACTTCTATATTCCAGTCTCCTATAATTAGTATGATGGCTCTTGTTCTAATCTGTCTCTCCAATATGTTGCAGCAGGTCTCCACAGAATAGCTCATCTTTCACTTTCTTTGAATCTATATAGACTTGAATCATTCTATTCTTGATTGGCTTTCCTTGGATTGGAATCAAGATCATTCCATGATTTTGGAATTTTAAATACAAGCACTTACTTGTGTTAATAACAAAGGCTTCCCCATTTCTTTTATAATTTTCTCATCTGCCATAAAAACCTCTGAAGTGATCCATTCCTTCCTATTTCGGTTTGCTGATTTCTAGACAATCTGATTTCAGTCTTCACATTTCCGTTCTATTACCCAATTTGACCAATGTTCATGGTTCAAAGATTTCAGGTGTCAAGGATACATATCTTGCAAGATCAAACTTTCCTTCTAGTTTTAGGATGTCCCTTTCACTTTTGAGCACTTCATAAACACCAGTCCTATTTGTTTTCCCTCTGCACTTCTTCACCAGTACATTGCATACCATCCTCCCTTATCTTCAGGTAACATCTTGACAGAGACCTGGTTGCAAAATCCCATTAGGTTTGTTTGCCATTTATATTGGGAGGAGGGTGTTATTTTCTTCGATGATCCATCATCTCAACAGTGGAACCTAAAGAGATATTGGGATAGGCAAACTCCTTTGTCATTGCAAGGTAATCATAGCAAAAGTTTATCTTTTAGTAGGCTAAGATGCTGAGTTTGTCAATCAGAAAGTTCAGCGGTTCAAATCCTATCGGAGTGAGCTCCCGTTCCTTGTCTTCGAGAGCACTGGGTCTTCGGTTTTGTAATGGAGATGAGCACCGCCCCAGAGCTGGAAACAACAAATACGAGAGGGGAACCTTTACCTTTACAAACATTCTCAGCCATCCAGGTCATGGTTGTCCCCCAAAAATGCTTTTTGAAAAGGCAACTGGTCTTTGTTTTCCCTTGAAGACATTTTATTTCTTATCCAAGAAGCCCCTTCAGTTCTGAAC
Organism: Laticauda colubrina; assembly: GCA_015471245.1. NCBI lineage: Eukaryota > Metazoa > Chordata > Lepidosauria > Squamata > Elapidae > Laticauda > Laticauda colubrina. Next base: position 12,110,574 of record BLBF01000072.1, read on the forward strand.
TGGAGAATTGAACTGAAGAAGCTTCTTGGCTGAGAAGCATAACACCTTCAAGGAAAAACAAAATCCAGTTACCTTTTGAAAAAGCATCTTTGGGACTTCATTTCTTAGCTTACCTCTTTTACAAGAATGTCTTTCTTCCTAAATAGAGATATGAATCACCAATACTAAGCATTCTCATCACGGTAAACATTTAATCATCTAATCAACAAAATAAATGTCTCAATGTTAATCTTGAGAGAGACAGTTTTGAAATTCCAATGTCCCCTCTCCCAAAGTGGTCTAAGGCACTTTTCAATCGCCTCATATTTATGACCATTTGCAATGCCCCATTTCATATGACTGCGACTGACATCAGTGTTGCTGGAAACCAGTTTTTAATTCTGTTTTCCAGCAAAACCATCCCTCACAAACTATGGGTTTGCTTAACTAGTATGGAATTTGTTTAACAACCACCGTGAAAAAGATTGAAAAATTGGGTCCAGTCATGTGTGACCCTTTTTATAATTGACAGTCTCAATAACAATCATAACTCAAGGACTAACTGTATTGTAAAAAGAAAGTTAATCAGGCTGCTGTGATAGTGTAATGAAGTTCTATTCTTTTTTTTTTAATTGTGTGTCACACATAATGATAAGAACAAAGAAAGCATTTGAACCCAACCTCCCTCAGATCCTCAACTGTAGAGGTACCACACTGGTTATGTTTCTCACTCGAGCCAAACTGAGTCCTATTTCCATTTCGTGCTGTTTTCATATCTAAAACCGATTGCTTTAAGGTCATCTGCAGCACAACACGTATAAACGTTACACTTAATGGAAAGTTGGATAAGATTTTCCTCATCTGTTTCAATTCCAATTACTTGTAGCTGAGTTATTATTTTGAACATTGAGCCAATTTTCTGATTTGAATGGCTGGTTTATTGTTGATTTTTAAATGGTTTTCTATAACTGTCAGCCTGATTTGTGAGATAGTTTTACTGTTGTTTTTAAAGTGAAAAAAATTGCAACGTTGCGTGGTTTGCTTTATACAAGCCACTGTGGGAGGCAATTTTGAAAAGTCAGAGGAAAATATTGCAAACAAACCAAGCAGTGCTTTTGGGGTTCATCTGAATGTTCTTCCAGTCCAGTAACTGGACAATTGCTTACCACCTCAACCGCCACAAAAATGTAAGAAAAAAAAATAGGCTACCCTTGAGTTGAATTCAAATCTTGGTGAGTCCATGGACATGTCCATGTAGTGGTGTTGGCAGCAGGACAAAAATGCTGAGGATTGATGTGTGAGATGTTTTTTGGAGGCCCTATTTTAGCTCACATCTCTGGAATATCCTAGTACTTTCATATTAAAGTACGAACTAGAACTCAACTATGTTTACTTCTAAACTCAAACCAGACTCCAGCAATTTCACCTCACAATAATACAGGTAGACTTCAAGATACAACCATAATGGAACCTGCCCATTATGATCATATGTTGTGAAAGCATTTTTATGACTTTTTCATGGTGTTAAGTGAACATTGTGGTCTTTAAGTAAATCAGTGAGTCACTGTGGGCACAGTTTTGCCCGAAACCAGAAAGGCAGCCAAGTTGCCAAATGCCCAAAATTTAGTTACTGCAGAGGGGACTTGACCACCAAAACTTTGAATCCAGATTGCAAGTTCCCTTTCGTTGGGGTCGGTCTTAACTTTGAATGGTCACAAAGCAAACAGTTGTAACTTGAGAATTATCTGTAGTATCAGCTTGCAAATAGTCTCTCTTGTTTAGCAGCGATGAAATATGTCACCCAAATGTAGGTTATTTCTATGTTAGATTAGTTGCGTGTGGGTTTTTTTAAAAAAAATTTAACTACCAGAGTTTAAACTAAGGAGAAATTTTCTGACAGTGAGAACAATCAATGAATGGAATAGCTTTCCTTCAGAAGTGGTGGGAGTTTCATCACTGGAAGCTTTCAAGAAGAGACTGGACTGTCATTTGTCAGAAATGGTGTAAGGTCTCCTGCTTGAGCAGGGGGTTGGACTAGATGATCTACAAGGTCCCTTCTAACTCTGTTAATCTGTAAATTACCATAAAATATGGTTTCAATCTCTGGTTTCTAATCCATAGAAGTAGTTGCATCCTGCATACAGGCAACACATGTGGCCAGGATGTGATAAAACCTTCTGATTTCAGGTTCCATCTTCTCCTCTCGTAGCTTGATCACAGCACATTTTATAATCCACAAAATCTTGTCAGATCTCAAATGGATTTTCACATGAAATCTTAGAGAGATTTCTCCAGGCGGCTTCTATAATTACTTGTGAGCTGTTAAAGAGCTTTGCAAGGGAAGTATGGAAGTGCCTCTTAAGGATTTGAGACTGTCAGATTTCTCAAGCAGCAAAAAAATCAGTCCAAAGAGCAGCACTGTTTTTTCTCAGATTTGTATGATTTATCCAGGAAAAAGTCAGAGGAAAAAAAGAAGAATTGTGACCTATATTTTACTTTCAGATACACACACACACACACACATCCATTCTTGAATTCTCCTTCTCCTCCTTCTTCCTCTTCCTCTTTCTTTTCTTCTTCTCTTTCTTCTTTTGCTGCTTCTCCTCCTCTGTGGGATGCCTGCTTCTTTGGAAAAAATGGGATAGCCTGTATCTGTAGGTCATTGAGAACCAACTCCCAGAGGTACAGTATATGCCATGATGCTGATCCATTCAATAAAACATTGACATGTCATAGTGGATGGTCTGAACAGAATCGGTCCTTTTTCATCTACTCGTGAAGAATAACTAACATTTTGCAAGGCACTGGCATGACACACTTGCAATACTCCTGTTCTATAATTAATACTGTTGTGTAATTAATACTAAAGAGCTAATTTGGTGTAGTGGAAAAGGCATCAGGCCAGAAACCAGGAAACCCTAATTTCTAATCTTGCCTTAGGCCACAAAGCCGGCTGAGTGACCTTGGACCACTCACTTTCTCTCTCTCAGTCCCAAGAAGCAGATAATGTCAAATCATTTCTGAAATCTTGCCAAGAAAACTATGGAGACATATCCCACAGTCTTCAAGAATTGTACATGGTTAAAGAGGATAATAATAAAAAAACAGTTAATGCTATAATAATGCTACATGTTCCAACCATCCTTTAGTTCAGCACACCTCACATACATCACATCACTGGAAATCCCCAGGTCTGGACAGATCCAGATACAAAGCATAGATTTCCCACACTGCTTGGCCTTGCGGTTTGGCCCTTGTCGAAAGGTAGACTTTGCCTGTTGTTTGATTTAAAATTAAAATTTCCATTCCACCCCCTCTCCTTTTTTAGAATCCACCCAAGTCAACAAGGTTTTTTGTCTACTTGATGCCTTCGGCGTTTCCCAGATTTTGGCTTGAGATGAAAAGTGGCAAGGGCAGGCTTTCCAAAGTCAAAACTACAAAAGAAAATGATGAATTGTATTGAATGATCTCACCTGTGCCAAGAACCAAAAAGCTGCAGAAAGCAGCAAATTCTTCTCTCCTTCTTGAAAAATGACTCCAAGGACATCAACAGGAGGAGGGTCAAAAAAAAAAAAATCAAGATGGTGACTAAGATCTTATGGTCACATCTTGCATTTGTTCCCTCACCTACAAACCCCCATTATTAACCAGATTGTATAACCATCAACTTCAACACCAATCATCCAATGACTCCAGGGTTGAGTGGGAACTAGAACCTGGGTCTCACCAAAAAGTCCTGGTGAAAGATGGGCAGTTGACAGAGGTATCCTATAATTTATAAAATACTTTGGAGATGTCCTTGGGGAAAATCTGAAAGAGCCATTAAGAGGAGAAGGAAGGAAGAAATCATTGAAAGAGTCAGAGATGCAATTACAGGTCTTGGCTTATGACCACAATTGGGATCAGAATTTCCTTTGCTAACCAAGCTGATGTTAAAGATTTGATTTTATAACCTTTATAAGACTTGATTTTATAACCTTTTTTTGCCATGGTTGTTAAGCAAATAACTGCAGCTTTTAAGTGAATCTTATGGTTGTTAAGCAAATCCAACTTCCCCCATTGACTTCGCTTGTCAGAAGACACCTGGGAAGGTCCCAAAAAGTAATCACATGACCCCAGGACACTGCATCCATCATAAATGCCAGGGCCAAGCAACCAAATCAGTGGGGAAGTTGCAACAGTTGTAAGTGTGAGGACCAGCAATGAGCAATGTGAATAAGTTGAGAACTAACTTTAAACAATCCAAAGATCAAATCTGGCATGATAAAGAAACTCATTACAATGCTATCTTGATACTGTTCAATGTTAGATGGAACAAGAGAAAACTGGACAGGATTTCATGATTACAGTATGTTAATCTTGGATAACAATAATAAAGTACTAGTATTTGAAACCTTGCAGTGTCTGTTTCTTGACCTGAGCCACCTCTTCCAGAAATAATTTCAGAAATTTGGCTCTTTATCTCTTATCCAATATTTGGGAGTTGGAAAATGCAACTATTATTGGGAAAGTAAACTGTGACCTTTGGGGATGTGGAACAGCCACACTGTTGGAAGCTCACTGAAGACATCTGAGGGCACCAGGTTGGGAGTGGCTAGTATATATTTTACTCATTTGAATTCAACTTATGCATTGAATTAATACTTGATGGTTCTTCCAAAAACTTAAAGCTGGATTCAGAGCATCTCTTCTAGAAACAGTCATTGGCTCCAAGTCACCAGTAAATTTCCATGACTGAAGGTGGAATTCAGGAGTATCCATGGTTGGAAATAGAAGAAATCAAGATGATGTCTTTGGCTGCTCAATGGAAAGCCCTGCCCTTTCTATGTGTCTAGTAGCATATGGTAGGGCTTTGGTCAACCACTCATGGGTACCATCTTGGTTTTTTTAACTCTTGCTCCTGAGTGGGTTGAACCTGGGTCTTTTCTTTCTCCATAATTAAGATTACAAAAATAAACCAGATAATGACAAATTAGATGTCATTTCCCCAGGCCAAAAAGCCTGCAGTTTTCTTGAGTAAAAAAAAGAAATAACAAGGAGGGACGGGAAGGCCAATCTGTATGAAATTCCATGGGTTGGAGCCATAAATATTTACTGGAATTAATAAGTCCAGATTGACCTTTGCAGGAAAGAAGAGTGTTTTTGGCTTTGCTTCTAAAACGTTTTTCTAAGTAAACAGATTGTACTCAAAAGAATGCAATTTAGAAATCTAATTTCAAATGGAAAGTCTTTCAGTTCAAGATATTTATACAGGCTTGTTTTCATGCAGAGTGTCTTAAGAAGTGTCATCAGTACAGAATGGCTGGCTTCACCCCTTGCCCTGAACTATGGCTTGATGAAAAAGCCATAACTGAATGCATTCAGACAACACTCTGTTTCCAGGCACAGGGTTACAAGATTAGCAGGAACCCATGGGATGTTGTTCATTTATTAGATGCATGGTTAGTATAGGTTTTATATCTTAATTGTTTGGGAGAAAGGTTTATTTTATTTGGCATTTAATCTCCCCCAATGCATTCTTTATAACTATAATTTGTTTAAATGTGTTGACACTAATAGTTTGAGATACTGTTACTTTGTTGTAACTTTAGATGTTATCATAATATAAATTTATGTTTTTTTCATTATAATGTAATAGAGGCTATATGCTAGACCTCGCATAATAGATGGTAAATTATTTTACAAATGTATTTTAATTCTGTCTTGAGTTTTATTTTGTTTATTATCTATACTAGTCGATGACAGCAATTAAACTGAATTGGAATAGATGACATTTTGTTAACGGTTAGCCACCCAAAGACCAAACATAAATCATAAGCCTGATTTACAAACCAGCATGGTAGGATTTACAGATACGTTATGAACCAAACCAAATAACATTACAGCAAGCCCTCAACTTATGACCACAATTGAGCCCAGAATTTCCATTACTAAGTCAGACAGTTGTTAAGGGAATCACTGCAGTTAATTTTTAGCAACATGGTTATTAAGTGAATCTGGCTTCTCCGTTGACTTTATTTGTCAGAAGGTCACAAAAGACCAAGGGACACTACAACCATCATAAATACATGCCAGTTGCTTGGATATTCAACTTTTGATCACATGACTCTGGGGAAGCTGCAATAGTTATGTGAAAAATGGACATAAATCACTTTTTTCAGTTGTGAACTTCAAACACTCACTAAACAAAATGGTTGTAAGTTGAGGACTACCTATATAGCATAGTGTGCTCATTTATTCAGCCAGAAGGTTAATATGGAAGTGCTATTGAATTATTCTGCAGAAAGTATGACATTTACTGGGGAAGTGTTTCATACAACTCATCCTGCACTTCAAAGGCACACCCATGAAAACATTTCACAGTTTCAAACATATTTTCACAGCAGGATCAGTGAGCAAAAGACATCGAATTTGCTTAAAATCCCATTCCAATGATGAAGCTGAACACATAAAGATTTGAAATAGAATTTCTTCTTTCCTCTCTCTTTTTTACCACTTTGTGGGGGTCAAGGGTGAAATGGAACTGACATGTTTTAACTTAAGCTTAAATACAGGGTCCCCAAAGAAGCTTTTCCAAGGGCAACTGGACTTTCTTGGGGTTTTTTCATTGAAAACATTTCACTTTTCATCCAAGAAGCTCCTTCAGTTCTAACTGACAGGTAAAAGAAGGACTTATATTCTTTGTAGTTGTCTGGGTGTTAGAATTCTGAAGGTCCAGATGACTGCAAAGTATATAAATCCTTTCATTCCATCAGTCAGTTGGAACTGAAGAGGCTTCTAGGATGAGAAGTGAAACATTTTCAAGGTAAAAAAAAGAAAAAAAGAAAATCCAGTTGTCTTTTGAGAAGCATCTTTGGGACAACCATGACCTGGATGATTGAGAACCTCCATAGACACTTAAATAGAGAGAAATAGAATTCTGCCACTTTCTGCAAAATATCCAGCTTCTAGTCCTGATGATAAGAGGTGTGTGGGCGATGGCAACTGAAATCCCAGAAACTTGAAATGTGCTTTTGAATCACAATTTCCAGAATGAAAAGGCCTGGATTTCATTTTCCCAGGCCAGTTTTTTCTCAACCTTCCAGGTGGGTGGACTTCAACTCCCAGAACTCCTCAGCCAGCCAATGTCACCAAAGATGAGAAACGCTGCTCTCGACAGATTCACGACTTGCTCAACCTCATCGGGGGAACAAGCCAGAGGCTGAGGAACACAGCTAGTTTTCACTTACGACCAGAACTGGAACCAGAATTTCTGTTGCTAAGCAAGTCGGTCCTTAAGGGAGTCGCTCCCATTTTATTATCTTTGTTACCATGGTTGTTACGTGAATCACTGCAGTTGTTCAGTGCACCACCTGGTCATTAAGGGAATCTGGCTTCCTTCATTGACTGTGCTTGTCAGAAGATGGCTGAGGTCACACCTGGCGATCACATGACCCTGGAATGCAGCAACCATCGAAAATACATGCCAGTTGCCATGTGCCAAAGTTTGATGATATGACTATGGGGATGCTGCAACAGTCATAAGTTTAGGGACTAGTCATAAGTTACTTTTTTTAATGACATTGCAATGTCAAATGGTCACGAAATGAATGGTTGTAGTTGCCGATTTCCTATACACTGTGTAAAATAAGTTCACTGCTACAAAGTAACCAGTTTGAAACCAAATTTCAACCAGACCCATGTGTTGTGTTCCCATAACACAGTGGCTAGTTTTGAGAGCTGATTCAATTTTTAGATGGTGCTATGGGGGCTGATTGAAACTCAAGTGTAGCACTACCACTAGCAATTAAACTTATATCCTGCTTTACAGTGCTTTACTCTCTAAACGGTTTGCAGAGTCAGCATTTTGCCCCCAACAGTCTGGGTCCTCATTTTACCGACCTCGGAAGGATGGAAGGCTGAGTCAACCTTAAGCCAGTGAGGATCAAACTGCTTGCCATGGACAGAGTTTGCCTGCAACTACTGCACCACCAGGACCAAGGAAAGAAGAAGGGGAGAAATAGCAACAGCACGTAGACTTATATACCACTTCACAGTGCTTAACAGCCCCCTCTAAATGGTTTGCAGAGTCAGCCTTTTGCCCCCATCAATCTGTGTCCTCATTTTACCGACCTCGGAAGGATGGAAAGCTGTGTCCACCTGGAGCTGGTGAGACTCGAACTGCCCAGCTGCTGACATCCAGCAATCAACAACAGAAGTTGCCTGCAGTACTGCATTCTAACCACTGTGCCGCCATGGCTCTTGTATAGGTAATCCTCGACTTACAACCATTCATTTAGTGACCATTTGAAATTACAGCAGTACTGAAGAAAATATTTTGTGACTTATTTTTCACACTTATGTCTATTGCAACATCCCCACAGGCATGGGATCAAAATTCGGACACTTAGCAACTGGCTGATATTTATGATAATTGCAGTGTCTTGAAGTCAAAAGTTTTGCAACCTTTTGATAAGCGAAGTCAGATTCACTGAACAACCCTGTTGCTAACTTAACAATTGCAGGGATTCATTTAACTACTACGTCAAGAAAGGTTGCAAAATGGAGCAAAACTCAACAACTATCTTGCTTACCAACAGAGATTTGGGGTTCATAATCCATCATGTATAACTCAGCTGCTTCCACAGGTCTTTTAAGAAGAAAGGGGGGACTGGCAGCTAGGAACTACTGGGATTTGGGGCCTATGCTTAAACAAATATCTACATCATAAAATTAAGAGTGTGGTTGGAAGGTATAAGCAATCTCTTTTTTATTCCAAATCCTACAGCAGTTGAGAGAAGGATAGTGATGAAATGGCACTTTTTGTCCTTAGTATTTCAGGTGTGGGTTTGAAGAGCTTCTGAGAGACTGGATCATAAATTGCACTAGTTTTTAAGATGTAGCAAAATCTTGTTTAAATTCCTCCAGTCAAGCTCAAATCCTACATGACAGGCCCACATAAGGTTTTTTGGCAACTGTGCATGTGGTTGTTGTATCCTTTTTCTGGAAAGTTTCTTTACTTTCTTAGCCTACAAGGAATGGGATTTCCAGGTGAGTAAGCTTCCCATCCAAGTATTCAAACAGGTCCAGTCCTTCTGAACTCCAGGAGTCCTAGATGCTGCTGACAGCTGAGCAACCATCATAAACATTGGATTGGATAGTCCAATTGACTTTAAGGGAGATGACATTCGGGTAAGACTTTCTACACTGAGACCATGAGTATTGGTGCTCAATTATTAAGAAATATTGTTGGGGGCAACAGGCTGATTCTGAAAACCACTTAGAGAGGGCTGTAAAAGCACTGTGAAGCAGTATAGAAGTCTAAGTGGTTAACCACACCAAACTTGGTTGCAGGAAATACGACTTCAGCAACAGAGGGGTCAATGTCTGGAATCCTCTACCTGACTCTGTGGTTTCTTCTCCAAACCCCAAAAACTTTAACCTTAGACTGTCTCCAATTGACCTCTTTCCCCCTTTCCGAAGAGGCCTGTAGAGCGTATTGTATTGTGCCTACAGTCCCTGTCCTATTGTTTCTTTTATTTTTCTTACCTGTACCCATCTATTCATAGCTACGTTTATAATGTCTATTATCTATATAAATATGCAAACAAGCCAGCAAACAAGCAAACAAACAAGTAGATAAAGTGCTTTGCTCAGAGAGGAGAGTTCTGGAGTTTCTTTTTCATCCCCAAACTCCGGCAAGTTCCCGCGCAGCCACATCCTGACTTCCCAGCGATCCCTGACCCATCCAGCCTGCCAGGCCCCCGCTCGCTGGAGCAAGGCGGAAAGGCTCTTGACTTGGGAGCGCGTGTTCTGGCACTCCAACGATCTTCTGCGAAGCGGGTCGAGGTCGATTCGGCCAGCAAAGCGACCCGGGCGGGCTTCCCCAAGCCAGGGGGGGGGGGGGAAGGAGGGGGGGGGGGGGAAGGGGCGGAGGCCGGAGGGGGGGGGGGGGCTCCAAAGCCGCCGGCCCCCCCCCCCTCCCCCCCACACACCCACACTCCATCCTCCCGTTGCCCGCAGGAGGCGGGGAGGCAGAGATCGCGGGGCGTCCGGACTTCTCAGGCAGATCCGAGCCCGCTGCAAAGCCCCGTTGGGGTTGCCTGGCAGGTCCCGCCGAGGAAAGTCAGGATGTGGAAGGTCCTGGCGTATCTCTTGCTGCCCGCCTGGGCAGGGATGCAGCCGGGGGTTCTGGGCAAGGGGGGCCCGGAGCGATCTCAGCATCGCCTGCAACACGGATCCTGCATCTACACGTTCCTGTTGCCGGAGCTGGGAGGCTGCGATGGCGCGGCGGCTGCTCCGGCTGCCGCCGCCGCCGCCGCCCCGTTCCAAGTGTCCAACTCGCTCCAGAGGGATGCGCCGCCCTTGGCCGAAGCCCAGTGGCCCGTCCAGCGACTGCAACAGCTGGAGACCGTCATGGAGAACAACACCCAGTGGCTGCAGAAGGTGGGGAAGAGGAAGGCGGCGAGGGTGCGAAGGCCGAAGGACCAGGGCAAAAGCTGCAGGGATCAGCCCCTGGGGATTGGTGGCGGGGGGGGGGGGGCTGGCTGTAGAGAAATCTGTGTGTGTGTATGTGTGTGTGTGTTGGACGCACTCAGCTGGCTTGGCTTTGAGGTGGGTGGGTTGCAGAGGAGTAAAAAACATGGTGTCAACTCAGAACTGAGTTCTGAACATGGTCTGGCGCAAGGTCACAAAATTAGATTCATTACAAACCAGGGTTTACGTGGCATGTGTGAATGCAGAAATGGAATGGCTTTCACTGGTTGGAGTCTAAGGTAACTATGATAAGGTCTTTGGCGAATGTCTGGGATGGCTTGACTGTGCTGTGCTATTCTCTTTGCAACAGTGGCCCAGGGAAGACAGACAGACAGACAGACAGACAGACAGGTCCTTCGTTTGCATTGCGCTGAAGCCTTGCAAGAAAAGCAACAGGCTGTGGAAAGCAGCTATGGTGGCTGGCACATTGTTTTGCAGGTTTAACGGCAGCTTGCTTGTGGTTTAACGTATTCCGAGTCCCGCCGTTACAGTTTGTAAGGATTTATGACTTAGGACGCTGTGCAGACCAATGGCAAGCGAGTCAGTAAACCAACATGTGAAATCAGGACTAAGATATTATTTATATATTTACTTGATTGATTAGAATTTTATCTAGAACTAATCAGTGGAATGGGCTTGCCTCCATAAGTTGTGGGTGCTCCAAAAGTTGGAGATTTTTAAGAGGAGACTGGACAACCATTTATCTGAAATGGCATAGGGGCTCCTGCTTGATCAGGAGTTGGACTAGAAGACCTCCAAGGTCCCTTCCAATTGTTATTCTGTTATCGCACCTTTAAAAGTAATTTAAGGCAGCAAACATGCTAATGCTGCTTCCCCTCCTAAAACCGGTCACGACAACAACCTTTTGAGGTGAGTTGGGCTAAGAGAGTGTCCAGCCAAAGTCACCCAGTCAGCTTCCATGCCTAAGGCAGGACTAGAACTCACAGTCTCTGGGTTTCTAGTCTGCTGCCTTAAACCAGGGGTCTCCAACCTTGGCCACTTTAAGACTGGTGGACTTCAACTCCCAGAATTCCTCAGCCAGCTTGGCTGAGGAATTCTGGGACTTCCTCAGCTTGCTGGCTGAGGAATTCTGAGAATTGAAGTCCACCAGTCTTAAAGTGGCCAAGGTTGGAGACCCCTGCGTTAAACTACTAGACCAGATTGATTGTCTCTAGTGACATGGTCACATGGGTGGATTCATACTGTATACTAAACTTGTTCTTGTTGGTTGTGAAGTTGTGTCCGACCCATAGTGACCCCATGGACAACCTTCCTCCAGGCCTTCCTGTCCTCTACCATCTTCTAGGAGTCCATATAAGCTCATGCCGACTTCTCTCAGTGATTCCATCCATCCCCCTCACTGTCTGCTGTCCCCTTCTTCTTTTGCCCTCTATTCTGGCCTCTATAATTTCTGGCTGAATGTATAAAGGCAGGCAGATAACTCCACAAAGCATCCATACAAAGTCTTTTTATTGGTTCATCAGGCATCCTCAATATAACTTACAGTTACGTTGAGATTCATCTCAATGTCCAACTCTTTGCACAGCTGACTTTCTGGTGTAAAAGGAGGGTAATCTTTCATCCCCCAAAAGAAGGAGCAAGCGGCTGAGACAGCAGCATGTTGCTGGGTTCCAGGCAAGAGTGGAGAAACCTCCCCCAACCCACCAAGGGTCAATTCAGTGATCAATCAGGATTACAGATGTGGCCACATGACATGGACTACATTTCCCAGGATACCTTAACTACACTTACCATGATGCATTCCCTTAAAGGGACAGCTCCCAATTCCTAACTAACTATCCCACTTCCCATTAACTATATACTGGCTGAACAGCACACCCTTAATCTTTCTCAGCCTTAGGCTCTTCTCCAGTGAGTCCTTCCTTCTCGTTAGGTGGCCAAAGTCTTTAAGTTTCATCTTCAGGATCTGGCCTGAAGCAGTCAGGGTTGATCTCCTCCAGGACTGACCGGTTTGATCGCCTTGCAGTCCAAGGGACTCGCAGGAGTCTTCTCCAGCACCAAAGTTCAAAGGCCTCCATTCTTTGGCGCTCAGACTTCCTTATGGTCCAACTTTCACAGCTATACATTGCAACTGGGAAAACCATATTCTTGACTATATACACTTTTGTTGGCAGAATAATGTCTCTTGCTTTTTAGTATGCTGTCTAGATTTGCCATAGCTTTCCTATAAAGTGAAAGCAAATCACATTAAGCAAATCACGTTTTGATTTGACAGCAAATTGCACTTCTTACTAGTACTGATGATGTTACCTAGTTTGATAATGAAACGTCTGCAAGAAAATAAACAAGTTCAGAGAGCACCAAGGATCCCTCATTTCAACCCTAAGCTCCAAATATGCTCCATTTTTTTGGTACATTTTGATTTATTTCAATGAGTGACCCAAATCAAACTTCTGATCCTTAAACCTTTGTTATGATTCTTCTTGTGGTTCTTAATACTCGGTGTCATTAAGTCTGATGGCTTTAATTTTAACCAGTCTGGGCTGAAGAACCACAAGGGACTGGCTTTCTTACCCTAAGGCAGGGATGGATATAAATTTGAGTCAATGGGTTTTACTGTTGGGGGTGGGGGGAGAATTCATTGGGAGGAGTGGTGATCCAAGATGGGTGGGTGGGATTATCACAAAAGTGATCAGGGCTGGGATTTCTCATTTCTTTCCCTGTTACTTGGAAGGGAAATCTTAGCTTTTCAAAAAAATTCTATGGTAATTTTGATACTGAATAGCAGAAAACCCAGACTATTAAATAGCAGAAAAAAACAAACTATAAATTTTTGACAGAGATTGCTCATGCCTGGCATTAAATGGGCATGATAATGAAGGTTCATATTACATTAACTTCAATCCAACAAACCATATTAGTTGGGAGATATATGGTGCCAGGAAGAGGCATCGGAAAGCTGTTTGTCTGGATCATTTTGGTGGCCAAGATTCTTTGCCCCTTCAAAATTAGTGCATGACAGAGATGCAGGAGAGATGTGCCCTATTTCCCCAAAAATAAAACCTACCCTGAAGTAAGTTCTAGCTTGATTTTTACCAGTGAGCCCAATATAAGCTCTAATTAAAGGTCCTGTCACACTGCCCAACGGATGCAAAACGTTTGTAAAAAGGACACAGCGGATGAGAAAAATGTTCCATCCGTTGTTATCCGCTCTCAAAAGGGGCAAAAATTTGCATAAACAGAGCGGATAACACGGAAAGGAACAGACGGGGGGAGGACGCAGAGCGGATGGAAAGCGGATGCGGAACGGAAGCATCTTTTTGCATCCTCTAGGCATCCTCTAGACATCCTTAAAATCCGAGATAGGTCCCCTCTGCGAACGTTTTTCCCGTTTTAAATGCTTTCTTTGCGTGCTGCATCCGCTTTCATCCTTTCTCTGTCCGTACTACTAACGCTGCGCGTCCGTTCCGCATCCGTTCCGCTTCCTCCCTGCGTCCGTTTACCGCTGGTGCGGATTCGAGTTGCGCAGATGCGCAGCGGATGCCTAGCGGATATAGCGGATGCGTAACGGATGACAACAGATGCAGAACGGATGTCCCCCGTATGCCTAGCGGATGCAGAATGGATGCGTTTGATACATTTTCCGCTCAAAAGTTTTGAGCAGCCCAAAACTTTCTGAGTGGATGAAATGTCCATAAACGGATGCTGGACGGATCGAGAGGAAGCAAAACGGAGGCAGTGAGTACAGAATGGATACATCGCGTTAACCAACGGATGGCAAGTGTTTTTCTCCGTTTTACATCCTCTTTCCATCCGTTGGTGCAGTGTGACAGGGGTTTATGAACCTACCCACTGCAGAGTACACGGGTACAAATTAAGCTAGGATGGGGACAGAGGGGTGGAGCTGCCCTACTACTTACGTTTGGACAGTTGTAGCCAGGCCTCGCACACCCTGACATCTGCCTTGCTGTCTTATTTCTTCTTCAGCTGGCAAGGCAGGCCAGGCTTTCCTGAAGGCCTCTGGAGCTGATAACAAAGTTCTGGATCGATCCAGAGCTCTGTTATTGGTTGAAGAGGCCTTCAGGAAACCCTTGCTGGCCGCAGAAGAAGAAGTTCCTGAAGGCCTCTGACAATGAAAAGGAGGCTGAGGGCGACGGGCACAAGTGAGGCTAGTCAGTGGATGACTTCCCCTGAAAATAAGACCTGGTGACTTTTTTGGTGGCAAATATATATATATATATATATATATATAATTGAGAATTGAGTTGGACAAAGGGCCTCCAGATCTAGTATGTGTGTCATTGGCACACATAATTGGCATAACAATTTAGGCCCTGTGAGATTTTCACAACAGTTGGTTTCTCCACTTATGATCACAATAAACACAGTAGTCCTCGACTTACAACAGTTCATTTAGTGACCTTCAAAGTTACAACGGCACTGGCAAAAGGGACTTATGACCATTTTTCACACTTCTGGCCATTGCAGCATTCCCATGCTCATGTGATTTACAGTCAGATGCTTGACAACTTTATAACGCTTGCGGTGTCTGTCTTTTGCGACTTTCTGTCAAGCAAAGTCAATGTGGAAGCCAGATTCTCTTCATGGTGTTACTAATTTAACAGCTGCAGCCATTCGCTTAACAACAGTGGCAAGACAAGTTCCAAAATGGGGCAAAACTCACTTCACAAATGTCCCATTTAGCAACATCAATCTTGGGCTCCATAGCAGTCATAAGTCAAGAACTACCTATACTGGAAAATTCATCATTAAGCAGTGTGGTAGTTAAGAGAGGCATCACAAGGCGATGCTCAATTTTGCAACCTTTTCGCTGCAGTCATGAAATGAATCACACAGTTCCCCGCTGACTTTGTTTGCCACAAGCCAGCTGGGAAAGGCTGCAAATGGTGATCACATGACCCCAGGACGCTGCAACCATTGTAGATACAATGCTGGTTGACAAGCAACCAAATTTTGATCGCATTACCATTGGGAGGTTGCGATGGTCATAAGTGTGAGGTTTGGTCATATGTTACTTTTTTCCAGCACTGTCATAACTGCAAACAGATTCCTTGCACAGTGTAGCCAGAGAGGAAAGAAGCTAGAAACTGGTTCATTAATACCCATAGCATTCATTGTCCCATCTTGCGGATTCAAAAGATTTCACCTCCTTTTTTACATCAGCTTCTGAGCAACCTACATTGGGGACTTAGCAAAATCTATTTTCATGCTTACAGTTCAGGGCTGGAATGAGCTTCAGTGGGGCTGCCAATTCTTGGAATCTGGCATCGGATGATCCTGAAAATCATCTGAGCAGGAAGGAGATGCCAGAGTGTGTGCGTGTGTGTGTGTGTGTGTGTGAGAGAGAGAGAGAGAGAGAGAGAGGAAAGAAGAGAGAGAGGGGGGAGGGAGAGAGAGGGAGGGAGAGAGAGGGGGAGGAGGGGAAGGAGGGAGAGAAAAGGAGGAAAGGAAGGAGGGAGGGAGAGAGGGAGAGAGAGCTGGGAGGGAGGGGGAGAGGGGGAGGGAGAGAGGGGGTAGGGAGAGAGGGGGAGGAGGGGAAAGACAGAGAGAGAGGGAGGGAAGGAGGGGGGAGAGAGGGGAGGAGGGGGAAGGAGGGAGAGGGGGAAGGAAGAGAGGGAGGAAGGGAGAGAGAGGGAGGGGGAGGGGGAGAGAGTGGGAAGGAGGGGAAGGAGGGAGAGAAAAGGAGGGAAGGAAGGAGGGAGAGAGAGGGAGGTAGGGAGGGAGAGAAAGAGGCTACTATAGGTAGTCCTCGACTTCCAACAGTTCATTTCATGGTTGTCCAAAGTTACAATGACACTGGAAAAAAATGTCTTATGACTGTTTTTCACACTTACAAACATTACAGTCTCCCATGGTCACATGATAAAATTCAGATGCTTGGCAACCGATTCATATTTATGACGGCTACAGTGTCCCAGGGTCACACGATCCCCTTCTGGGGAAGCCAGATTCGCTGAACAACCATCTTACTAACTTAACAGCTGCAGTGATTCACTGAATTGAATTGCAACCGTGGCAAGAAAAGTTGTAAAATGGGGCAAAATTCACTGAACCAGTGTTTCACTTAGCCACAGAAATGTTGGGCTCAATTGTGGTCGTAAGTTGAGGACATTTCCTCGGGGAGTGGCCAATCTCGTCAGCGCTCACGGCCATGTCGGATCCGCAAGTCAGAACACGTGGCGCATTTTCCATCCTTAACAGTCCTGCCAATTACACACACACACACACACACACACACACACCACGCCCCCCCCCTCCCCGTTTCTCTTCCTTTGAGTCCAGCGAGACCTTCAGATTGCAGCCTGGGGAGGATCCCCTGGATATCCAGGCACCCAAGAAAATCCATCTCCATCCCCCGGCAGAAGTTAAAGCGATTTGGGGAGCCACGCAGACTGGTGGGCCCAGAGATGCTTCTGCCTACATTTTTGAAAAATATCCGAATGGTGGAGCAGAAGAAGCGGGCAATGTCCTGCCATGGATGCGCTGAATCGCTCTCCCTCTTCCAGCACACCCAGTTATTTAATTAGAATTCTTGGTCTTAAAATAACAAGCTGGCCAGTTATCAGCACACAAGCACACATACTGGCAGGAAAGGCGAGAGCAGGAGGAGGAGGAGGAGAGGGAGGGAGATATTTTTAGGACTGCTTGTCTATCTACTTGTACGTCTTCCAAACGAGGGATTTTGAAAATGTTCTAACCATTTTAATGGCTGGCATAATCTTCCATTTGAAAATGTGTGTGCCTTGTTTAAAAGTTGATTAAGAGGGGCTTGGCTTCATAGTCAAGATTATATGGGTTTTGTTTTTGTTTTTTTAAATTAAGATTATCAGATATAAAATACAAAGAAAAATAGATAACTGGGGAAAGAGAAAAGGAAAGACGGAGAAAAGAAAAGAAATAGGAGGAAAGCGGGGGGGGGGGGGGGCATTAACTCCCAGTAGAAGTACAACTTACAACCACAAGTGAGCCCTAAATGTATGTTGTTAACCAGATGTTCAGTGAATTTTGCCCCATTTTGCAATCTTTCTTGCCACAATTGATAAGTGAATAAGCGAGTAACCCAGGAGATAAGCGAGTAACCCAGCTGTTAAATGAATCTGGCATACCCATTGACTTTCCTTGTCACGAGGTCACAAAAAGGAATCAGTCACATGATCTTGGGATACAGCAACGGTCATAAATATGAACCAACCATGTGAATTTTGATCACATGACCAGGGGATGCTGGAAAGGTGGTAACTGCAATTTTGAACGGTCACTAAATGAACTGATGTAGGTCGAGGATTACCTGTATTTTTCAATGCACCAAAATACAAAAGAAAATTACAGCCTCAACTTTTTACTTTCACCAACTTAGTAAGTACCGTCCATTTCGATAACAAGAGCTAATTTAATCAGTAAAACCCAAAGTCAAGATATCATATTTTTTTCTGTCTTGAGTACAAAGTCCAGGAGCGGTTTCCAAGTAGAAACAATACTGGATATATTCCTGTCTCTGATTAAAACAGTTAATTTTGCCATCTCTGATAATTCCATCACTTTTTCCATCCATTCTTCCACTGTAGGGATTGATGCGATGGGTTTAATCATGATTTATTAACTAAATTAGATGTCTGGGTTTGCATTGCATACTAACTCCTGAATTATGTCTTGCAAATATGGGTTTGTAGAGTAAGACCAGAACAAATTAGGATGTCACGTGTTCCAGGAACCCTGCCAAAGAGTTAGAAATTTGGGTTGATTAGTTGAATATCATAATGGTGTACTTTTGACAATATAATAAAGCACAAGTTGTGCTCACAAAGTACGATGATTCGATTCATACAAAGTGTCAACCTATAATACAATTTATTCAAGTTGGACTTTAAAAATTGCATGAATTTGACCTTTGTGATTTGAAAAACTTGGCTTGCAGCTTTGTATGTTATGTGAACCAAATTGTTGCTTATTGACTCAGCCATCATTAGAGAAAACAAGATTTTAAAAATACCTATTCTATTATTTTGATTTACACATCGTACAAAGCCATGATCTGCTGATTAAGACACCACTGGCTGCAATCACGGATCAGATTAAGCCATAAAATATGAATTGCAAACTAACATAACTGGTTTTTGATAACCTACTACTGTCTTTCTCAATCTTGGCAATTTAAAGAGAGATGGACTTCAACTCCCAAAATTTCCCAGACACTATTGCTGACTGGAGAATTCTGGGAGATGAAGTCCACCCTTCTTAAAGTTGCCAAAATTGAGAAACATTGGACTACTAAACCAAGGCAATCCTTATATCTTTAAACCAGTGGTTGCCAAACTTTTTCAGTCCACCGCCCCCTTGGTGCTACAAACTCATCCTTGGTGCCCCCCACCCAGGGGTGGGATTCAAATTTCTGTGGGTGTGGCCTAATTTAAGGGTGTGGTTTGCTGGTCACATGACTGGGTAGGCGTGGCTTGCTGGTCACATGACTGGGTGGACGTGGCCAGGTGACTGGCAAACCAAATACAAGTGGTCCTCACTTAATGACCAGTTGTTTAGCAAGTGTTCTAATTTATGACTGGCCTCCCTAGAGCTACTTGACCAGTTTTTGGAGTTTTCACAGCTTTAGATCAGGGGTCTAAATCCCACCCCTGCCTGTGTGTGTGAGAGAGAGGGAGAGAGAGAGGTTGGATAAGATCTCTCTCTCTCTCTCTCTCCCACCAATGCCAGAAAGCCACCGTCAGTCAAAATTCATACTGGTGGTCTCTGAGATTTAAAATTATGAGTTTGGTGGTCCCTGAGGTCCAAATGTTTGGCGACCCCTGATCCAAAGGGATGAGCCTGAGAGAGGGAAAGAGAGAGAGAACAGAAAGAGAAAAGGGAAAGAAAGAAAAAGGGACAAAGAAAGAAGGGTGGGTGGGTGGAAGGAAGGGACAGAAAGAAAAAGAAATAAAGAAGGAGGGAGGGAGGGAGGAGAAAGATAACGAGATACCTATTCTAGTCCAATCACCTGCTCCAGCAGGGTTAGAAGGGAGTTTGTGTGTGTGTGTGTGTGTGTGTGTGTGTGTGTGTGTGTTCTCCTTGTAATTTACCAGTACATTTTGGTTTTGCCTTTTTCAGAATTGGCACTGTAATACATTGGGGAAAAGTAATTTATAGGGTGGAGATCTGGTCCAATGGATCCTGTTTAAAGCCTCAACTAAATGTGAGAGCTTCCTGATAGTCTTGACCATGTTTTGTCCACAAAATCTTTAATAGAAGCCAAAGAGGTTTCAGTGTGGAAAAGGGCCTCAGTCTAAACTAGGCCTCATTCAATCTGATGCATCAGATCTCTGTCTTTCTCTCTCTCTCTCCCTCCTTCCCTCCTTCCCCCTCAGACTAGCTTTGCTCTACTTTCCCAATGTGCCTGCGGGGAGAGCGCTTCAAATATGGATGGATGGATGGATGGAGAGAGACAGACAGACAGACAGACAGGCAAGCAGGCAAGCAGGTAGGCAGGAAGGCAGGCAGGTAAACAGACAGACTTTTTGAATGGATGGACAGACGGGTGGACAGACAGACAGAATGCAACAGCGGTGGCACTTTGGGGAAGCGGTGGCAGCGGCTTTTCCTAACGTGCTGCCGCATTCGAGGCACCAGTTCTGGAGCATTACTACAGTCAATGAGTGAGCTTGCAGGGTCGGAACCTCGAATGCCCCCCTGCCGCCTCTTAGAATCCCCAAGGGGGCCAGCAGAGTGGGGCTAAGAGGCAGCAGGGGGGCATTCGAGGCACCGGCTGGCCCTACAGTTTCACCCATTGACTGTAACACTGCTCCGGAGCCGGCACCTCCAATGCAGAAGCAGTGGCACATTACATGCCACCATGGCCGTGTTCGACGCGCCGCCCCCCTGCAGCCTCTTAGCACCCTTCTGCTGGCCCCCTTGGGGATGCCAAGAGGTGGCAGGTGGGTGTTCGAGGTGCTGGCCCTGCAGGTTCACCCATTGACTATGGTACCGCTCCGGAGCCGGCGCCTCAATGGATGAACCTGCAGGGTCGGCTGGCTCTTTGAATGCCCCCTCGCTGCCTTTTAGTGCCCCTCTGCTGGCCCCCTTGGGGACACTAAGAGGTGGCAGAGGGACAGTGCATTGAACGCTGCTGCAGCAATATATAACGTACCACCGCTTCTGCATTGGAGGTGCCGGCTCCGGAGCAGTGCTACAGTCAATGGGTGAACCTGCAAGACTGGCACCTCGAATGCCCCCCTGCCGCCTCTTAGTGTCCCCAAGGGGGCCAGCAGAGAGGCATAAAGAGGTGGCAGGGGGGCGGTGCATCGAACGCGGCCGTGGCAGCACGTAACGTACCACCGCTTCCACATTGGTGGCACCGGCTCTGGAGCGGTGCTACAGTCAATGAGTGAACCTGCAGGGCTGATGCCTCGAACGCTCCCTTGCTGCCTCTTAGCACCCCCCTGCCATCCCCCTTGCTTTTTAGCACCCCTTTAAGGAATCCCCCCCCCAAGGGACGGTACCGCTCACTTTGGGAACCATTGCTCTAAACAATGCAAAGTCCCAGCCTGCTTGACTGTGAGCTCAAGCTGGGGAAGCATCAGCATAATCTAATTCTCCCAATACGAAAAGGGTAGGTCAAGAATTAGAACCAAGAAGGGTTTTTTTTTTTTTTAAATCATTTCAGGGAATATCACATTTTTAAAAATCCTGATTAAGATCTTAAGCCCATGTCACACTGAACCAACGGATGCAAAGAGGATGTAAAACGGACAAAAAAGCTTGCCATCCGTTCGAAAACGCGATGTACTCACTGCCTCCGTTTTGCTTCCTCTCTATCCATCCAGCATCCGTTTATTGACGTTTCATCCGCTCCAAATGTTTTGGGTTGCCCAAAACTTTTGTGCAGAAAATGTATCCAGTTCGTCTGTTCTGCATCCGCTACGCATCCGCCAGGCATCCGTTTTGCATCCGTTACGCATCCGCTATATCCGCTAGGCATCCGTTCCGCATCCGCGCAACTCACATCCACTCAGATGCAGGGAGGAAGCGAAACGGACTCAGAAAGGATGCAGAACGGATTCCTAGCTGATGCAGCACGGAAACAAAGCATTTAAAACGGAAAAAACGTTCGCAGAGGGGACCTATCTCGGATATTAAGGATGTCTCGAGGATGCCTAGAGGATGCCTAGTGGAAAACCTATATTTCCTATAAAAAGGGGGAGCAACTCATCTGCATCTCACTTTCAGAACAGCAGCCCAGCGGTGCAGACCTCTGCAGCCTTCATCTGGCTCTTCCTCTTCCACAGCATCCAGTCATGTCCACCGTGGATTGTAACAAAGTCCTTTCGGCAGCCACCATCCTTCTACAACAGTGCGAAACCATCTACAGGCTCTGTGAACTCTACTACGGGAAGAAAAAGAGGCACCCAAAAAAAAGTCTGGGTCCAAAGATGGTTCGCCAGAAGAGCAGAGGACAGATTGTACAACAAGCTGATGGTGGAACTCAGGAACGAAGACACTCGGGCGTTCCAGAACTTCATGAGGATGCCTCCAGCCATGTTTGACGAACTTGTGCAGCGGCTGACACCCAAATTGACCAAGGCAAACACCAACTTCCGGCCCAGCCTGGACCCTGGGCTCAAGGTGGCACTCACTCTGCACCACCTGGCCTCAGGGACCACCTACAGCAGCATGCAGTATGGATGGAGGGTGCCATCCAACACCATCAGCATTGTGGTCAGAGAAGTGGTGCAGGCCATCCTCGAAGAATACAAGGAGGAGCTCCTCCAGTGCCCCTCCACTGAAGAAGGATGGAAGAAAGTTTCAGAGCAGTGGTGTCAGAGGTGGAACTTCCCCCACACCGTTAGAGCCATAGATGGCAAGCACGTGGCCTGCAAAGCTCCAGCCAAGTCGGGCTCCACTTATTTCAACTCCAAGGGCTTCTTCAGCATCATCCTCTTCACCATGGTCGATGCTGACTACAAGTTCATGTACATCGATGCTTCAGGCAACGGCTCATCTTCAGATGCCCAGGTATACAACGCCAGTCACCTCAAGGAGGGGATGGAACGCAATCTCATCATGGGCTTCCCAGATCCAGACCCCCTGCCCAATGACAAGCAAGATGTGCCCTACTTCATCATGGGGGATGATGCCTTCTCCCTCAGAACCTACCTCATGAAGCCCTACACTTCCAGACTCCTCACCCGTGAAGAGAGGATCTTCAACTACAGGCTGTCCAGGGCAAGGCAGGTGGTGGAGAACGCCTTTGGCATCCTGGCCAACAGGTTCCAGGTACTTCTCACCACCATGCAGCATAGCCCAGAAACCGTGAGGAGGATCATGGAAGCTTGCTGCATCCTGCACAATCTCATGCGCACCCGCTACCCAGTCTTGCAGAACAGACTCATGGACCTCCAACAAGGCAATGGGGACATGGAGCCTGGGGAATGGAGGCAAGGGCAAAACCTGATCGACACTGAGGATGTGCAAGGTCCCAACAGAGCCTCACATGAAGTGAAGAAGCAGCGCAACCTCCTGAGACAATGGTGCAACTCCCCAGCTGGAGCAGTGGAGTGGCAAGACAGGATGGTAGATGCTTAATGGATGCTTCCTTCAGCCTGTCTCATCACACGGATGAGATTGGGCCATGTATGTTTGGTTGGCCTACAATGAACAGGGCGTTTAATAAAGAGTTGTGTTTATGTTGACATGTGTGGATAATTATTACATTATTATTGATAATAAAGGGCCATAGGTGTGGCACCTGGGAGGGTGGACCATCCAGTCCCACTATGCTTGCACTGGAGGTTTATCTATCCCACTGCTATCCTAACCCATCCCACAGCTATTACCCATGCCACAGGTATCCTTACCCATCCCAAAGCTATCCTTACCCATCCCACAAGCATGCAAAGGCTTAAGCCATTTCTAAAAGTTTCCACCAAGACTTTATTAAAAAAAAAGAAATGAAGCAAGTGTGTGAATCATAAATAGACTTTATTAACAAGAAGCTATAAAACAAAAATGAGTCTCTAGCACTCCTCTTGGTCGCTCAGTCTCAGGGGTGAAGGGTCCAGGTGCTGTGGAGGTGGCCTGTGCTGGAGTGCTTGTCATCAGCTCCTCCAGAAGCAGAATCAGCAGAAGCGCCAGCCCCAGAAGAGCGAGCCCGTGCTGCAGAAGCCCCAGGAGAACCAGAGTGAGGGCCAGGGGGCGGGATGGTAGCCCTGTCCCTCTTGCAAGGGTTGGCAGCAGATGGCTGAGGCTTGCTGTGCTTCCGCATGGTTGTGGGGTTGCTGGCTGGCAGGGAGGCTGGCACCAAGGCTGGCAGGAAGGCTAGCATGTAGGCAGGCACCAAGGCTGGCAGGGAGGCAGGCACCAAGGCTGGCAGGGAGGCAGGCACCAAGGCTGGCAGCAAGGCTTGCAGGCAGGCTGGCACCAAGGCTGGCAGGGAGGCTGGCAGCAAGGCTGGCAGCAAGGCCTGCAGGCAGACATGCAGGCAGGACAGGCAAGGCAATCAATCCATCCGGCAGCAGGTCTTTCCTCTGAATGGCGACCTGCTTCCGAGCTGCTTCCGTTATATCCGCGGGGCTGACGCAATGCATCCTCCCCGCATGCGCAATTAATGCCAGGCATCCATGAGGCTTCCGCTGTGCATCCGCTTCCATCCGCTAGGCTTGCGTTCTGCATCCGCTGTATCCGTTCCGCGTCCGCTTTGCTGCGGCCCCCCGGAAGCCTTGCGGATGTGCCATCCGCTCTCATCCGCTCCCATCCGCTGGGCTTCCGTTCCGCATCCGCTTTCCATCCGCCCTGCGTCCTCCCCGCGTCCGTGTTATCCGCTCCGGTTATGCAAATTTTTGCCCCTTTTGAGAGCGGATAACAATGGATGGAACATTTTGCTCGTCCGCTGTGTCCTTTTTGCATCCGTTGGGCAGTGTGACATGGGCTTTACCAAGCTAAGAAAAGTTAAGAATTTATTATTAATACTATAGCTAATGGAATGTGCAGGGAAACTTCCAGTTAACATGACAAAGGAACCTAGCAAAAAAAGAGGAAGTTTCTGACTTAGGTTTATTGGAGATCTTTAATAAAATACGATGATATAAATAATGACTAAATCTAAAAAAAATATTGCATCACTGGCTTGCGAAGAGAACCACCAGGTGGCAGAAGAGAGCTGAGAGATTTCTGTTCTTGGTGCTGCCATCTACCAGTTATAGTCATTTTTGCAGCCTAATTGTACTGCCAACTACTAGTATCTGATGACACATCCTGTCGTTCAGGTGTCCCCACCCCAAAAGCAAAACATGAAATGGAGCCAGGAGATCTTATTTCAGTAGAGTATATGTGCGTGTGTACATGTACAGATAGTTCTCAGTTTACAATCATTCATTTAAGCAACTGTTTAAAGTTACAATGGAACTAAGAAGACTGTCTTACCACCAATCCTTGTACTTACAATCATCGCAGCATCCCCACGGACACATGATCAAAATTTGGGTACTCGGCAACCGACATGTATTTACAATTGTTGAGCCTGCCAGGGTCATGTGATCACTCTTTGTGACCTTCCCAGTTGCCTTAAGACAAGCAAAGTCAATGGGGGAAAGTGGATTCACTTCACAACCGCATAATTCACTTAACAACAGCAGTGAAACCTGAACCACTGGGGCAAAAACAGTTCAATAAATCAGCATGACTCACTGTCAGAGCGTTTGCAACGTGACTGCTATTATGAGATAACCCAGGAGCAAAACCCAGGAGCACACACAGAGGCTTAGACATTTAACAGTGGTTTATATACAAGACATATACAGAAATATCAGTGATAGGCCGCAAATACCTTTACAAGCAAGCAAATTTTCTTCTTAATTCCACGGAGATCTCTGCAATGAATACCAGTCACAAAGAGAGAGAACCATGCCCTCTAATGGTTGCAATAGATAGGGATATTTAACCCCCAGTTTTAAAGGGAAATACCCATGCTATGCTGAATCACCTTTTATTTCATCAGCCACATTTGGTAGCTATTCACTGCTGGTCGGCTCTTAAATCCCAAGACCTTAACACTCACTTAACATTGGAAATTTTGACCCTGACTGTTGTTGTAAGTTGAGGAATACTGGTATTAGCAAAGGAGAACCAGTTTGGGGTTTGGGACAGTGGGCCAGGTCTTTGGTTGTGTTGTTGTATGCATTCTAACAAACCTCCAGTTTGGTTTATTGGCACATTTCAAGTGAATAATCCAGGTTTCCTCTCAATCAGGAAGGTTCCCGGTGGTTATCCTAAACCCCCCCCCCCCCCAAAAGAAGGAAAAAAAAAACCCCAAAAAAAAAAGATGGGAATGAATTTTCAAAACAGACCCTGATCAAAAACACAACTCAAATGTGGTAACGACACTTACTCAAGCTCAAGTCATCCGTGGGTTATCAGCTGACCCAAAATGCTGTCTAGAAAAGTCACATATTTACTAGAGGCTTGCAAGGGTCTGCAAGAAATAGAACCAGAGGCAAAACACAGAACTGCCAAGAAGATGGGATTCTCTTTTCTGCTATCTGAGGACACCATGTAATAGCCAAAAAATGGGACATCATATAATAGCCATAGCATTTAGACTTATATACTGCTTCATAGTGCTTTACAGCCCATTCTAAGCAGTTTACAGAGTCAGCCTCTTACCCCCAACAATCTGGGTCCTCAGTTTACCCATCTCAGAAGGATGGCAAACTGAGTCAACTTTGAGCCGGTGAGATTCAAATTGCCAAAGATGTCTATGGGAGGCATAAAGAGAGAGGGGTTGTTCTCTCCCCCCTCCCCGCTAAGGGATGTCCATGCCCAACCCAACAGCTTCCAGCTATACTGGCACAAGTTCACTCCCAGATTTCCAAACTAGACTCTGCTTGTCCGGAAACTGCCTGGGACCAGAGGGCAGGAAGGGAGGGACAGACATAGTCTTGGAGGCCTCCCACCGTTGTCTCCAAATTATCATGTTTAAGATGATAAAATGGGAAAGAAACGGTCATGCCAACTGTCTTTATCCAACCCAGCCTTAATTCTTTTGTCCAGAGGGCAAGGTTAATTCATCTGGGACAGAACTGGCTGAGTCAGCAAATGAATGATATGAAATGAGATATTCAAGATTTCTGTCACTCCTCTCCAACCTTTGGGTTTGAACCAGAAAGATTATATAGTGATCGGATTTGTATGCTATCACATTCAAAGAGACTCATAAGCAGTTTTCAGAAGCATCTGCAGCTTAACATAAAATCCCTAGTTTGGGGTATGGCCTACAGCGGGGGTCTCCGACCTTGGCAACTTTCAGACTTGTGGAACAACTCCCAGAGTTTGAAAGCTGGCTGAGGAACTCTGGGAGTTGAAGTCCACAAGTCTCAAAGTTGCCCAGATTGTAGAGCTCTGGCCTATAGTGTTACCTTCAAGCAGGGGTGGGATTCTACTGGTTTGGACCAGGTCGGGCGAACCAGATGTTAAATTTGCATCTGTTTTGCCAAACTGGTATTTGAACCAACCGGCTGGCCCCGCTCACCCCTCCCCTCCCCTCCCCGAAGTCTCCACGTGGCCCTTTTTCAATGCAGGTAAGTGCAGGGAGGTGGAAAATGGGCCTGTTTCCGGAAATACTGGAAGTCACAGAACGGGCCTGTTTCCGGCTTCCAGAGGCCCGGGGGAGGCTGTTTTTGCCCTCCCAGAGGCCCGAGGTCAACCTCCGGACCCTTGGGAAAGTGAAAAATGGCCCTCCAGGAAGTTCTAGTAGGCCACACCCACCATGGCCAGTCCCACACAGCAACTGGGCAGAGAATCGGTTGCTGGGATTTTTGAATCCCACGCCTGCCTTCCAGTCTCTTTGCTGGTTTTCCTTGCTTTGTTTCAATCCGCTGACTGGCGAGGGTTTCTAGGGAAGAATTTCACAAGTCTGGTTTATCTCTTCAAAAGACACCCACATGTTACCACTGCAATGGGGTTACACAAATATGCTTGGATTAACTGGAGTAATTTATTCATTTCAATTCAAGCATGAAGCCAGACAGAACAAATCTGCTTCCCTCCCTGAAACGTGCTGATTCCAGGAGTTTGTAGAGGCAGCTGTTTCTTCAGCTTGCTGACAGATTTCAAAGGCTTGGATTTCCAGGTATGAAATGGCACTGGAAAATAAATCACAGTCGAGAGCAGAAGAAGAAGAAGGGATGGGCAGATGTTCCAGTAAATTGCTACATAACTTGCCATTAACCAGCATTAGGTAATTGATATTCAAATATTCAAAATGTCCAAAACTAAGTTGACCATAGCAATAGCACTCAGAGTATATACTACTTCCTAGTGCTTTACAGCCCTCAATAAGTGGTTTACAGTGTCAGCCTATTGCCCCCAACAATCTGGGTCCTCATTTTACTGATCTTGGAAGGATGGAAAGCTGAGTCAACTTTGAATTGGTCAGGCTCAAACTCTTGGCAGTGGGCAGAGTTAGCCTGCAACACTGCATATAGTGGCCCTTTATTTCAATATCAGGATAATTATGAATAGTGCAAAATGTTTTGACAGAGCTAACTATATATTTTTATTTAGTTAGTTGTGTCCTGACTTTATTAGTCGTACAAATAACTCAAGGCAGCAAACGTATCCAACATACCTTCCTCCTCTTATTTTCTAACAACAGCAACTCTGTGAGGTGGGTTAGGCTGAAAGAGAGTGACTGCCTAAAGTCATTTTTATGCCTAAAGTTGGTTTTCATGGCTAAGGCAGAACTAGAATTCACAGCCTCCCACTTTCTAGCCGTAGCCATTAGGTCAAACTGACTCTCTGTCTGGTTAACAAAGGCAACCAAGACCAACCCAAGCACATCTTATCCAGGGTCTTCTATTCTACAGGGGCTCATCCCATGATCTGGCTCAATCCACCAGAGATGGAGAGTTAGCTGGATAATTCTGGGAGTTGAAGTCCACCCATCTTAAAGTTGCCAAGAAAAGAAACTCTGCTATAGAAAACTGCTGGGTCTTTAAGGCTATGTGGAAGGGTGGAAAGATCAGGGCTATCCACATTTTGATAATAATGATGTTCCATAAGGTAGGATCTACAACAGAGAAGGGATATCCCATGGATCCTACAGGTGACAATGTTTTCTGAAAGAAGATAAAGAATGCCTAATCTAGGACTGGGAACAGGCAATCTTGCAAGTACAGATAGTTCTCAACCCATGATCACAACCACAATCATGGCTGTGGGGATGTTGCAATGGTCCTAAGGCTAAGAACCAATTATAAGTCATTTTTTTCAGTGTTATTGTAATTTTAAATAGTTCCTAAATGAATGATATAAGTCAAGGATTGCTTGAAATTGTTTCTACATGACTTGGCTAAGTCACCTAAAAAGAGAAGCAAGATGAAGTGCTAGGGATTTGCCAAATAGCGAAGATAAAGTTCAGCAAAGCCTCCTGGCAAATGTAGAGTCCTTAAGTTCCCATTTAGTTAAACTTTGCAATCAGAAGATGTTGGTGATGCAAGAATCAAGCCAAAATAAAGTTACTGTGCAATGTACATATCTACGAAGATGTGTGCAGATGCTTTGCAGTCTAGTTAGCCCTGCTTAGAATACAAAATACAAATAGAAACTATGAATACAGACTAACAGAGTTGGAAGGGACCTTGGAGGGCTTCAAGTCCAACCCCCTGTCTCAAGTAGCAGATTATATACCATCCAAAAAAATGACTATCCAATCTGTTCCTAAAACTTCCAGTGATGAAGCATCCACAACTTCTGAAGGCAAAAGCTATTCCACTGATTTAATAGTTCTCACTGATGGGAAAATTTCTCCTTAATTCTAGACTGAATCTCTGCCTGGTAAGCTTCCACCCATTACCTTTCTGCTGTCCTTGGGTGCTTTGGAGAATAGGGTGACCCCCCCTCTTCTCTGTGACAACCCCTCAAATTTAATCCCCATTGCTTACGTTCTTTCAGCTGGAGAGTTACATCCAGGACAACGTGAGGATGGAGATGTCAGAGATCCATTTAAGTTCTGTACAGGACCACACGGCAGCCATATTGGAAATTGGGACCAACCTCCTTAACCAAACTGCTGAGCAAACCCGTAAGCTCACTGATGTAGAGATACAGGTAAGCTGAAGTTCTTTTGGTAGCCTTTTCCTGGATTTTATCTCTGGTGATTATTATTTTTTTAGAGCAAGGTTATTTCTTGCCAATTTACAGGGGCTGGTTTGCCTATTTCAGCCATAATGGCCCCACCATTGTTTACTGAATATACATCAAAATTGAGATGATAGCCAGAAGGGAAGATGATCTCCAAACCACAGTGGCTGCCTTTGCAGATGCTATGCCAAAACAAAACTGGGGTTTAATATGATGGATCATGGCTGGATTTTCTGTCACGAACGTGACTTGGTCCCTGAATTCATGCGTTTCTGGAACAACTGAACAAATAGCCATTCCTGTGGCATATTAAACCACCAAAAAAGAACCAAAGTCAAAAGCCACATACTCTATGTTGGCGTGCCACTGATGACAATTTGGAAGCTTCAGTTGGGCCCCAATGCAAGAGCCCAAATGTTGTCTGGTCAGTTATGGTAATCCAAAAGAACATGAGTAGCTTCTGCAAAAGTAGAAGGGTTTGAACAATCATATTCAAGGAATGGAGCTATCCTAAACCAATCATGTCAGCTGTTCATTTTCCACAAAGCTGTGCCATGGCTTGTTCAGAAAATACACAAAGTTTAAAACAGGCACGAACCTACAAATCAGTGCTTGCCTTGCTGACCAAAAAAGGAACATGGAAGACATCCAAGGTGAAGATACAGTTGCAAACAAAATTGCAAATTCCCAAGAGGCAAATGCAATAGCAAAGGTGTGGATAGAACATGGATGCAATAGCATAAGTGTGGATAGTACCCTGGAAAGGTGAGGAACTGGCTATGAACTTGCAAGGAATGACATGGATATTGAAATACTGTAGTTCCAAGTCATGTCAATTTATTGGTTTAATAAGCCACAAGAACATAGGCTGGCAGTTTCTCAATATGCAACTCTTTAGTTTCTAGTTTGGCACAACAATAATTTGTTGATATCTTCTAATAAACCGACTCCCTGCTGAGTCCTGGATGAATTGAAATCAGCTGCAACTTCCAAAAAATGTTTTTCATTTAGATCCTTTGTTAGAGTGGCACAATTGTTTAAAAAAAACACCATACTATACAATATTCTTAGGAAAGGGGATTCTGATATATCATGCCATATCATTTTTGCTTGATTAAGCAAAACAATAGAAGTAGTAAGTCCTTCCCAAGAGACAAGCTTTCCGTTATTCTCCACTTTTTTATATACAGTAACTCAGGCTACTATGCAAGAAGAAAAGAAGATGAATAAGAAGGGCCTGCCTAACATCTTCAGAGCAGGAAGCCCCGAAGAGGTTTTTTTGCAATTATCCCTTCTGCAATAAATCCTGAATCTGTGCTGAAATCCAAAAGCTTCACCAACTTAGCTAGGGTTAGCTATATTAATTCAATTTCTAATTCTGTAGTGTGTGATTGTTGCCTTTCATCCTTTTCCCTCTATTTTCCTTATCTCAGTAAACATTATAAATATAAATATAGCAATTTGACTTCATTGACTGATATAAAAATAATTTCTTATTAAATACTTTCCCTTATGCAAAATTCTACAGCTATCCCTTGTGTTTCAGGAACATTGCCAGGTTTGTTAAGTTCTGTGCTTCTGTAGTTAGGGCAGTAATTTCTTGTTTTGTTTTTTCCTGAACTTGAGCTGAAGGAAGAAAAGCTACAGGCAGTCAACTTATAGTTCTCAACTTACGACTGTAAATGATCCCTCAATTATGATTGAACATTACACTGGTTGTTAAGTGAGTGATCACATGGCTGGACCCAATTTTACAACCTTCTTTGCTGGGGTCATTAAGCAAATATCAATGTCATTAAGTAAACTGATATCCAAAATGGATATTTTTTGGTGGAAACTGAAACTAAATATTTGTTTTAGCACAAAAATAAAAATTGCAAAATATGGTAATGTGACAGAAGGATGTTGCAAACAGCCATCAGAACTTGAACCCAGGTCACAAGTATCATTTTTCAGGTCCAGGATAACTTCAAATGGTTGCTAAATGAATAGTCATACCCTGTGGATTTCTTGTGAAATCTTGCCCAGCTAGACAGTCTAGGGCAGTCAGGTAACAGATTGTAGAACAACAGAGTTAGAAGAGACCTTATAGGTCATCTAGTCCAACCTCCTGCCCAAGCAGCAGACCCTGCACCATTTCTGACAGATGGTGGTCCAGTCTCTTCTTGAAAGCTTCCAGTGATGAAGCTCCCACAACTTTTGAAGGCAACTTCTCTTCCACAGGTTGATTGCTCTCACTGTCTGGAAATGTTTCCAGGTTGAATATCTTCTTGATCAGTTTCCATCCATTGTTCCTCGTCTGGCCTTCAGGTGCCTTGGAAAATAGCTTGACCCCCCTCCTCTCTGTGACAGCCCCTCAAATACTGGAACATTGCTATCCTTTCTCCCCTGGTCCTTCTCTCCATGAGACTAGCCATGCCTAGTTCTTGTAACCATTCGTCATGTTTTAGCCTCCAGTCCCCGAATAATCTTGGTTGCTCTTTGCACTCTTCTAGAGTCTCAACATCTTTTTTACGGTGTGGTGACCAAAACTGGATGCAGTCCTCTAGGTGTGCTCTTATTAAGGCTAAGTGATATTAGCACCTCACATGATCTTGATTGTATCCCTCTGTTAATGCAATTTAGGATTAGAATTAGCTTGATTGCTGGTGGTCTATCATAAATATCTGAGGGAACTTTGGAGGAATTGCTCAACCAATGAGATCTCTCAGGTTGTTATTCTTGATTTGTATCAGAATTACTTCAGTTCCTATTGTATTTTAAGCCATCAGTCGTGGTTTAGAAATCACACACTAAACTGAAGTCAAACCACCTGAAGATTGAGTATGATCATCAGGGTCAAGAAAAGATTGAGGAGATTTTCCCTGCTGTTTCTGCTCTACGGTGTAACCACGTTTTCTAACAACCAGGTTCTCAACCAAACATCCCGCCTGGAAATTCAAGTTTTGGAAAATTCCCTGTCTACCAACAAGCTTGAGAAACAGCTGCTTCTGCAGACCCACGAAATCAGCAGACTCCAGGAGAGAAACAGGTTAGTCCTGTTTGGCTTGATGTTTAATTCATGAGGAATAAGTGAAACTCATCAAATCCAAGCACATTTGTATAATGCTAGTGCAGTTGTGGCATCATAGAGCCCCGGAGAAGAGGGAAATATTGAGAAACCATTACAGAAATGAAAAAAAGCAGAAGCCCCAGAAAAGATGCTAGTGTGAGAAAGAGACTCAGCCTATCTTCTCCCTAACTCAGGGGAGTAAAGGACAGAGGAGAGGAAAATCACAACCAATCTTGTCAAGACCTGTTGATCCATCTTATCTCAGTAAAACTGAGTTCTAGTCTGCTTCTGAAGTCAGCTTCCTGGTCTGGTTAATTTTGAAGGGAGGACAAGCATTTTTGTTTCTTGTGGACAGAGAATTCATCACCTCTAGATATAGCTAGAGAAATTTTTGTTGGAAAACCAGTCGGTAAAGTTGCCTCTACATGTAGTCTTGGAGTTACAATCCTTCATCTAGCCACCATTAAAAGTTGCAATGGCACTGAAAAAATTGAATTACAACAGTCCTCTTGCTTATGACCATTGCAGCATCCCCACGATCATACGATCAGCATTAACATCTTTGACAAAGAAAGGTCATAAAATTGGGTGAAACTCATTGAACAACTGTCTTGCTTAGCAACAGAAATTCTGGTCCCAATTGTAGTTGTAAGTTGAGAACTACCTGTAGAGGGCAAGACAGACAAATTCAAGGAACATGTTGAATTTAGAGATGACTGCATATAAAAAAAACCAAGAAAACAGCCATGGCAATCCCTGTTTTTTATGGTTTGATATCAGTTCTGTTTATCTTAGTCATTAATCAGTGTTCTCAGTTTTCAAAATTCCTAGAACCATAAAGTATAAATGTTGTGCAATAGCTTCTCCTATGTTTTTTCTTCACCCAGTCAAGCTTATTGTGTGAAGATAGACAGTATAGCACCTGTTTCTCTGACTTCACATGGAATTTGTTCCAAGGTGGAATTCTAGAAGCAGTTGCCCTGAAATGAAGACTAGATTTACTAGTTAAATATTACACAATTCTGTTCCTGCATGGTCTGTTTCAGTATATTACAGGTTGTCCTCAATTTGCAACAGTTCATTTCGTGAAGTTATAACGGCACTGAGAAAAGGGACTTTTCATAGTAACAACCTATGACAACCTATACATAGGTATGTTTCACTTCTCATCCAAGGAGGTTCTTCAGAAACATCTTCAGAGGAAAAACAAGGAAGCCCAGTTGCCTCCTGGGGCAACCATGACCTCAATGACTGAGAATCTATGCAGACTTTTAGCTATGCAATTTGGGATAAACTCCCTTTGAATGGTATGGGAGTAGAATGAATTTCCAGAGGAAAAAAAAAATTGCAGACTACACGAACAGGGCGCACTACTCAGATGACCCTGAGGACACAGATAAACCTCTAAGTGCTACAATGACCCTCTAAAAGGATGCAAAATGACCAGCTGTCTGCAAGGAATATCAATCCTTCCATTCCCCACCATCCAGTCAGAGATGAAGAAGCTTCTTGGATGAGAAGCGAAACGTCTTCAAAGAAAAATCAAGAAAGTCCAGTTGCCTTTTAAAAAAGCACCTTTGGGACAGTCATAGGTCACATTTTTAGTGCCATTGTAACTTCAAACAATCACTAAATGAACTGTTGTAAGTAGACAGCTAACTGTACAAGGAACAGTCCTAAGTCATTTTTTCCAGTGCCAGATTATTTATAATAATGTGACTATTTATTTATGATGGACATGGTATGATGGACAGACTATTTATAATATGATGGACATGGTACAACAGTTTACCAGAAGTGCTCTACGAGTTTTAAACTCTGAACACTCATTAAACAACTGACAACAGTGGTGGGATTAAAAAAAAATTACGACTAGTTCTATGGGCGTGGCTTGGTGAGCATGGCAGGGGAAAGATGCTGTAAAATCTCCAATCAGAGGTGGGATTGGCCGATTCTCTGAACTACTCAAAATTTCCACTACCAGTTCTCCAGAACTGGTCCAAACTTGCTAAATACCACCTCTGAACTGATAATGTTGAGGAATACTTTTGCCCAGATTGGCTACCTTTAGGTCAGTCACAAACCCATTATTAGCCATGTTTAGAGCATAATTATTCACTGCTTTGGTTGGCTGAACCTTGCGTCAGTCTCACTATCAACCATCAACAGACATATAGAGACAAACTATATTTACATAGAGACAATAAAAAACCTAGGGAGGAAACAAAAAGATTTAACGCATCCTCTTCAGATAAGCAGATATCAACACCAGCTGAACACAACCAGGCAGAAGACAATGCTCTAAACAAGGAGCTACCAAGGAAAAAACTACACCCCACCAAATAGCAAGCTATTGAATACAAACAGGCAGCAAACCCCAAATCTAGTTCTCCTGAAGATGTTATCCAGTTGGATGATGAAACATCTCCAAACAGACAACCAAGCTCAGAGAGCACCAACATCTCCATCCCTCTCTTGAAACAGAATTCAGACTATACATATCATTGAAAAGCCAAGCTCCTAGTAATGCTGGAAAGGCCAAAAATGTATTAGTGTAATAATTTATGTTGGTTTATGAATGTGATGTAAAGATTAAGGACATGAACTACTTCCAGGAAGAGCCAGGTTCAAGCCCACCTTATGCCATAGAAGCTCACTAGTTAACTTTGGGTCAGTGATTCTGTCTACTGGTTGTTGTTGTTTTTTTAAAATGAGGGTTGCAGTACTCAAACTCCACAGGGAAGTGTGTTTTGGGCCTGGCATGGTGTACGATCTATGGAAACAAGGAAACCATGCCTTTTCCTGGTTCTTCTGGCAGCCATGACATTCTAGGAAAATTTGCCTGTGAGCTACAGAAGTTGCAACTCCCACACCTATGCGTATGCTGTTTTATTTGTTTTTTTTCCACCCAATGGAATTATTTGTTTTTAATCTTGTTTATTTGCTGATCAGAAGTCCTTGGAGAGACAGATGGGTATATAGAGTACAGTGGATGGATGGAAGGATAGGTGGGAAGGTGAGTGGGTGGGTGGGTGGGTGGGTGGGTGGAAGGAGGGAGGGATGGGTAGATGGATGGATGGATGGATGGATGGGTGGATGGATAAATGCAAAGATAAATTTTATCTTTGGGGTTTCTAAGGATGGCTGCTATTTTTCTGTCTGTTTTGAAGGCAGTCTTGATGTGATGCCTATGTAGTATCTTACTGATTTTGTCTGTAAAATAAGACAAATGTAGAAACCCCAAAGATAAAATTGACCTGGAAAACCAAGGCATATACGAAGTCCCCTGTGCATCATGCCCGGCCACATACATTGGACAGACCAATAGAAGAATAAGTACCCGCCTAGATGAACACAAAAATGCAGTAAAAAAGCTGGAACACACCTCCTCACTTGTCCAACACATGAAAACCACAGGTCACAACATCAACTTCAGTGGCACTAAAACTCTAGCCACTATAGAAAACCTCAGCCACAGAATCATCAGAGAAGCCATAGAGATTGAAAAAAGACCTGAAAGCATGAATAGAAGAGATGATTCCACCAGACTGTCAATCATTTGGAAGCCTGCACTCTCAAATAGAAAGATCTCCATGCCACAAGCCAGGCAAACACCTGGGCAAAAACAGACTCCCTCTGATACCTCCGGCTCAAAAACACCCAACCAGGCACCCAGATGAAACCTGGCTTCCTAATAGATAATAGCCGTCCTTTCACATGAAGCCAAGCTACACTAAAAGCCTCCAATACAGGAACAGAGTGTTGCCAGCCAATCAAAGCCACAAAACAGACAGAAGAAACCAGAAACACCAATCAAACAAACTCCAAGTCCAATAAACACAGACCAAGACTCCCAACCAATCAGGGTGTAGAAAAAACCATTCTGGCACAGCAGTAGGCTAGCCCCAAATTTAAAACTAACAGCTGTGATAGCCTGACCCACATACAAACTCCTTACAGAAGCCTGATGATGGCAGATGAGATTCTGCTGAAACGTTGGTACAACTTTAAAAGCACAACTCCAATGACATGGGATAATACCCGAAGGAAGCTGAACAGCACACACACATCATGGTAAAGTTTAAATATATTGTTGAGCTTTGACCACAAAAAAGAATATTCAGCAATCTTTCCCCTGAGATGATAGGGGAATAACAATAAGTGAACATAAAAGTATAATCCAAGATTATAAATCTACAGTAACTCTATTTTTCTAGTAATGAATTATTTCCTTTCCTCCCCAGCAAGCCTAATAATTTTTAGATAATTCTTCTAAATGACAAGTATAGCATAAAAGGCAATTTCTCCGAATAGCAGTGGTCTGCAAAACATTTAACAGCTTTTTATATATCAAAATAGAATATTCATTGAATAAGCCCTGTTCATGTGAGGAAGTATTTCCTCAGTCAAAGCCAGCTTACAAATCCAACCCAACCTACCCATCCATTGGATAAACTAATAGTAAGAGAGTTGGAAGGGAATATGGAGGTCTTTTAGTCCTTGCTCAAACAGGGGATCCTATACCATTTTAGACAAATAGTTGTTCTTTTAAGTCCTTTCTTAAAAGCCTCGAGTGTTGGAGTATTCACAACTTCTGAAGACAAGCTGTTCCACTGGTTGCACTGATGATGTTACCTAGTTAGATAATTAAATGTCTGCAAGAAAACAGCCAAGCTCAGAGAGCATCAAGGACCTGAATTGAATTGTATCAACTCTGAATTTGAGAATCAGAATAAATTGCCTCTTTTCTTCAGCTTCCTAGAGAAGAAAGTGTTGGCTATTGAAAACCAACGTGATGAGGAGCTACAGGGCCTGAGGACTGAGAAGATGGAAATGCAGAATCTACTTTCCAAGCAGGTGGACCTTGTTGGGCATCTGGAGCAACACCTGGGTGTTGCTTTGCTGAACAACACAGCCCTCCACAAACAACAAACATCTTTGGCAGAGACAGTGAAGCATCTGATAGGATTGGTGTCCCAGTGCAACCGTAAGTAACTTCCCCTAAATTACAAGACTTGGCCATCTGGCCCAATTGAAATTTAAAGTCTGACGAGAAGAAGCAGGAAAACACTAGCATCAAGGAGAGTGTCTTTTTGCAGAAAAATCCATGACAAAGTGGCTAAGAGATCCCCAGTCTTTATAAAATCTAAGCAATATGTAGATCTTTCCATTCTTTGTTAGCACTCCCTAAAATTTGGAGTCCTTAGTGTTCTCTGAGCTGGGATGTTTTCTCACAGACATTTCATTACCCAACTAGGTAACATCTTCAGATGGTTGGGCAATGAAACATGCACAAGAAAACAGCCAAGTTCAGAGATCACCAAGGACTTCACAGTTGAACCCTCAGCTAAAAATATCCTCTTCTATTCATACTTCCTAAACTCTCTAAATGGCCTCACAAGTCACATGGGCGTTCCAAGAATCAGCAGCCGTAAACAAATTGAGTTTAGGGTCTACAGCATCTCAGGGTCTATTCTAAGGGACATGCTTAAGTGCACCATCGTGCCTCCCGTCCCTGTCCTATTGTCCCCATTTATTCGTACCTATTTCATGTATTCTTGTTCATGTTTATACTTATACCTATTGTCTTGTAAATGATTGACAAATCAAATAAATAAATACATATTTGGAAAACTATCGTGTTTCTCACAAAATAAGGCCGGGCCTTATTTTTTTTGAGCTCCAGAAAGGCAGAGTCACCAGCCGCTTCTATCGGATGATAGAAGTGGCCTTGTGGAGCACCCTGCGAGTAGCCACTACTCACCACGAGGCCGCTTCTACCGGCCAATAGAAGCGGCTGGTGACTCTGTCTTCGGAGCACTTCTATCGGCCAATAGAAGCAGCCTCGTGGCGAGGCGATTCTGCCCACGGGACACTTTTATCGGCCGATAGAGGCAAGTCTGCCTGCAGGGTGCTCTAGCCGAGGTTACCTGCGGGGGGCTCCTAAAGGCAAGTTTCCCCCTCCCAGCCCTTCTCCCCCCCCCCCATTTCTCTTCACTTTGTATAGTTCAAGCGATGTGAGAAATGATGGGGAACGCATAGTTTAAATAGGCCTAAATTTTGGGGGAGGGGCTTAATTTTACCTTATGCCTAGAAAACATGCTGGGCCTTCCTATGGGGGGAGGGCGTATTGTTGGAGAAACATGGTATTTTGCTCCTTGGAAACCCTCCATCTGCTCTGCAAGGTCTCTGGCACATGTTTTATTACAGAGAGGATGAATTCAGCCTTACAACAATGTAATTGATGAACATTCCTATCCTAAGAGGGCAACTGTACTGAAAATGACTTTTGATCTTGCCCACAGATATTTCTTTCACTCTGCCAGAGGAGCAGAAGGTCTTCAAGGATTGTGCAGCTGCATACAAAGCGGGGTTTTCTACCAGTGGAGTCTACAACCTTCGGCTCCCCAATACTACAGCCACTGTAAAAGTGAGTGTATGCATGTACCAATGAGCTTTGTCCTTCTAGACAGGCAGGGTTCACACATCAGACTAAGCCACAGTGTTCTTAAGCATGATTGGTTGAATGCATTCTTAAGTGCAGGTAGTCCTTGATTTATCACTGTTCATTTAGCAATCATCCAAAGTTATAACAGCACTGAAAAAAAAGGACTCATGATTGGTTCTTGCGCTTACAACCATCTCAGCCTTCCAGTGGTCATGTGATCAAAATTCAGGCACTTGGCAACTGACATGAACTTACCTCAGTTGCAGTGTGCTGAGATCATGTGATTAGCACTTGGGATCTTCTGGCAAGCAAGGTCAATGGGAGAAGCCGGATTCACCTACCAAGTAGTCATTCACTTAACAGCCAAGGCAAAAAAGATTGTAAAATTGGTCACCACTGACTTAACAATTGCCTCACTTAGCAACAGAAATCCTGATCCCAACTATAGTCATAAGTTGAGATTTGTAATGACCCAGAATGTAACACAAACGTAACAAAATCCAAAACGTAAATAAATGTCCTTTAATGCCTCCAACTTGGCCCCCCTGTTCAACAATTCTCAGTTGGAAATAAAACATACTCAAAAATAGCCTTCAAAAGAAAGCAAGACAGTCCGAACTTAATGAGCATATAGAGGTGAAATAAAAAAAAACCAAACAAACTACAATGACAAAATTTCCACAACGGACCAGAATAAGTAATTACCAACTTCAAGGAGATAACAAGGCACAGTATGTTGGAAGGACGCCAACTAAAATAACTTCAGCCCAAAATAAAACATGCTTTGCTTCTGGCAAGGCTGTGTTATAATCGTCTTTCTTATATACTAGTCTCCCCAGCTGCAACCAATGAGGGGGATCATGGCCACTTCCTCTCTCGTAAGCCAAGTTGTTTACTTCTCCATTCCTCTCTGCGTGTCCTAGGATGCAGAGGGGATGGGCCTGGTTCTTCCTCTGACTGCCCAGCTGGCCTCTGCCCTTCCCCAGCCTCCTTCACAACCTCCAGAGCCACACCACCACTCCCTGTTGGCTGTTCCTCCTCTCCCTCACAGTCCGACTCTACCAAGGGCATGACAGATCTACCTATAAAGCTAAGTTATAATGGCTGTGCCCACATGTCACATTAAGCCTTTATGTGATCTGTTTAATGTTGGCTTTATGCAAAGAATGAAACCAGGCATAAACCAAGATTTAATTTGGTCCATAGTTTATGTTGCTTCACTTATAACCATTAAGTATAAGCATCATATTTAGGTTTTAGATCATGTATAGATCTATTCATTATATAAAGCAATAATAGGCAAAACAAGCCGATGAACAATTATATAATTGGTATTATCAATTATAGGAATAATAAGTAATTTAATACTATTAAAAGCTTCCAAATATGAAATAAGTTTCATCTACAAAAAACAAATTCCATAATTTGGGCACTACCACTAAGACCTATACCTGTTCCTGATCCTCCCAAGAATGATGCGAGCACATAACTTAGCCAATTGAAAGGAAAAAGGAGATCGTACTTTAAATTTAAAGACTAAAATGTCTTTAAATTAAAGATAGTATTCTTTTTTAAAATTAAATCTAGAAGAAAACGGATAGGGGAATTGTGCTCAACCAGTTGTTTCTTATAATTTGGGGAAACTGCTCTTCCATCGATGTTCTGCCATTCTTTCAGGTGCTGTGTGACATGGAGACAAGTGGAGGAGGCTGGACCGTTATCCAACACCGGAAAGATGGTTCTGTGGATTTCCAACGCACCTGGAAGGAATACAAACAGGTAACAATTTATATAAGTCTCTCCGGCTTAACGTGATGGAGCAACTCAGAATGAATTGGATCCAGACTGATTATTTTGCACATTGATAATGAGATGATTTGAAGAAAATTGAGTAAGAAGCATTCTTTCTATTTTCTATGTGCAAGCAGAAAAATCCATCATTTGAACTTCTACTACTGCAATCAGTAGGAATAGAGCTCAGTCACAACAAGTGCTGGATTTCTTTCTGTTCAGTTTCTGCTGAAACTGGTCAAAACTTTTGTGAGCCAGGCTGGTTCTAGGCTGGCACTTAAGCCACCAGGTTTTCTTTAGCTTGTGGCACTGAGATCTTGAAGACTCCAACTTCCAGTGCCTCTCACCTTTAACCATGTTGTCTGATAAACCTACCCAGCAACATCTGGAAACCTGTTCTGATCAAGGCTTCCTGAGACACCCACAAACACACATAAAATCCCAAACTCTTTTATTTTAGTTCAGTGGCTGTGAATTATCATCATTCACAGCCCGGAATGAGCTTCAACCAGTTATAAATAGTCCCAGGAACGTCTGCCAAAGGCCTGTGGAAGAATGCTGATAAGAATGCACCTTATCTGACTTGGTGCTGCCAGCGACTAAAGTCCCAATTAGTCTTTCGAAACCAAAACAGAGAACAAATTAAACATGGAGCTTTCAGAGTCCAAACCGATCAGAGTGAACGACGTTGCTTCCTGCAAAGATTTTCCTATCTTTGCACTTCCTTTATACCTTAGGGAAGGACCAATCACCTCCAAGCCTTACTCCCAAGTCGCCTCTTTTGTCTTAGCTGCTCTTGCTTTCTGGCAGCTCTGCACACACACACACTGGGAACAGGCTCCCCTTGTTTCTCTACCTCGCTGCTGCCAGATTCTGGAGGCTCTGGAGTCAGCACATAAATCCCTAATGGTCTTGGCCCCATCTCTGCATCAGATGCAGGATCCGTGTCCAAGTCCTCCCCAGACTCCTGAACTGGTCCCTGTTCTTCCCCACTGTCCGATTCTACTGCTGTCAGCGAACCACAACAAAACCAACCAACTCCTTATCCCAGTGAAGTCTGTGCTAAATATAATTGATGTGGCTGCTAGAATGATGACAGACTCCACCACCCTACCCTTCTCTGCTCTCAACCCATTCATCTTTCTGGTTATCAAATTGATGTTTTATTCTCACTGTGTGCCTTTGTCATTATTTTATTGTTCTACTAGCTCGATACCCATGCTTCGCTACAAAACTATGTGGTCGAGCTTATTTTGGGGGTAGGAAAACAAGGGGAGGGAAATTCTTCTTCTGCCGAAACTGAAACAGTATTTGCTGTGTGAGCAAGAAGGAGACAGCAAAGAGCCTGGGCGTGGCTTAGCTCAACTGTTCTGTACTAAAGCTGGTTGCTGCTGTGAAACTGAAACTCCTCTTCTCCACTTGTGTTTTGCATTTGGAACAGATTTCTTTTCTGGAGGGAGGGGATTAGAACTTCTTAGCATCAGAGTGAGTTAATAATAATATAGGAAATACGAATGCTCTGATGGTCATTTCAGAAAATCCTTTCTTAGTGAGCACCTAGAAGCCAAGAGGAACATAATGCGCCAAATTTAATGTTTGTAGGCTTTGCAGTTCTGGAGATTTTGTGATGATGCGTGAGTGGCATTTCAGTTTTATATATATAGATTATTTTACTTCTACAGGTTGTCCTCGACTTACTATCATAATTGAGCCCAACATTTCTGTTACTCAGTGAAACATTTGTTTTGTGAGCTTTGCCCCATTTTACAACATTTCTTGCCACGGCTGTTAAGTGAATCACTGCAGTTGCTAAGTTAGTAATACAGTTGTTAAGTGAATCTGCGTCCCTGACTAACTTTGCTTGTCAGAAGGTCGCAAAAGAGAATCACATGAACCCAGGACGCTGCAACTGTCATAAACATGAGTCAGTTGTCAAGCTTCCACATAACCATGGAGATGCTGCAACAGTCATAAGTGTAAAAAATGGTCATAAGTCACTTTTAATTTTGCATGTTCAATAAAAGAACTGTAAGTTGAGGACTACCTGTATTCCTTTCATTTGTCTTCTTTTTTATTATTGTAAACTGTTAGGAATATAAGTCACCTAACAGGTATTTGGGTTAGAAATATATAAACCAGGATAAACATTTTAATACTGTCTCTTTAAGAAAATGCAAAACTGTATTAGGTGTGGTTTCTCAAATTGCCATAAGATGGAGCCAGAAACTTGGGTTATTTAGTCTTAGTCTGAGTCTCAGAAGAGAGTGCATCTTTGTTTCCTTCTGTTGTAAAGTATTGCCGTTCCTCCATTTCTTCTAATTGATTGATATTTACTGGATTTAATGTAAATCTGCTACTGAACTGTTTTTGACAGTGGACTTTAATATTTGGATTATCCCTGGATTTCAAACTGACTGATTTAACGTGAATGACTTTGGATTGCTTATTTTGGACTTTGCTTAACATTTCTAGAAGTAAAAACCTACATTTACTGTACAGTGTATCTGTGTGCTCTATGTGTATTATTCCAACACTGCTCTCTATACGTCTCCCTGTATGCGCTCATTTTCCTAATGGGGAATTGCCTCAACATAAACCACCTAAAGTTGCCCCACAATGAACTAGGTAGCAAATATTTGAAAACTTGGATCCCTTACATACTTGTTACAAAAAACCTGGAATTAGGATACTACAAAATAGAGACTTCGGAAAGTGAAAGTGAAATTTGAAAACAAAAGGAAATTGTGGAAGTGTTTGGGGTTTTTGAACAACAACTTTAACTAATGGATATTGAAAAGTGGAATTAATCTGGAAATCTCTGGAGGAATAAAAAAGAGTTAAATGTTGGAAAAACTTTAATAAACATTGTTTAAAGATGGCAGGAATGTTACTGGATCTTAAATTGGAACTTAAAAGACATGCTACAAAAAGAAGGCAAGTCATTTGGTTTCGCATTGCAATTTTTGGAAATGGAGGTTTTAAAATATCAAGAACAACAACAAGAAGAGAAATCAATGCAAGAAGTGGCCACCTTAAATGAACACGTGAAACAACGAAAACTTAAGCAAAGGAGGAAGAGAAAGAGAATTAATAATAGGAGGTTTAACATCATAATTAAAAGGGGGTTTATTCTAAAAACTGAAAAAAAGAAAAGGAAACATCAGGAAAGGAAATTTCAGAGTAGTGGAAAAGAAGGGGGATAGAAATTGGAGTGGTAAAAAGAGGGTAAGAATGAAACGGGATTTGGAAAGAAAGGAATATGGCAAGCACACAAACAATGAAATGGGTTTTTTTAATTAAAAGAAGTTTTAATTAATAAGAACTTTAGAAAATAGTGAAATATAGATTATTAAAATGGGAGATAGGGACTGATATTGTTCTGCCATTGTTGTGACTGTTTGCTTTTTCTTCTTTATGATATGAAATTAAGAGAGGTAACTAGAATAAAGATATTAATAATATTAAATGAATTAATAAGTTGTGGCAAACAGAGCAGGAGTAATGTTAACGGGAAAACAATATTAGTTCTTATGAAATGATGGGATTGATTATCTCTGTTTTATCTATAATTTATTTAATTTAGATATATATATTTTAGGTAATGAGAAAGGGGATTTGCAGACCCAGGATTAAAAGAGGTATATGTAATGTAGAAGTTATTATTGTGTCTTTTTTTTTCTTTTTTAAAGTGTTAATTCAAAGTTAAATTATGAGAATCTTAGGAGGGTTTAATTATGTGATATGTTTAACCACAGGGATGGCACCTCAATATTGACAATAATAGGGGTGTTGCATTGTTGCTGTTATTTTTTCTTCTGTCTGGAAATGTGTGAATTTTTGGAATGATGAATAAATATAGATAAGTAAATTGCAGA
This sequence comes from Laticauda colubrina, assembly GCA_015471245.1. Lineage (NCBI taxonomy): Eukaryota > Metazoa > Chordata > Lepidosauria > Squamata > Elapidae > Laticauda > Laticauda colubrina. Next base: position 12,155,335 of record BLBF01000072.1, read on the forward strand.
CTTGACAGAAAAGAAGATAAAATACAATATAATGAATATGAAGATATATAATGGTGTATTAAGGATTTAAAGAAATAGATTAAGCAATGTACTGGAAAAATTATAAAATAAGATGGGAAAAGCTTGATGATTAAAATTAAAGAAAATATATAAAGTAAGATTTAGATAAGTCATTAAATGTGAAAGATGAATAGGAAATGAAAGTGAAGTTTGTAATGGAAATGTGTTAACCTGGAATCATGCTGTTCATTGAAAAAAGATTTTTTTTCTGTAATATGTGAAAATTGAATAAAACTTTTTGGGGAAAAAAAGTATTTTGTACTGGCCCTTGTAAGCATGTGTGGTGGCTAGAGATGGAGCTCTTGCCTCATAATCAGGAGGCGATGAGTTCGATCCCAAGTAGAGGCTGATATTTGGAATAGACTCTCCTCCTCGAGCAGTGGGGTTGGACTACATGACCTCCAAGGTCCCTTCCAACTCTGTTATTCTATGTTATTCTATTCTATTCAGTGTCTTCTCATGCTTTCTGACAGGGCTTCGGGTCCCCACCTGGAGAGTACTGGTTGGGCAATCACTTCATCCATCTGCTCACCGCACAGAACCGCTACTCTCTCCGGATCATGCTCCAGGACTGGGAAAACAATGAGGCTTATTCTGATTTTGAGCATTTCCAAGTAGGCTCTGAGACGCAGAACTATCGGTGAGGCTTTTCATGGAACATCTGTGGTCTCTTTACTTAGTTGTTCTGAACAAGCTTGAACCTGGAATCCTGCTGACAGATGGGTGATCTTCCACTCCTAAAATTTCCCAAGGCCACTGCTGAGAGTTCTGGGAGTTGATTATTTGGCGAGCCTATAAGATTTGGGCCAAGTGTAATTTACAAAAAATCTGTAAGATTTTATGTATGTCCCGTGAGGTGTCTTGATGATTGTGAATTCTCTGTTTCCAACCCTTGCACAATTTCAACCTCTCTCTGTCTCTGTGTCTCTGTCTCTGTCTCTGTTTCTCTGTCTCTGTTTCTCTCTGTCTCTCTCTGTGTCTCTCTCTGCCTCTCTCTCTCCCTCTCTGTCTATATCTGTATCTCTGTTTCTGTCTCTGTTCTCTCTCTCTCTCTCTGTTTCTCTGTCTGTTTCTCTCTCTCTGTCTCTCTCTTTCTGCCTCTCTGTCTCTGTCTCTCTGTCCCTGCCTCTCTCTGTCTCTGTCTCTCTCTCTGTCTGTCTCTGTTTCTTTGTCTCTCTCTCTTTCCCTCTCTCTGTCTCTCTCTGTGTCTCTGTTTCTCTGTATTTCTCTCTGTGTGTCTCTCTCTCTGCCTCTCTCTGTCTGTGTCTCTGTCTGTTTCTCTCTCTGTGTCTCTCTCTCTGTCTCTCTGTCTCTGTCTCTCTGTTTCTTTGTCTCTGTCTCTGTCTCTGTCTCTGTCTCTGTCTCTCTCTCTCTGTCTCTGTGCCTCTGTTTCTCTGTATTTCTCTCTCTGTGTGTGTCTCTCTCTCTCTGTCTGTCTCTGTCTGTCTGTTTCTCTCTCTCTCTGTCTCTCTCTGTTTCTCTGTCTCTGTCTCTGTGACTCTCTCTCTCTCTGTCTCTCTTTGCCTCTCTCTGTGTGTCTCTCTCTGTGTCTCTGTGTCTCTGTAAAATGGGGCAAAACTCACTTAATAAATATCTCACTTAGCTACATTAATTTCGGGCTCAATTGTGGTCATAAATTGAGGACCACCAGTAATCTTGACCTCCTGCAGAACTGCCTAGCTCTGTTCTTTTGGCTTTCAGCTGATCAGGAAGGAGAATCATCTCTAGCAGAAGTTAAAACACAAACTAAACCTGGCTAAGCCCCTCCTTTTTTAAAAGCCCACCTAAGAGGGCAGCTTTCTTGCTCCCAATGGGTGCATCCCCATTTATTTTTCAACGGCCGTCTCGTTTGTCCATTCATCTGGATTAACCATTCAGGTGTTCCTTTAATTCTTTCACTTTTTTCCATTCACTGAATGTCTCCCAATACCTATACAAGCAAAACAGCAAATACAGACTGCCCTCAATTTAGGACTGCAACTGAGCTCAAAATTTGGGTTGACGGTGAGTTTTAGACAATGTTAAGTGAGTTTTGCCCCATTTTGCAACCTTTCTTGCCACCAGTTGTTAAGTGAATCACTGCAGCTGTTAAGTTAGTAACACGGTTGTTAAGTGAATCCAGATTCCCCATTTTGCTTGTCAAAAGATCGCAAAAGTGGACCACATGATCACAGGGCACTGGTGACCATTGTAAATATAAACCAGTTATCAAGCATTCAAATTTTGATCTGGTGCACCATGAGGAGATGGCTGCAATGGTCATGTGAAAGATGATCATAAATCACTTTTTTAAGTGCCGTTTTTGAATGGTCAGTAATGAAAGGTTGTAAGTCAAGGATCACCCGTAAGCATCTTGTGTTGTTGGTCTGAGAGGAGAATCCAATTGTGAATTTCAGTTGATGATGGCTTCTTTGCTCTCTATCTTCGACAGACTCTATGCGTGGAGATACAGCGGTACGGCGGGGCGCACCAGCAGCCTCAGCCCCTCGGGAACCGACTTCAGCACCAAGGATGCTGACAATGATCGATGCGCATGCAAGTGTGCCCAGATGGCAGGTGGAGGTAATGAGGGGAGAGGGGCCATCCTCCTTCTGTAGGTCCATCATTCTGAGAAGTAGCCAAGCAGGGACATCAGTTTAAAAAATGGTGCCTGCCACACGGACTTGATTTGCCTAGTTGCTTCTGATACATTCCCTTCCCTCCCAAACTGACCCTGAATTCAGAGAACTTTCTGAAGTTTAAGTGAGACAAACAAATCCTGAAAAATGTAGAATCTCCCTAAGAGGTATGTTTAGGTTTAAATCCAAGTCACGGCACCAAGGAAAATAGGTTTGTACAGCTCAGAATCTGAATTAATCCAATGAAACTCTGAACACAAGGCTACTGAAATTCAGTTTTATTTTTGATCAAAAGCAAAACTGGGCTTCCCAAATCTCTTGCCTCCAAACAGCAAGGCAAGCAAGGCAATGCTTAAAATAGGCAGTTTATTCTGTTCTTAATACGAGTGGTTTTTAGTGGCTTCAGGTAGCTAAGATTAAGGGGGAATGGCCATAAACTCACATTGAAGGAGCCAGGAGCCCATTTTCAGATCCTATGCCAATAGATTATCATTAGGCAGAAATCACTACCTGTTGCTAGGGTGCAAATTTCCCCCACTGTTTCTCAGATTATTGCCACTGCCTGGCTTTACGTACAACATGATGCTATAGTTTGTTGATTCAGGAAAATACAGTAGCACATTGGGTTGGGTTGGGTTAGGTTGGTTGAGTTGAGTTGGGGTCACACATCAGCCTAAGGCTTAACCATGCTTTATATACCAGGGTTGTTAAGTTTGTACATCCCTCTGCCAACTGCCAATTTGAATTTTTCAGCCCCCTGCAGATGCTGCTTCCGGAAGCCAAACTCAGATACACTGTATCATGGGTTAGAGTAGTATAAACACCCTGTTTGGGTCCTGTCTACCACCTGGCGGAACAAAGCAGCCATCATTCAGCAGATCATGAGGGGAAACATGGTGCTGCAATTCTTTCCTCCTTGCCTTCACAATGTGCTGCAGAACAGCTGGTCTAAAGAAGGGACCTCCTTGCAATGGCTTGTTAGAAGAACTGACCACTCTTAGATAACAACTGGGTGGAAGGAGCAGCAGGATGATGGATGGAGAAAGTGTGAGAAGAAGGAATAGGACCTTCTCCCATGTTAAGCAGAACCCATCTTTCTGCCCCAAATGCCACATCCTTGTGTCCAACCTGATAGCAGTTGAGAAGTACTTTGAAGCTTGAATTCCAGACCTTCTCACTGTTGTTCCACCAACTAATTTGGTGAAAACTCAATGCAGAATTTCCCATTCTAGATAGACCAGACTTCCCACCTTCAGTGAGGATTGGGAACTGGGTCTATTGTAGTCCCACATGCCAAAGAATTGTGCTGGGTTGGGGAAGTCTGGTGCACCCAAAAACACCTGCCCATCAACTTATGTTTCCTAACCCCGATCGAGAGAGAGACTCAATGGGACAAAATCAGTGATGTGATTCAAAACTTGCTTAATCCAAACTATTCTGCAAACATTTCTTAGAAATTTGAGAGAACAATTTCTTTTGACGTTTGGGCCAAATCCTGTCAATCCTAAATATTTTTCCTTTTTCCCCCTTCTCTGCCTCCTCCAGGCTGGTGGTTTGATGCCTGTGGACCTTCTAACCTGAATGGCATCTATTACCCTCCCAATCCTGCCACAATCAGATACAATGGCATGAAGTGGCACTACTGGAAAGGGCCCGGACACAGCCTCAAAGAAAGCACCATGATGATCCGTCCAGTGGATTTCAGAGAGGAGCAAGAAGGGATGCTGTGATCTGTCACATGGCAGAAGGAGAGGAGAAGGAGGCCCCCTTCTCGCTTCCACAAAATTGGTGGACAATTGTGAATCCTTGCATCATGAACAAAACCTCTTCTAGATATGTGTATATTTAAAAAAATATATGTGGCACACACTTCACTGTGGAAATTTCACAGGAGATCTGGAAGGTGTTGCCTTTTTATTGCTTTCATGGAGGAAAACAATTAGGCTTGAGCTTCTCAACTTTATCAACTTGAAGAGGTATGGATGACTTCAACTCCCAGAATTCTAAGCTGGCTGAGGAATTCTGGGAGTTGAAGTCCATGTGTCTGAAAGTTGCTGAGGTTGAGAAATGCAGAATTAGACTGTCAGAGAGAAGCAAATGCGTGTCATGAAAGGAAACAATCCTGCCCTTTTTATAATATTTGTTGCCCAAAGATAGCAGTGTGATTTTGGCCTATCCTGGAAGGGATCAGAAATATGTTTGGAATGAGAATTACCTATCCTTGATGTAGGTAGAAAGACAAGGAACAAAACTGTAACACTCCACTGATAAAAAGTATTTGGGGGTGGGTGGGGGAGTTGACATCAGCAATGACATTCCTTGTCTCCCCACCATTCTTTCTTCTGAACTCCTCAAGCATGAACCATGTACTTCAGACAGCTGGCCTTTCAGTACCAGAATTCAGGAATTCCAAGAAATGGCAACTTGACGAACAAGGGTGGGGGGTGTTCGTGTGCGTGTGTGTCTCTGTTCAGTGCAGGTGTTTCTGTTAGACCTGCGTGTCTATGATTCTCAGGGGAAACAGGTACAGGTAATCCTCAACATACAACCACAATTAGGATAAGAATTTCTATTGCTCAGCAAGGCGGTCATGAACTGTACCTGATTTTATGACCTTTTTTGCCACAATTGTGAAGTGGATTGCTGCAGTCGTTCAGTGAATCATGTGGTCATTAAGCAAATCTGACTTCCCTATTAACCTTGTTAGTCAGAAGTCAGCTGTGAGTGGTGATCTCACAATCCTAGATGTTGCAACCATTATAAAATACACGCCAAGCATCTGAATGTTGGTCTTGTAACTATGGAGATGCTGCAGTGGTCATAAGTGTGAGGACCAGTTGCAAGTCACTTTTTTCAGTGCCATTGTTACACAAATGATGGTTATGCAAATGGTTGTAAGTTGAGGACTACCTATATGCAAATTAGCTACCAATTTTCTAGCATATTATATCTGCATCGTTGCTCTCTTGGAGCCATTTGTTTACATATTAATTGCTGAGCTGAACTCATGAAACCTCTTGTGCAAAGTTTAATTGCAAATACTTAGGATATTTTCAATTAAAAAAAATATTGGGATTACTGTAGTTCAGAACTCTTAGACTTGGGACTGTTTTAAAATTTAAGTATTTTGCCTACAATATGTTTTCTTTTAAAAAACTGTAAAAAGGAATTGAATAAAATAGTGGTTTGTCTTTTCATAAATATCATTGTGTTCTTGGGAGTGAATTCAGGGAAGGGAAGGGTACAGAAGGAAAAAAGAAATTAAAAGACGCCCTGGGATGAACTACCCATAAACCTGGGCTGACATCAGAAAAGCTTACCACATGGATAAGTCCTTACCACATGGATAGGGAGGCATTTCCAGGAAAGGGGAAAAATATCCTAGAAAATGAGATGGGAAACAACTTCCATATTGCTGTGAAGAAAACCAAATGGAAATGTCTATGTAATCACGAAGACCTGAATCTGTAGGTAGTCCTTGACTTACGATGACAATTGGAAACAGAATTTCCATTTTTAAGCAAGATGTTTTGTTAACTGTCACACCCAATTTTTACAACATTTTTCATCATATTGTTAAGTCAAATGCTGCATTTGTTAAGTGAATCATGCAGTCATTAAGCAAATCCAGATTCCTCCACTGACTTTCCTTGCTAGAAGATGGTTGAGAAGGTTACAAATGGCAACCATATGACCCTGGGATGCTGCCATCGTCGTAAGTGCCATGGTGAGTTGTGTTCTGACCGAGGCTTCCCCCAAAACCCCTTTTATTAAACAAAGGTGAATTTCTTTGCTTCACTTTCAGCCAAAAACCTGGCAAACAGTTTTTCAAGGGTCTAATTAGGAGCACAGACCTTATCTAGCTTGGAGAGCTGCCAAGCAAATAATTTCAAATGCTGCGCTGACAAGGAAGGGCTCAGCACGGAGCCTCTGAGATGCACAGATAGCTCTTCACACTGCTGCAACGAACAAATTGTTTCCTGCAAAAGCCCCCTCCCCTTTTGCTCCTCTTTTAATCCCTATGGGAGGGTCTATATATCGTCCACTTGTGGTTTTACTCCCACATCAACCCTTAGTTCGTAATTGTTCTTTTCTTTTGGCAGCTCTGTGCATGTGCAGGCTGGAAACAGGCTCCAGCTGCTCTCCCGCCTCACTGCTGTCTGATTCTGAAGGTAGCTGATAACTGCCAGACTGCCTTGGCTCCATCTCTGCCTCTGCCTCGTCTGAGCCTTCCTCAGCCTCCAAGACTGGCCCATGTTCCTCCCCAACCTCCTCACTGTCCGACTCTGCTGCAGGCTCCGCTAGCTGCCAGCGGGCCACAACAGGTGGTCCCACTCAGCGTGTTGGCGATGGCTAGTTGGCTGTGGTGAATTGTCTCACAGCAAGTTGGCCACAGCAAGTTGTTCTTGTCCCCCACAGGACCATCTTACTGTATAGACTGCTGATATTATACCATGAATGATACACATCTGAAAAACAACTTGGTAAAAACCTCCTGAATATAAATTTTCCTAAGTGAACTGATGCTTACTTCAAAGCTACTAGGTTTTTTTTTTAATTATTTGGGGTGAAAAAGAAAAGATGGTATTTTAGAAACAGCAAAGAACAACACAAAATCTATTATGTAGGCCAGTTCAAACCAATGTACCCGCAAACCAATCAACCAACTAAGCAATTTGCAGGCTCTGTCAAAGAATTCAATTCCCCCTTCTTCACACTGATACTTTCCATTTCCAAATGTGCAGGATTCCAATTCTCCTTCTTAGCCAGGGCATTGCTAGCTATGCAGGCAGGAAGTGAAAAAAATTTGCAGTGTAACATCATATATAAAAAAAATGCCAACTGGAAAATATTGCTTTCTCTGACGCAAATCAGTCTGCAGTCTGAATAGAGTTATCTTTATTTCAGATTCAGACTGGAAGACAACCAGCTTCATCACCAAAATTAATTGGTGTAAATTATAGACATCCGTGTTTATTTCGCTTTTGGTCCTGGATCCAGTTTGTGGGCAGTGTGTGCATGTGTGTGTATGTTGCCTTTAGCATCTCTTACTGCTCCTGTGTGAATTTGTTCAGAGCTTCTCTGCTGATAGAAGGATTTAGAAGCTGGTTGCAGGTTCTCTGAGACATGGAATGAATCCAAGCTGATTGGTTGTGGGGTTGCTTTGACTGTTCCTTTGTTATTGCTTTAGATACAGATAGTCCCCAACCTATGATTACAATTGAGCCCAAAATTTCCATTAACAAGCTAAACAATTGTTAAGTGAGTTGCCTCACTGAATGACCTTTCCTGCCACAGATGCTCTGATGATGTTACCGAGTTGGGTAATGAAACGTCTGCATAAATACAACCAAACTCAGAGAGCACTGAGGAGCCTTCATTTCAACTCTGACCCAGAGGTGGGATTTTACCAGTTCGCACCTATTTGCTAGAACCGGTTGTTAACATTCTAAGCAGTTCAGAGAACCGGTTGTTAGAGGAAATTACTGGCCTGATCCTGTAAGGAAGGCAGGAAGGAAACATTCTGGGGTTGCTTACAGAAACTGCCTCTCCGTTAACCCTTATTACATTCTTGGCACGACTAGACTTCCTGTCTCTGGAACTTCTCTGGAGGTTTTTTCCCCTCCTTTGCTGGTACTTTGCTTGTGTGGAGTGACCATTCAAACTTACAATGGCACTGAAAAAAGTGACTTATGACCATTTTTCACACTTACAACTGTTGCAGCATCCCCACAGTCATGAGAGGCCAGGTAAAGAGATGTGTGCCTCAATGTGAGTGACGTTGAGTTGGCCACGCCCAGCCAGTCACATAACCACCTAAGCCATGTCCACCACCTAAGCCACACCCATAGAACCGGTTGTTACATTTTTGAATACCACCCCTGCTCTGAGCTACATATATTCTTCTCTATCAATTCAGGGGTTTTCTTTGCTATAGATTCAGGCAATGCTACTGCTTGTTTTGATTAAAGATCTGAATCAAATCAAAACGGAATAGGAAATAAACAAACGGTGGTGAAAAAGCCTATTTTCTCCTTTGTTGTTACACATTCCAGATCAGTCTGATGAATTCTACAAAATAATAATTTTCTTTTATCAGATAACAAGATTTGTATTATAGGTAATGTTGCTAAATTAACCAGGGCTGCCGTAAACATCTACAACTAGCTAACCAGGTATGATGACCCAGGGTGGGATACAAAACAAACACAGTGACAGAAAACAGGTAAAGCCCCTTTTATTCCTTCATTTTGCTTCCAAGCTCCAAATAACCTTGACTGGAGACAAAAATCTCCCACAGGAGCAGTTACAAGAAGAAGGGGAAAAGCAACACAAACCAGGCAAGATAAAGGCTGGAGGACATTCACAGATAACACACACTGGGAAGGATGCCAAACTCAGAGAGGAACCATAAACTATAGATATTTCCATGCTTTGTTTCCAGCATTCACTCGTACTCATGTCCTTCCTTTTATTTAGTTGTCACAGCTGCAGCCCATGAAGAGGATCAAGGCCCTCTCCTCGCAAGTAGACCATGTCTCTCCCTGATCCTCTCCTCCCTGCATGCCCTAGGATGGAGAGGGGATGGGTCTGGGTCCTCCTCTGACTGCTCTTCCCCAGTGTCCTCCACAACCTCCGGAGCCACACTTCCACCCCATTGGCCCTTTTCTCCTCTCCCTCAGTCAGTCTCTACCAGGGTCAATACCAGGACAGATGTGGCTGGGAGTTGTGGAGAAAAATATTGTAGGAAAGCTCTCCCAACACATTGTGGTAGGAGACCCAGAGGGACAATGGTTGCAAATAATGTCTGCAGCTCCATTTGAAGCCCCTAATTCCCATGTTGCAGGAATCAGGATGAGCTTATGCGGCCCCCTCTGTGCACCCTGAGGGCACTAAGAGATGAGTACCCAGTGTAGCAACTATAGGTAATCTTTGACTTACAACAGTTCATTTAGTGACTGTTCGAAGTTGCAACAACCCTGAAAAAAGTGACATTTTTCACATGATCAAAATTCAGATGCTTAGCAACGGACTCATATTTATGACCACTGCATTTATGACCATTGCATATGGGGTCATATGGTCACTTTTTGCAACCTTCTAGCAAGCAAAGTCAATAGGACAGCCAGATTCACTTAACAACCATGTTACTAACTTAACAACCTCAATGATTCATTTAACAACTATTTTATTTTTATTTTATTTATATTGTCAAGCAATTATAAGATAACAGGTATAACCATAGTTATGGATACATGAAATGAATACATATAAGAAAAATAAAAAGAACCAATAGGACAGGGACGGTAGGCACATTGGTGGACGTATGCACACCTATGGCAACTATGGCAAGAAAGGTCGTAAAATGGGGTAAAACTCACTAAACAGATGTCTCACTTAATAGAAATTTGGAGCTCAGTTGTGGTCGTAAGTCAAGGACTACCTATCCTGCGTTTTTTGCCTGAACAGCCATGGCATTGGTTGCCAAGCCCAGCTAAACAGGGGCAAATCTGGTGGCAGGCCCAAACGAGGGCAAGGCTGGGTGGTTTTGAAAATGGAGACGCAGGGGGAAAGCTTTCAGGGAGTCAATTCTCCACAACATTCTCATGGAAGACACCGTTGTGCTACTGTGTCTCACGCCCGCTTCTCCTCCAGGGTGGGCCTCTGGTTAAGAGCTGGGAAGGCTTCCAGAAATCACCAGAAGCCGAGAGACTTGCCTGCCCAATTTATTTTCTCAGGCTTGCTTTGAGGTCTGAAAGGCAGGCAATCTGCTGAAGGCAGAAAGACCAGTTTTCAGGAGAATTTCCTTTTGCCAACACACAGTGTTATGACACAATAGGAGCCCTGCCGTTATTTCACCACCCATCTCTGCTCAGGGGAAGCCTCAGGAGATGGCATGACTTGGCTGAGACCATTTAAAGAACCCAGCATTGGATGATTAGAATAGAATAGAATTCTCTTATTGGCCAAGTGTGATTGGACACACAAGGAATTTGTCTTGGTGCAAATGCTCTCAGTGTACATAAAAGAAAAGATACATTCGTCAAGAATCATCAGGTACAATACTGAATGATGGTCATGGGGTACAATAAGCAATCAAATCATACTAGGAAACAGTCAATATAAATCACAAGGATACAAGCGACAAAGTTAGTTATACAGTCACAAGTGGGAGGGGATGGATGATAAGGAGTGATGAGAAGATTAATAGTAATAGTAATGCAGACTTTGTAAATAGTTGGACATCATTGAGGGAATTATTGTTTAGCAGAGTGATGGCATTTGGGGAAAAACTGTTCTTGTATCTAGTTGTTCTGGTGTGCAATGCTCTAGTCTATAGCACTGTTTTGAGGAGAGGAGTTGAAACAGTTTATGTCTGGGATGTGAGGGGTCTGTAAACATTTTCACTGCCCTCTTTTTGACTCATGCAGTATACAGGTCCTCAATGGAAGGCAGGTTGGTCGTAATTTTTTTTTTTTTTTTGCAGTCCTAATTACTCTCTGAAGTCTGTGTCTGTCTTGTTGGGTTGCAGAACCAAACCAGACAGTTATAGAGGTGCAGATGACAGACACAATCATTCCTCTATAGAACTGTATCAGCAGCTCCTTGGCAGCTTGAGCTTTCTGAGTTGGCGCAGAAAGAACATTATTTGTTGTGCGTTTTTGATGACATTTTTGAGGTTAGATGTCCATTTTAGGTCTTGTGATATGATAGAACCTAAACATTTGAAGGTCTCTACTTTTGATACTGTGCTGTCTAGTATTGTAAGATGTGATAGTATGGGAGGGTTTCTCCTAAAGTCTACCACTATTTCCATGGTTTTGAGTGTGTTCAGTTCCAGGCTGTTCTGGTTACACCACAAGGCAAGTTGTACAACCTGCTGTCTGTATGTGAATTCGTCGTTGTCTCGAATGAGACCAATCACTGTTGTATCATCAGTATTATTTTTATTGGATGATTATTGTTGTTGTTTTTATCATTGTTATTACTAGATTATTATTGGGTTATTATGATTGTGATTATGATTATTAGGTAATTATTATACACAAAATACAACAGTGTACAGAGCAAATGAGATAACTATGCTGGGTTTCGTATCACAAATCACTAGTCAAACACTTCCCAAGCATTTAGGATTGCGTGAGGTATTGGCGGATTATGCAAGCAGATCCCAGTAAGGTGGCCTTCTGCAGCTGACCAATGGTGATTTTGTCAGTGCCAATTGTTTTTAAGTGCTTGCCTAGGTCTTTAGGCACAGCCCCCAGTGTGCCAAGTACCACCAGAACTACCTGCACTGGTTTATGCCAGAGTCTCTGCAGTTTGATTCTCAAGTCCTGATATCTGGTGGTTTTTTCAAGTTGTTTCTTGTTGATTCTGCTGTCACCAGGTATGGCAATGTCAACGAACCACACTTTTTTCTTCTCCACAATCATGATATCTGGGGTATTGTGTTCCAAAACTTTATCAGTCTGTATTCGGAAGTCCCACAGTAGTTTTGCATGCTCATTTTCGACCACTTTTTCAGGCTTATGATCTCACCAGTTCTTTGCTACAGGCAGACGGTAGTTGTGACACAAATTCCAGTGGCCCAGTGTGTTGTGGCATTGTTTGTAGTCAGTCTGAGTGACTGTCTTACAACAGCTCAGTATATGATCAATGGTTTCATCCGCTTCTTTACAGAATCTGTATTTGGGGTCATCAGCAGATTTTTCTATTCTGGTTTTGATTTGTTCTGATGGCTTGTTCTTGGGCTGCAAGAATAAGGCCTTCTGTTTCTTTCTTCAGTGTTCCATTGGTCAGCCATAACCAAGTCTTTTCCTTGTCTACTTTTCCTTGGATCTTTTCATGCAGTGCTTTGTTATACCAGCTGTCAGCCCGAGTTTGCATTGCTGTTTTCCTATATTGATCCTTGGTTTGCTGCACTTTGAGCAGCTTCCTATTGTTGACCTCCATCAAAGTGGTTCAACACTGTCTTTCACATAATCTGCCAGAGCATGCTTCTCTTCTTCAACTGTCTGCTTCACTTGTGAAAATCCTCTGCCGCCTGCTTTTCTGGGCAAATATAGCCTGTCAATGTCACTACGCAGGTGCACTACGCAGGTGTATGGTCATCAGCTTTCTTGTTTTCCTATCCAGGCTGTCCAGCTCTGCCTGTGTCCAGTTTATGATCCCAGCAGTAGTTTTCTGACCTTTTGTGCCTATTCTTTGCTGACCACATTTTTCACTTGCCCATGCTTGACATTGTCCAGCTGCAGTATGCCCAGGTATTTGTAGGCTTTGGGTTGGTGGCACTTGATGGTTTGTCCATTGGGCATTTCGATTCCATCACTTTCTACAATCTTCCCTTTCTTCGGTGCCACTGTGGTGCATTTGTCCAGGCTGAACTCCAGGTTGATGTCAGTGCTGAAAATTCAAACTGTATTGGTCAGTGACTGGATTTCAATTTCTGATTTTCCGTATAACTTCAGATCATCCATGTACAGCAGGTGAGAAATTGTCTGTAAATTTTTAGCAGTTTGATAACCCAGATTAGTTTCCTGTAAAATTGTTGACAGGGAGGTCATGGTGATTATGAACAGCAGAGATGACAAAAAAACACCCTGGAAAATCCCTCTTTTGATGTTGACCAGTCCGTAGCTTTCACTTCCAATAAACAGTTCTGTTTTCCAGTGCTTCATTGCTTTTCCCATGAAAGTACCAATGCACATGCATATTCCGATGACATCCAGGCACTTGATGATCTAGCTGTGCAGTAGTGAATCAAAAGCTTTCTTGTAGTCAATCCAAGTTGTGTACAGATTTCTTTTTCATTTTTTGCAGTTCTCTAGAATCATTTTTTCGATCAGGAGCTGGTCTTTTGTGCCTCGGCTTCCTTGTTTGTTTCCTTTCTGCTCTAAGGGCAAGATGTTATTTGCTTCTAGGTGGTTCTGAATCCTGTCAGCTATCATGCTGGTCAGCAGCTTGAACATGGTTGGCAGACACGTTATTGGCCTGTAATTTGTAGGTGTTGCCCTTTTTGCTGGATCCTTCTGTATCAAGTAGGTTTTCCCAGCTGTTAACCATTCACTAATGTTTCCTGTCTGCAGCATCTCACTGATTTGTTCGGCCATTTTTGTGTGCAGGCTGGTCAGGTATTGAGCCAAAAGCCATGCAGTTGATCATTGCCAGGTGATGTCTAGTTTTTGACTTTTTTCACTCTGTTGCTTATCATCTCAGTAATTATTTCCAATTGATCCATTTTGTTCTTGGAGAATTTCATCTCAAAGTCTCTGATCCACCTAGCATTTTTGTTGTAGCATTTCTCAGTCTCCCACATGTCTTTCCAAAACTGAGTAGTTGCCGTTTTCTCACGTTTTTCAATTTTCATATCCCCCGTCTGATTCAGACTCTGATAGAACCATCTTTGGTCTGCTAGGAACAATTGATTTTGTTTGTACTGGATGACTCTGGCTTCGTATCTTTCCATTTTTCTTGCTGTTGCTGTTATCTGCTACTTCACAATTTCCAATGCTTCGTCAATTTTTCTTGTGTTGAGCCTCTATTTTTTAATCAGATGTTTCTTGATCTTGCTGTTCTTCAGCTTTTTCTCCTGCAAATTCTTCAAGTTGCTTGAATCTGCTTACAGGCTCTTGATTTTCAACTCCAACCTGATTTTCCACTGTGGTTTTCCAGTCAATTTTCTAGGGGGCTGCAGCGGTTGAATCCCCAGTTCTTTGGTTACTATGACTGCTGTACTGTAGGCAATTTGCTTGTTCAATTGATATTATCTGGACTGCTGCAAGTGCATCATTCGCATCTATCATCAATGGTGCCAAATGTTTTCTAGGCACAGTCTTCAATGTTGGAAGCCTTCTTCTTTCTGCATTTGAGGTAGCATGTGCCAGATTTTAACTTTCAGTTCTTGCTGCCTGGCATTGAGTATTCCTGATATTTCAGTGATGACTTCAGGCCCTTGCTGTTCCTGTTCTTGCAAAATATCTCCATTTTCTTTGAATTCAGGCTGTTCTGTTGCTCCAGATGTTATTGGAGTATTTTCTGCTGCCACTTCAGCAGTCTGTTGTTCAGCAATCTGTATTCTCGTTTCCCAATTTTTCCATATTTCTTCAAATTCAACTTCACTGAGCACTTTATTCTGAGTGATGAATCGTTGCTGATCGGCTAATTGTAATTCAGTTATCCTTGAGTCTGGATATTCTTGTTTCCATAATTTGCACATTTTTTTTGGGTAGCCTCATTTTTCTGGTTCTGCTTTGTGGTAGCATTTCATTTCAGTGCGGTTCTCTGACATAGTGTATTTCTGCCGCTTCTGAGGTTGTTCAGCTTCCTGGTTGCTCAGCTATGGGACCCATGACCTCTAGCCCACTTGTCAATGGATGCCCAGGTTCCCCAACACCCGATGCAGTCCTTTTTAACCCGGGCGACGACTGAGCTGATATAGGCTTCGTTTGGTTGTGTTTCACCATGATTCATTGCATGGGTTGTTGGGTGCACTCAGTTGTGCTCCTTGGCCAAGACCTCTCTGACATGGTTGGACCTGCTGGTAGTTTGCACTACCGCCAGCACAGCTCTCAGCTTCATTAGAGCAGTTAAGCCCCCCGCCACATCAAGGCAGCACCCTGTGTGTGGGGGTTATTATTATTGTTATTATTATCTCTTATTTTATTAATATTTTATTAAACATGAAACTCTGAACATTTAAAACTGTATCACAAATATCACTGACTGTTGATGATGGTTGATACGGGTTGCTGCCAGCATCTTAGGTATCAACCAAGTATTTTCTTAAGATGGACGATGTTCCGAGTAGCTCAGTTTTTTGCAGTTCTGCTGATGTTATTCCAGGAAACTGCAATTTCTCGATATTTTTTTTTTAAATTCCTGGACATGGTACCACGTGGCCTCATGACAATAGATATCGCTGTTACATTTTTCATCCATAACCATCAGTCAGGTTGCGATATTTTGTGATCTTTTTCCAGTTCTTTTTCTTCAACTGTGGCATATCCTGGTACAACAATATCAATAAATTGTGTGCTTTGGTTTTTGAGAACTGTAATATTATTATTGTTATTGTTGTTGTGATTATTGTTATTGTTGCTGTTATTTTTTATTCATTAAACATGAAACTCAGTCAACCAAACATTTAAAAATGTATCACAAATACCAGTGACTGATGTTAATAATTGATACCGGTTGCTGCTGCTGATGGTTCTATTATTATTGTTGCTGTTGTTGTTGTTACCAGAAGTAGTAGTATTCCTAATAGTAGTAGTATTCCTTTTTTTAAGAGATGGGGCAAAACCCCTCTTCTATCTCACCTCAGGAAAACTGCACCACTGAGTCTGTGAAGTTAACAAGAGCTGAGGTAGCTTTCCCGCTTGAGTGGAGTCACCAAGTTTACCTGTCCCAGATGCGCTTCCGGCAGCCGACTTCCGGCTGGGGAATTGAACCGCTCTTCGCCCTCTAGCGGACAAGCCGAAAAGAGCAGTTCGGCGGCGACCTACCGGAAGGGGATCGAGCGCTTTCGCCTGCAGCTTGGCTCCGCTCGGACCAGCTGGGCCGGGCTCAGCTCATCCGAGCGGGGGGCGGCGGGGGGGGGGGGGGAGAGAAGCCCCGCCCCCGCCGGTAGCGCCCGCCCTTCCTGGTGTGCAGAAGCGAGGGGTCCAGAGGTTGCTGAGCAAGGAGCGATTGGGCTGTTAAAAGCTTGATAAGCATAAAGAGTCAGCCGGGAAGGAGCTCCTGTTCCGCGCCCCAGACCGCAGCCTTGTCCTCGGCTTTTCCCCGCCAGCCGCCGGGCTGCAGAGGCGGGGAGCTGCCTCGCGATCGCCGTTGTGCAACGACTCTGCGCTTGCAACAGATGCAACAAAAGGCAGCCGGGTGCAGGAGCGGCTGGACGGAGGGATCGCGGGAGAAGGTAAGGGGGGGGGGGGGAAGGTAGCGGAGGGAGGGGGGAAGAAACAGCAGCGCCCTCTCTCCATTCGTGACCCTTAACCAACTTGGGTCGGTTACCTGCTGTGGCTGGAGAGCACCGAACCAGGTCCGGCACCGCTGGGTTCGCGAAGGGTGCAGGACCCGGGAGAAACGAGCCTCCTTGGGGTTGGGGAGCGGGGGAGGGCGCAATCCCACCTTGGAACCCGAAAAAGTGCCAGAAAGTTGGCTGCATAGCTGAGAAATGTCTTCTTCTGCTGCCTCTGGAAGGTTGACAAGTAGGAAGTAATCCAGGTGTTGCGCTCCAAAAACCACATAAAGTTAGATCGCGTTCAGGACTGCAAACTAGACTGAGAAGGAGTGAAAAGGCATGATAGAAAACCCGCATCTTTAAGATTCCTATGCTTGCCCAGAAGACAGGTATGCATCTCCAAGTGGTCTTTCCCTTTGATAGTCAAAGCTTTGCTCCTGATGAAAGCATGACTTTCGGTTTCAAATAGTTCACTTCAGCCTGTTTTAACTTTTGGGAAGGCTTTTTATGGGATTAGGCATCACGTGGATCAACACAAAATGAAAGTTGCCAAGGTTGGAGACCCCTGATTCTTGTCTGTCAATTTTTGTGTGAAAAGGATCTGTTCATAGGCCATGTAGATCTGTGGCATGGTTGCTTCGGTTCTGGTTTCGTGGGTGACCATACCCAAGCAAATGATGGCTTGTTAGTTAGCACTGATTGGTGAAACCAAATATAACCATGACATGTTTAGCAATGCATAGATAGACTCAGCATGGCTTCCTTGGTGGAGGAATCCCCCTCGGTGCTTAGGGTGCTTGTTGTAGGGCAAGGGTCTCCAAACTTGGCAAGTGTAAGAATTGTGGACTTCAACTCCCAGAATTCCTGAGCTAACATGACTGGAGGAGGAATTCTGAAAGTTGAAGAGCACAAGTCTTAAAGCTGTCAAGTTTGAAGAGCCCTGTTGTAGGGAAACAGTTTTGGAGCAAACGCTGATCTCAAAAAATGGTGAGCAGATTCAGAGCAGATGAGTAGTACTTAGACTGAAGTCCACCCCGGAAAATAAAATACTAAGTCAGAGAAGATTGTAAAAATATCTCTGGAGATTCTCCATCACCCAGATCATGGTTGTCCCAAAGGTGCTTTTTCAAAAGACAGCTGGACTTTCTTGCTTTTTTTTTTCCTTTAAAATATTTCGCTTCTCATCCAAGAAGCTTCTTCATTTCTGACCAGCTTCTTGGATGAGAAGCTAAATGTTTTCAAGGCAAAAATCCAAGAAAGTCCAGTTGCCTTTTGAAAAAGAACCTTTTGGATAATAAACAACAGATAGTAGATAGCAATAGTAAGTAATAGCAAAAGGTTTTTCTTTATTTCTTCTTTCTTTTTGTATTTATTTATATCCTGCTTTTATTGTTTTTGCAAATAATTCAAGGTGGCAAATGCACAAATACTTCCTCCTGTTTCCCCCACAAGAACAACCATGGGAAGTGGGCTTGGCTGAGAGAGAGAGAGGGACA
Organism: Laticauda colubrina; assembly: GCA_015471245.1. Lineage (NCBI taxonomy): Eukaryota > Metazoa > Chordata > Lepidosauria > Squamata > Elapidae > Laticauda > Laticauda colubrina. The sequence goes on from BLBF01000072.1 coordinate 12,173,469, forward strand.
GGGAGAGAGAGAGAGACAGAGAGATAATCCCAAAGTCACCCAGTTGGCTTTCATGGCTAAGGCAGGACTTGAACTCACAGTCTCCTGCTTTCCAGACTTTCTAACTACTACTAGACCAGAGACTCTCAGTTCTTTATGTCAATAAATAATAATAGCAAGTCACGGCTTCATTGTCTGGCCAAGAAAGCACATGTTGTGATTTCATGGACACCTTCATGAAATTCTCTTGTAGGCCTTTGACTTTCTAGAATCCTCAAGAAGACGCTTACCTTATATACATTTAAATGCGCATTTTTAATAATACATGTGTTAACAGTGGCCAGAATTGTGTTCACACAACATTGGAAGGGCAAAAAGATCCCCACAGAAGAAAAGATAATAACAAAAATTTTAGAATGTGCAGAAATGAATAAACCGATATTTGAAATTAAAGAAAAGGAAGACACTGAATATTTTGAGGTACGGGATCTGTTCTATCATTGGTTAAATAAGAGAGGTTAGAAATTCAAAGATTACAAGAGAAAGATTAATCTCATGATCAGGGTTGCTTATTGTAACTTATTGTGATTAATTTTGATTAGTTTTACTAATTAATATGTACAGTATCAATTTTATGAGGGAAAAGCACTGTTATCATGAAATTACCATGAGAGAAGATATTATGATTATGACGAATATTTCTCCAAGAAATGTAAGCAGGCAACACACATGTTATATTCACATTGGGTGCACATAAACCTCCTTTCCCAAGATGATTTTACTGACTTGTTTAGGTGCTGGTCCTGAGAATTTTTCTAATTCTTTAAAAATCAGTACAAGTCCCAGAACTCCCATGTTCTTTGCTCCAGGGTTCAGGTTAACACCTTTTCAATAAGGTATCTTCAGAAGAAGGTATTGCTTCTGTTCTTACAAATGCTTTGCCTGTTTCTTGGTTCATTATCTTCACTATGTTCTCAACATCATCTTATCTCTGTACAGAAGGTGCTGCCAAAGCAGGGAAGCAACCATATAAGCAGCCCTCCAAGGATTGAACCAGGCCATTGTCAGTTTACTTTAAGCCCAGAGGGAACACAGTTATCATAGGCTCGGTTCCTATATTGCACAAAACCATGGTTTGATTTATAGGGTTTATTGGGTAAACCATAGTTGGCTGGATATTCATACAACATGCAACACGCAAAACAAATCATATTATAGATTCATGTTGAAACTATGCTTTTACATAATTGTTATGAATTGTCTTTCTTTTCTTTCTGTCTTTCTGTCTGTTATATGTATGTATGTATTTATCTAATAGACAAATATAATTTCTTTTTTTCTGGTTGGGTTCACACATTTTTCAAAATTGGGGAGTCTAGTCCCTCTTTTCTTTTGATGGTTAAGATGCTCTGATAGGACTGGCATATGGACTCATCAGTAAATGAATGCTGATACCAAGTTGCTATGAATCCACATTGTTGTGATGCTTCCTTCTTTTTTTTTCTAGAGCTAGGATGGAATACATGGTTCTTCCATCCTTATGTCTCCCTTCCCCAGTGGGATTGGTTGCCACTGACACCACATCCAAGCTTGCATTTGAACCCAGTTCTCCCTATCAGAATATAAAATATTGTCTGCAGTCTCTTTGTGACTCTTGGCTGGGTTCATAAATTACACTGTTTGTTGAATAGACCACAATGGCTGGATTCAGATATTGGGGTCATATCAAAGCCTATTATGGTTTACTGCATATTTTTAATACTGCACACTATTATGGTTTACTATGTCATTTAGTCATGGTTAGTATAAAGAGCTCAGATCACACTGTAATTTGAGTTATCATGTGGTTTAATTTTGGCTTAGCAAGATTGCGAACTAGTGAATTGGTTTGTAAGTCAGTTCATGGTTTAATGTGCAGAGCCAATCATATGTAGTTAATTCAGTGAGTTGTGGAGAAATGAAAACTGGTTTTGAACAAGGATATGGTGGATGAATTCATTCGCTCTACCCAGAATTAATGCAGCTGCTCTTTAATCTCCCTTGGCCTTTTCTTAATAAACCATTAAAGACTTATTTTAAGATGAAGATTCTTTGGAAAAATTGTAGATTTTTGTGAAGTTTCCTGTAAAAACTTGTCATTTCTTGAATAGGTTTACCAGGGTAGGGGCTGGAATGGGAAATAGGAAGAACATCTTGGAAGAAGGAAGATTAAGCCACTTCCAAGATATGCATACACAGACAAAAGAACATCCCTATCTAGATGAAAACTCAAAGGCATGTTCCCCTACACCACAAACTCACCATGTAGTGGCTAGAATGCAGAATTGCAAGTTAATTTGGCTCACTGCTCACTGCCAGGAGTTCAGTCTGCGAGATTGACTCAGCCTTCCATCCTTCCGAGGCCAGTAAAATGAAGACCCAGATTATTGAGAGAAATATGCTGTGTTAAACTGGTTAGAAAGGGCTGTAAAGCAATATGAAGCGGTATGTAAGTCAAAATGGTATTGCTATTTTCTCCATTGCAGGCAAAAATAATGGCTTTTTGTCACCTTGTTGCCCCATTCCTGTTGGCTGGGCTCTGCTGCGGGTGGGACTTCCCCTTCAGGAATCCCACATTGTCTTGGGAGGAACGAGTGGATGATCTGGTTAACAGGCTGACCCCCGAGGAGATGATCCTGCAGGTACAAGAAGCATCTTAAGTGGTTTGGTGGGGATGATGGTCAGTGGGGCTTTGGAAGACCAGTCTGCTTGTCTTCATGTATCAAGCCACATCAGAGGAGTGCCTGATGGTAGTTATCCATTCACCATATGGGCTTTCAACTCACAGATGGCGAGAGGTGGAGCTCTGGGAAATGGACCAGCCCCACCTATTGTTCGTTTGGGCATTGGACCCTACAACTGGAACACTGAATGTCTTCGTGGGGATGCAGAAGCTCTGGGCTGGGCAACATCTTTTCCTCAAGCACTCGGCTTGGCTGCCTCTTTCAGGTAGGAGATTGCCTATTAAGTCAATGTACAGGTAGTCCTAGACTTATGGCCACAATTGAGGACAAAATTTCTATTTGTCAGAAAAGCAGTGTGAGTGTTGCCCCAATTCTGTGAGTGTTGCCCCAATTCACCCACTTAGAATCTTGGTGACCCATTATTGCTAAATTTTCAATATACCCTCAGACATAAACATCTTAACAGTCCAGGGTTGTAAAACCTGGTACCATTTTTGGAATTGTAGAGGATTGTCTACTCAAAAGACAATTTACACTATCTACCAGAGTCAGATGTACAGCTTCTTCAAAGTCTCCAGAGATAGGGAACTCAAACCACCAGAGGTAGACTGCTCCACTATCTACCTATGAACAACCTAAGAACAACCTTTAGGAAGCCTTCCTTGGTTTGGAAGAAAATCTAGGTAGTGTCACCTTATTTCTGAGTCTTAGTTTCTGTGGTGAGGAAAATAGTTACAATCCCATCTTCTGCGTGGCTTCCATTTATGATCCTGACTATGGCTAACATGTTTCAAATAAATCCTCTCTTCTTCAGATTGAATATTGTCTTAAACTGGGTTGTTGCTTTTTGTATTTACAACTGTTGTCCAAAATTAATAAGCTGCTTCTTTACAATCTTTTCTTTTTCTATTGGTATTGTTTCTATTTTTCTTACTTATTTATTCTTAATTTCTCTGTTTCATTTCTAATATTTGTTTTTATCTCCCTAAAAAAATATTAAATATATTAAGAAGACGACGACTTGGGTATCCACAGGGAAGGGCAAATGATGTCACCTATGCCATAACATCACAATGCAAATCATGTAAATGACCTGCTGTACACTATTTGCACATGATGTCATTGACACAAAATATGTAGTTGGGGCCTCAATTAGAGATCTCTGGAAACCCTTGGCCCTGCAGAGAACTGAGACTCCCATCTGTAAAGAATGACAGCCTGGCATGGCATGCATATTTGGCATGACCTCATTTCATGGCAAATAAGAATCCTTTTTTCTTCAACTCCCCTTATGTCTTCAAACAGTCCTCAACTCATCTTCGAAGTGGCGAATGCTACGGCCACTGAGGTTCGCGCCAAGCACAACTATTTTGACTCCATAGGCTACTACAGGGACCATACCGGCTTAAGCTGCTTCAGCCCAGTCTTGAACATCATGCGGCATCCACTTTGGGGCAGGAACCAGGTATCAAAGATTTAGGAACATGAATAGGGAGGGTGAGACCTGGAAGATCAGGGAAAACATGTCAGAGACTTTAATCGTCAGAAGAATAGTCCTCTGAAATGCAATTATTGTTGAGTGTCTCAAAAGTTGTGAAGAACAATTGCTGATTTTTGAACCTCAAGAATCTCCTTGTTACCTTCTGTGAGAGGTTTTGTGGTATCTGAAGTAGAACTTCTTGATTCAGTCAGAGATTTGTTCCATGTGGCATCAACCTTGTGAAATCTCAATTTTCCTTTTTGCGCTAAGTGTTCAGAATGAACAGTGATTAATATATATGTGTGTGTGTGTGTGTATGGTTGAATATGTCTATGTGTGTTACATATAACACACATGCTGTATGTATGTATGTATGTATGTATATAGAATCTATATGGAATTTCATTTTTAATGTTTGCCAGTGTGCTCACAGGAAAAACATGACAATAAAGGTTATTTTATCTCAATAGGGATTACACTAAAGGCTATAAATATTCCTAGTCTTGGCCATAAGAGTCACCTGAGCTGAAAAAGGAGCTTCTAAAATTAGATTCAAGCAAATCTTGAGACAGTTGGACCTTTTTATTTTATTTATAAAATAAAATAAAAACTTATAAAAACTTTATAAAATAAAATAAAAGCTATTTTAAAAAAGAGATAGTTTGACCTGTAGAAATTTAAGGCAGACCCAAGGAACTGCTAGGCTAGGATCTTACTCTCAAAAATGGGATAACCAGAAGTAGAAATGAGTGACTGAAAGATCAAGGGCTTTTGATGATGGGTATTAGCTTAATTTTACAGGTTTAAGGCTGATAATATTCTGCATTTCACTTTAGATTGTAGGTTTAGAGTTACAGTAGTAATATCTTGCTATATTATACACCTATTATTGAAGAATCTCATTGCTTTGGTGCTTCTTCTTTGTAATTCTTTTCATTTCTTTGCCAGATTGTTCTCATTTTACGCTTGTCATTAACTGAAATAAAAACAGAGTAGGGGAAGAATAGGGGTGAGCTGAACAACTTGCTTCTTTTCCCACTCTTAGGAAACTTATGGGGAGGACCCATTCTTGACCACTCAACTGGGAATTGCATTTGTGAAGGGACTTCAGGGTGACCATCCCCGTTACATCAAAGCTAATGCTGGCTGCAAGCATTTTGATGTCCATGGAGGTCCTGAGAATATCCCTGTATCCCGATTTGTCTTTGATGCCAAGGTGAGTGAAATGGGATCAAAGATGGAGCTTCTGTCCAGGTGGATTTTGGAGTTGGGCACCTCCTTCCTGTCAGCTTCACTAGCTCATTTATTTTCATTCCAACCGCCTAGTTTCTTGCAACCCTCAAAGCAAGAACATCATAAGAGACTTTTATTTATTTACAAGGGTCATGCAATCACGGATATAACAACACTAAGGAAACACACAATACATACAAACACAAATACAACAGAGGTGGTAAAAAATTAAATTGGGCTAAAACCATGATAAAATTGCCACCATATGCTGCCATAGAGTCGCAGTCAGGTAGATGTTATAGTTCAACATCTAAGAAAGTTAACCAAGTAAGTGTTTCTGGTGTGGCTGTCATGACATCATCCCAACTGCCTTGAAATTTCCGGAGGGTCAATTCTCAAAATATATATAAGTTATTGTTTGTTCCTGTGTACCACAGTCACTCTTGGTGTTTTGACCCAGCCTTAGCAAGTAATGATAAGCCACTTACTCAGGAGGATAAACAAACTCCCTTTTCAAACAGGGTAGGAACAGTCTTTTATTCACATGGATAAACAAAAAACCAAACACAATTAGTCCCAACAGACCTGGTTCTAACCTAGAAATCCGAATTGTTTCTATATGCTAGAAACAATTTGTTTGAACAGTTGTCTGTAACAACCAGCCACTGCCAACCCCTCCTATTTCTCAGCCAGGGAGGGGCTGGCTAGCGTCCATGTCTGCTTTCCCTGAGAGGCAGCCTATTGCTTTACTTTGCGCTTTGTATGGGTGTTGTGGGAATCTGACCAACCACTATCTCCTATTAGCATTAATTAGAATATGAAATGAACCTCAACCATATGTTTAAGTTCTGGCCCAAAGGTGCCTTTTAAAGAGGCAGCTGGACTTTCTGTGGTTTTTTAAAAACATTTTGCTTCTCATCTAAGAAGCTTCTTCAGCTTCTTGGATGAGAACCAAAACATCTTCAAAGACAAAAGAAAATCCAGTTGTCCCTTGAAAAAGCACCTTTGGGACAACCATGACTCGGATGACTGAGAATCTCCATAGACATTTAAAGGATTGGCTTGGGTTACAATGAGTGAACAAGGAGACCTTACAGGATGGTTATGAATTTGAGCTATTTACAAATATATTCAGAGTTTTGCAGCGTTAATTCAGCACCAGAAAAATAAACACAGCTAATGCTTCATTTAATATCTTTATAAACATAATAAGCAGATTTTACAAACCAGTTGTAGATTTCTCCAACATGGAGCAAACTCAGACAGAAACATGTTGCAAGTAACTTCAGTAGCAATTCAGGAGCTCAGAAACAGACATCAGTTTCACTTTAGTTCAGCAGGCAAGCAAGCTAGTTTCATCTTCAATAGACAGACTCAGAGCTAAAGATAGCTGTGGAGTTGCAGAGCTTAATATAGAGCCAAGCCTAGGCTACTTCTAGTTTCAGTTTCTAAACTGTCCTCATTGGCTGATTTAGTTGCTATGCCTATTCATTGGCTGACCTTGTTACCAAGCTCTATTCCAGTTCATGAATATTCTCTGACAAAACAGTCCTAAACTTAAGACTGTAATGGAGCCTTCTCATTATGGCTGTAAGTCATGATTGTTGAAATGCAGGTTATCCATCTGACTGACCCAATTCTATGACCTTTTTTGTGGTAGTTGTTAAGCAAAGACCACAGTTGTAAAGTGAACGCTGTAATTGTAAAGTGAACCAATTATTCACTATAGTCTGGTTTTGTTGAAAACCAGAAGGAAATGCTGGTTTTGGTAAAAACCATAGTAAAATGTGGTCATGTGAACCCAGGTTGCTGCAAACAAAACCGTAAATGTGAGCCAGTTGTTGAGCAGTTGACATATGACTGTGAGGGAGGGTGCAGCTGTTGGAATTAAGGAACCAGATTGTAAGTACGCCCGGGAAAGGTCCATCAATTTTATGAGCTTTCTGGCAATGGTCATATGCAACCTAAGAGGCTAAAGCCCCTGTCCCACTGCACTAACGGATGCAAAGAGGATGTAAAACGTTAAAAAAAGCTTGCCGTCCATTGGAAAACGCTATGCACCCATTGTGTATTCACTGCATATGTGTTTCATACACTCTATCCCTCAAGCATCCGTCCACTGCGATTTCATCCGCGCAAGAAGTTTTGAGCTGCACAAAACTTTGTGAGCGGATGAACTTTCCGCTGTGTACGATGTAAATCCATGACATACGAGCAACAAATGTTCTATGTCCGTTTATCATCCATTAAACGTCCGCTGTATCCTCTCTGCATCCTCTGGGCATCCCCTCAACTCACATCCGCTGCAGCTGAAAACGGAAAGAGGGAGGAAACAAAAGGTACACGGAACGTCTACACAGCGTTAGTAGCACAGAAATAGAAAGGATGCGCAGTGAACGGCTTGCATCCGATATAAATCCACTAGGCTTCCTATGAACATCTGTTTAACATCCCCGCTACATACTACCCACGTCCGTTCTTTTCCGTTCTTTTCCATTCTGTTTATGCAAATTTTCAACACTTTTTGGAACGGATGACAACGGATGGAGCCACCCCCGAAATTTTGCTCATCCGCTGTGTCCTTTATGCATATGTTTTGCGTCCGTCGGCCAGTGGGACCTAGCCTTTAGGTGAGGAAAGAAGACAGAATTGATTTGGGAGGAGCCATTTGGGAGGAGCTCATTCAAGCCCTGTTGAATGAGCTGGCAGCATACTGAGAACGTGGTGTGTTTTGTGACAGGTGGAGGAACGTGATTGGCGCATGACTTTCCTGCCTCAGTTTGAAGCCTGCGTACGGGCTGGGACGTTTAGCTTTATGTGTAGCTATAACAGGTATTTTTATTTTTATTATTATTTATTGTATTATATATATATATTATTTTATTATTTCATTTATATCCTGCTTGTATTTTACAAATAACTTGAGGCAGCAGACATATATCCAACAAATCTTCCTCCTCCTATTTTACCCACAACAACAACCTGTGAGATGAATTGGGCTGAGAGAGAGGGGTTCAAAGTCACCCAGCTGACATTCATGGCTAAGGCAGGACTATAACTCACCACCTCCTGCTTTTTTTCCTGGTGCCTGAATCACCAGACCAAACTGGGTCTTGTCAGATCAGGAAGACTGGAAGCGATGACCCCAAAGAGGTTGTACTTGTAAGTCTGCTAACCATCCTTGGTTCATCTGGCAGAATTAATGGAGTCCCAGCCTGTGCAAACAAGAAGCTGCTGACAGACATCCTGCGTGATGAATGGGGCTTCCAGGGTTATGTAGTGAGTGATGAAGGTGCTGTGGAGCTGATCATGGCTGGGCACCACTACACCCACAGTTTCCTGGAGACTGCAATTGGTGAGTGTTGCAAAGCACCTCTCTTCTCATCTCCATGCTGGAAGCCCCTTGCAACCTAGCTTCAATTGCAGATTGAGTTCTGAGAGTCCATGCTCTGGGGCTAATTTTCTAGCCTGGAACCCAGATTTGTTTCCATCTGTCCTTACTTTCATCGTCCAACTACAGTTTTCTCTACCAAAAACTCCTTGTCTATAAATTAGCATATAAATGTAAAGGTAAAGGTTTCCTCTATCCAGTGGTGCCCAATTCTGGTGAAAGTGCTCATCTGCATTTTTTAGCCGAGGGAGCCAGTGTTGTCCAAAGACACTTCCGTGGTCATGTGGCCAGAATGACGATTCTCCAAGGCAACAGTGTTACCTTCCCACCGAAGTGGTACCTATTTATCTACTTGCATTTGCATGCTTTCAAACTGCTAGGTTGTCAGGACTGAGGCAAGTAACAGGGTTACCCCATCACATAGCGTTCGGGTCTCAAACCCAGATTGTTAGCTTTCCAGCTGAGAAATCTAGCATATTTAACCCCTGAACCTCCCAAATAGCACATATACTATCATCACAGATGAATTTATAAATATTATCTTAGGCACTATCAGGTTCATGTTAGCAGTGAGAAATGGAGATCCAAAGGACTGTAATATGAACTTTGGGAGTTAAAGCTGCTAGAGAATAAGAACTCCAAAACCTGGAATTGGAGGGCAACAGCAAAGATTATCTTGTCCTCTATCATGAGGTGGAGCACAGTGGTTAGAATGCAGTACTGCAGGCAAATTCTCACTGGCTCAAGGTTGACTCGGCCTTCCAACCTTCCAAGGTTGTTAAAATGAGGACCCAGATTGTTCAGGGCCATATGCTGACTTTGTAAACCTATTAGAGAAGATTGTAAATTACTGCAAAGTACCAGTCTACCTGCTATTGCTATTTACTTGCTAAGGGTGGCACACTATTGCCAGACTCTCTGTCTCCTCAAACAGATAGCCAAACCAAGACTTGCAGATAAACATGAATTGAAGCCAGTGTTTCGCTGAATTTTTTGGACTAACTGTGCCATCCTTCTTTCTCCCTGCAGCGGCTGTGAATGCCGGATGTAACCTAGAGCTTTCTTATGGGATGAAGAAGAATGTTTACATGTACATAGCTGAAGCCCTTAGCAAGGGCAACATTTCTGTGGAAGTAAGTGATCCATCTCCTTGCAGTAGAAGAAATTGCCACCAATTCCAGAGCAGACAAGTTGGGATGTGATACTGTCTCTTTGTGAAGAAAAACTGGGAATCTAGGGTTCTTCAAAATGTTGCTAAACTACAACTTCCAGCATCCTTTGCAATTCATTATTGTTCAGAGTTTTGCAGTGTAAATTCAGCACCAGAAAAGTAAACATAGGTGACTGAGGCTTCATTTAATTTCTTTATAAATACATGAAATAAATTTTACAATACCAGTTGTAGATTTCTCCAACATGGAGCAAACTCAAACAGAAGCAGACATGTTACAGGTTCAGAACAGAACAGCAACTCAGGAGCTCAGAAACAGACACCAGTTTCACTTTAGAAGGACAGGATTCTAAGGAATATCTCCTTGAAGAAGAAAAGCTAAGTCAGATTCCATAATGATGGATTCATATTACCAAGTAGGGAGGTTTTGATTTCAGGTGTTTGAGTGTCATGGAAAGAGCCAGACTTATCTTCAACTGGAACTTTAAGCAACAGAAGTTAGATGGGCATTTTTCAGGAATGTTGCAGAGGATGAGATAATCTTTGCTATTGCCCTCCAACTCCATATTTTGGAGCTATTTTTCCCTAGCAGCTTTCACACAACATGCTCAACTATAAACCCTGGAACTCCTAAGTAGTCATTACTTCATGACCACTTAACAAATAGGCATTATGAACCATGATGGCGCAGTGATTAGAATGCAGTATTTCAGGCTGAATCCGCCCACTGCCAGGAGTTCAATTCTCACTGGCTCAAGGTTGACTCAGCCTTCCATTCTTCTGAAGTCAGTAAAATGAGGAGCCAGATTGTTGAGGGCAATATGCTGACTCTGTAAAGAACTTAGGGCTGTAAAGCTCTTCAAGATGTATATAAGTTTAAATGCCATTGCCATTGCTGTTAATTGCAGTGAGCAAGCAAATAAACCATGATGGCCTGCATCCCATACTAAGGCAGCACTTGGATTCCCACAACCTTCTTAAGCCATGGACGCTGTACTGCAGTCTCTAGTATGCTTAAGAATTCAGCACCTTTTATTCCAGTTTCTTGTATGTGACAACACTTGTGCTGTGCTTCATTGTGGCTGCTACTTTTGTTCATTTCTTGCACACATGCTTGGTTAAAGAAAGTCTACATTTTCATGAATCCCTTATGTATTAAAAAGATAGCTGTGTGTCACTGCACCGCAGGCCACAGTATGTTGGCTTGCAAAGGCAGTCTCAAGACTGAGATCCTTGTCAGCATTTAACAGCATGGACATGCTTGAAATAAAGTAGGACTATGGTTGCACTTGTGGCAGAAATGAAATGTTCAGTTCAGTAAAGCAAAGCCAAGAAAGGCAACCATGAATATTTCTGATGACCATTTGCGACTTTCCTAGGCAGCTTCTGACAAGCAAAGTCAATGAGGGAAGCCAGATCTGTTTAACAACTGCATCAAAAAGCTTGTAAAGTAAGGCATGGCCCACTTAACAACCGCATTGCTTCGTGATAGAAGTTCCAGTCCCAACTGTGGTCATAAGCTGTGGACTATCTATACATGTTCTTGGTGAAAATGTAAGTTGGGGACTACTTTAAAAGCGGTTCTTGGAGGAAAACAAATGTAGAAGAAAAATAAAAGAAATTAGAGTGAATAGAAAATGTAATTTTCTGAGGTAAGAGAGAGTACAAATCCCTAATTAGAAGATAGCTCAGCCTCCCTATTGAATGGGGAGAAAAGTGGATTTAAGGGAAAAGGTGGGAATGGCTTGGAACAAGAGAGAAGAATGCCATCAAAATGTGCAATGCAAGGTTTGTGGGAAAAGCAGTGGATGCAATGAAAAGGAAGGCTTGTGTTAATGTTCGAATTTGCTGTCGGAGGGTATGCACGTTAAGTACACTTTTAATTCAGATGATGCCATGGGGTTGGCTAAGTACTGGAGTGATTTGCAGTGGATGTTAGATAGATTGTGTGATAATCAGGAGTATCCAAAATAATTGGAGAAATGGAATGAATAATTGCAAGTTATGCATCAGTGGACAAAACATAAAACAAAAACCCCCACAACAAAGCAGGTAAATAAATTTGTGTATCTTGATGGGATACAGTAGGAAAATGTGCAGAGTCATTTTAACATATATAAATGCTGGTAGAAAAGTAACTCCTTTACTTAAAGATTTAAAGATAAAAGATGTTATCCAAGTTATCAATAGAATGATTGGGCTGATTTATTGCTGAAGTAGCCTACAATAATGTGGTACACAGCAACACTGGTTTTACCCCTTTAAAGTGACCACAGGGATTGAATATATGGCTATGCCTGAGATCACTCAAGAAATCTCCACTTCCACCACATTAACTGATTGGATGGATAATATAAAAGGCACATGACCAGAGGTATGCAATGCTCTAGAAAAAGCACCCAAAAAGTCAAAGGACAAGGCAGACAAGAAGTGAGCTACTCAAAAGGTGTTTAAAGTAGACAATAAGGTATATTTTGTCCACAAAATATTTGAACCCAAAAAGACCTTGTAAAAAACTAGGTCCTAAATATATAGATCCTTTCAGTATCCAAGGGAGTTAATTGCCGAGGGATTTTAAAAGGATACACCCAGTGTTCCATTGGGGTTTATTGAAGACACTCTGCTTCTCCCTACTTCCTGCAGATGATCCGGCATCGTGTCCGTCCCCTTTTCCTGACTCGTCTACGCCTGGGCGAATTTGACCCACCAGCCATGAACCCCTATAATGCACTGGGGATGGAGGTTGTACAGTCAGAAGCCCATCGCAATCTGGCCCTCAGAGCCGCCCTCCAGAGCTTTGTTTTGCTGAAAAACCGGAATGAAATGCTGCCTTTTAAGGAGGAATATTTGTTGCACAAGACCATTGCGGTAAGTGTTCACCGAGAAGAACTTGCAAAATCAACCTGTTCCTGATAAATTTGCACTAAAAATGGACATTGCCTCCTGGGATATATTCATGGGGAGATTGACACATTTGTGAATGTGACTGAGCAAACTCTGGGAGTTTCACAACTGATCAACAACACCATTTGGCTCCCAAAATTTCAACAACTAAAAAAAACCCTGAAGTTTTTGGAAGAATAAAGACTCCCTCAAATCAAGGTCAATTGGGGGGGGGGGGGTTTTTTGTGCCCCTTTTCATACAGGTTTTTTTTTTTTTAATTTTCAGGCAAGTTCTGAAGTCTCCTGGTGGGGGAACCATCTGATTAAGAGGGTCCAGTCCTATTTAGCCTTTCAAGATCAGCTGAGGTTGGGTGGATAGCCTTCACCCGCAGAACCTCCCTTAGATGAGGCTGCCAAAGAAGAATCTTGCTGGGGTGGTAGTAAGGGGATGAGAATCAGGAATAGAGATTGGCATGAAAAGTTTTGTGACTTCATTCCTGGGGTTCAATGCATTTCTGGTTAGAAATTAGGTTTCTAATTTTAAAAAAGGGAGGGAATTTTCGAGGTCCTGTTGTGGGTCCAGACTGGCCAAATCTTAGGGTTGCTTTTTCAGACAGTGGGTGCTATGATAAATGCTGTGGATTTTAGTTTGTTAAATTCAATTATAAAATGGGGACAAAGTCATTCCCAGAAACCTTGATGGCCACTAACTTCATTTTCCTCTGAGAGACAGCATCTCTTCTACTTTTCCTTACTCTTTCTGGCAGGTAGTCGGACCCTTTGCAGACAACGCTAATCTCCTCTTTGGGGACTATGCACCAGTCCCTGAGCCTCAGTACATTTATACACCCAGGTAGGACCAACAATCCTCTCTTTGCCCCCAAACAGGTTTTGGTGTGACTGAAGTGGTGTGATTGGGGCTGATGGTGTTCAATCTGAGCTCCCATCTTGACTTCTTCTCAGCTTTTCTACAGCTGGTGTGAATTATTATTTTATTTATTGAATTTATGAGCCACCCCAACTCACTGTCAAATGAGAGAGATATGTTATTGGAATGTTGTCTTGGTTGTGGCTCTTCCTTCTGTTCTTCAAGGTTATTCCTTCTTCTGATTACACTCAACTATGAAGCCAACGGCAGTTCAACTACTACTTTGGGTGTTCTGCTAGTTGTAGGTACTTAAAATGTGCTTATAATATGGTGGGACGTATGAAGGACATTCCCAGGGTCGGTTGATCCAGTTTCACAAGTCAAGGCTCTGAAGAGGAGGTCCTTCTGATGTTTGTGACTTCTGAGAAGTTTTTGTTTCTGGCTGATGCAGGAGGGGCTTAGCAGCTATTGCAGCAAATGTCACCTCTGCCCTTGGATGTGAGCATCCGAGATGTCTCGTGTATTATCCCAAAGATGTGAAAGCTGCAGTCGAAGGAGCAGACGTTGTGGTTGTGTGCCTTGGGACAGGTAAGAGCTGTGCCTAGAAATGCAGGGTTTCTTGCAGCCCTTCAAGAAGTCTTAGGTTGTAGTAACAGAATCTTGCAAGCCTGAAATAATTTCTCCCTCTCCCGTGACTTGACTTTCCAGAGAATTAGGGAGTGTCCTTTCCTGAGATGCTTTCTCCATTCCTGTTCCTTCTGTGGGCAGAGAGATCTCCTCTCTGTTTTCATCAAGGTTATGGTCATCTCCAGGGTGTTTTTATTTTGAAGGCAAGTGGGCTTTCTCGATTTTTTTAAATGCCTTGAATTAAAACCAGAAAGCCCAGTTGCCTTAAATAAAAGTTTCCCTACCTTTCTGGCTTTATCGACCAGTGAGGGAGAAGGGATGGTTCCATATGAGCAGCCAGCAAGAAAATGCACGCACACAGCCCCATCTGCACAAGTAGGGATGCATGTGCCTGCATGCATGACACTTCCGCAGCCTGATTCTGAATGGCTCACAGCTCAGTAGTGGGCCATGGCCCAGACACTGGGGACTCCTGCCTTAAAGGACTGAAGAACTGCCTCAAAGCAGGGGTCCCCATATCACAGTCCACTACCAGGCCATGGCCTGTTTGGGCCGCAAGAGAGATGGAAAAGTGGATGTGCATGAAGCTCCATTAGCATGAGCAGAGGGCACTTGCATGCAAATCTCCACTTGCTTGAACAGAGAGCACGGACATGTGTGTCTGTCTCTCACATACCCACACATATACAAGGCTGGACCACCCAGCTGGAAAGGTTGGGGATCTCTGCCTGAAAGGACTGAAGAAGCTTCTTGGATAAGAAGCGAAACATTCTTCAAAGAGAGAAAAAAACAAGAAAGTCCAGTTGTCTTTTGGAAGAGAACCTTTGGGACAGCCATCACCTGGATGATTGAGAAGTTTCCCCCTCTTCCCAGAAAAAATCCCCAGCCATAGAGATTGGACAGCTCTGGAACGTCAGAGCATCAAAGCAGTCCTTTTCACACACACTCTGTTCCTTCCTCTCAGGGGCTGATTTGGAGTCTGAATTCAATGACCGCAAGAACTTGTCTTTGCCCAGACATCAACTGGACCTTCTGCAGTCCTCTGTGGCCTGGGGTGAGTTTGACTATCTCTTTCCCCAGAGGAGGACTCCAAGAAGCCTGGAGTGACATCACTAGGAGAGATGGGGCCAGCATTTTGGCCTTACTGGACAACATTTTAGGGTCCAATTGAATTATTATGACCCAACTGGGTGGTAGCAACTAGTGACTGACCTTGAAAAGCTAAGCAAGATCAGACCAGGTTTGTTCTTTGGGTGGGAGGCCTCAGAGGGATTCTTGGGTTGTAGGGTAGAGTGTGAAGCTAAACAATCCAGCAGATGCTACTTTCAGGAAACTACTTAAGTATGTCCCTGTAGTTAGCAGGATTTGAGCTTTACTCATCCAGTATTATAAACTTTTTAGTATCATTAATGTTGATAATAATTGTTGCTTTAGAAAAACCATTGCATGCTTACTGTTTTATACCTCCTTGGTCTAAAAAAGGCATCATAATGATTGGGAGTTTACTCTTGATATTAGCTGCATGATGGAATCAGGGTTGAAAAGGTACTTTGGACTCTGGGTTGGTTACCTATAAGTTACCTGTGTCTGCTACTACCACCTGTGGATCTTATTCCTGAAAAGCATGTCTTCTGCTCACCTGGAACTTGGTGGTGATAGGCAGTTCCCAGGGTCAGCCGTCTTTGGCTCTCCTTCTACATGGTGGCTGGGGATGAGGGGTACGGTAGTCCACATATCTGGAGAACATCACCTGTGAGGGATGCACAGATCACAACTTGTCTCCTCATGAGCTAGGTGGGGTCTTTCATTTCAGCCGCCGGCCGTCCTGTGATTCTGCTCCTGTTCAACGCCGGCCCTTTGGATATCAGCTGGGCCAAAGAACAGGATGGTGTGGGAGCAATTGTGGCTTGTTTCTTTCCTGCTGAGACTACAGGGCTGGCTCTGGCCAAGATGTTGGTGGGTGCTGAAGGGGCAAGTCCGGCTGGCAGGCTGCCAGCTACATGGCCAACAGGAATGGACCAGGTATGGCTGGAATGGGGAATGATGCTTCTTTCCTGGACTGTGGCACTTGAAAGGAAGGAAATAACTGAATCATCCCGCCCCCAAATAAAAAAAAAACCATACAGAAAGTCATCAACTTGATGGCCATGATTGGGGATGGAACTTCCATTACGCTTATTAAGTGAGTCATCACCTCATCCAATTTTACCATCTTTTTGGCCATAGCTGTTAAGTAAATCCAGGTTTGTCAATTGTTTTTATTTTCCAGAAAGTTGTTGGGAAGGATTTAAAAGTTGATTAAGTGTTTATTCTATTCTATTCTATTCTATTCTATTCTATTCTATTCTATTCTATT
>BLBF01000072.1:12190189-12213341 GCA_015471245.1 Laticauda colubrina
TTCTATTCTATTCTATTCTATTCTATTCTATTCTATTCTATTCTATTTTCTATTCCATTCCTAATTTTATTGCACTAGTGTGCCACTATACATCTCTAGACCTGAGGTCGCCAACCTTTTGGACCTCAGGGACCACCAAACTCATAATTTTAAATCCCAGGGACCACTAACCAGTTCTGTGGGCATAGCCTAATTTGTGGGTGTGGCTGGTGGTCATGTGACTGGCTGGGCATGGCTAGTATGTAAATATTATAAATATTTATATAAATATTGAATTTTTTATTAAAAAAAAGAACAACTTTAACCCAAAATCAGGCAAAGCAGGCAGGCAGATTGAGTTGCTCACAGAATCATTCAGTGATCTATCTATCTGCCATCGGCTAGTTCAGTCTGTCACATAAAATTTGCTTGCCATGAGTCTGCATTGAATAATAGAACCTTCAGTCCTAAGGGAGGTTCGGCTGTGCTTAAAAGCAGAGCCAAAGATCTAAAGACTAGCTAGAAAGCAAGAAAACCAACCATTTCCTGCTTCCTAGCAAATCTAAATCTCCCAGCACAGCAGAACACCTGATGGTTGGAAAAATAGCAATTTATCAGGCAAGTTTGCCGGGTAAGGAGTGAGTGGGTGGAGAGGGTTCCCGCAGGCCATGTGGGCGGCGCGGTCTTGTGTTTTTGCACAGCCTGGATTAATTGCTTTGCGGGGGTGTGTGCTCTGGGGGTGAGATTTCTCTGCAGCCCACCAAAATTTTCTCATGGCCCACCGGTGGGCCACAGCCCATCAGTTGGCGACCGCTACTCTAGACCATCTTCTTATTAAAAATCAATACAATATAAAATCAGAAAAACAACCTGCATATAAGAAATAAAAACCCATAAGATTATATACATATAATATCAAAAAATAGCAGCCACTGCCCCCAGGTCTGTTAGACAGAAAGCCTGACAGAAATTATTTCTTTTTCCTCTTTCTTGAAAGTTAACAGTGTGAGAGTCCTTCCAACCAGAACACTAGCATTTCTTGGAATGACCATGTACCAGAGCAAATTTGCATGCTCAAATGTCTCCAAAGTGTTCCAGAATTCCCAATCCAACTGTAAATGTCCTAGGTTTTTTTGAGATGGACAGAGCTGAAACAGATCCCTTGGCCACCTTGGCTGATCTTATAAAACATAGTGAGGATATGATGAGATTACCGTTGGAATGTGAGATCACCAAAGAATTGCAGACTAAACTGGAAACTCATACATCGTCTTGAAAGAAGATAGTTTTTAAAAAAAACATTTCTGTATTGTTGCCAGGGAAACTACACAAAAGACTCTATGAAGTTCTTCAGAGTGAAGGAGACTTGACTTTTCTAAATATAGACTAGAAAATACATCACGTAAAATTAAAGTCCGGTGTGCTGCTCAGCAGTGTCCCTTTCCCAGAGCCAGATTCTATTGCAGTCTTTCCCTTAAAGTGTGTCAGATTCCACAAAGGCCACTGGCAATTTTAATTAAAAGTTTATGTAGATTCAACTCATAGAATTAGTTTTTTGTGGGTCTCCAATGGGGGATTAGCCACAGCCCATTAACTGCCCCTTGAATAGAAAGGACTGTTTTTAAAGTATTCAGGAAAATAATGCCATCACACCATTTAAAATTAAAGCAAGGAAAAACAAATTGGTAATTAAACCTTAACTACAAAAAAAATAAGCTGACATCGGGACAATGTAGAACACTTAATCAAGGGTGGTTAACCGATAAAGGCTGGGCAAAAACAGTCCCTCAAGTCGCTCCTCGATCCTGCTTGCTATAGCCCCAAATTTCCCAAAGGTGTTTTTTCAAAGACAACTGGACTTTATTTTTCCTTGAAACATTTCACTTCTCATCCAAGAAGCTTCTTTCCATTCTCCACCATTCAGTCAGAACTGAAGAAGCTTCTTGGATGAGAAACAAAATGTCTTCAAGGAAAAACAAAGTCCAATTTATTTTGAAAAAGCATATCTGGGACCAACTACGACCTGGATGACTGAGTATATACCTGGATTACTGCAGGGATGGGATTCTACCAGTTCGCACCTATTCGCTAGAACCGGTTGTTAACATTCTAAGCAGTTCGGAGAACCGGTTGTTAGAAGAAATGACTGGCCTAATCCTGTAAGGAAGGCAGGAAGGAAACATTCTGGTGTTGCTTACAGAAACGGCCTCTCCGTTAACCCTTATTACATTCTTAGCAGGACTAGACTTCCTGTCTCAGGAACTTCTCTGGAATTTTTTTCCCTCTGCTGGTACTTTGCTTGTGTGGAGTGACCACTCAGAGTTACAATGGCACTGAAAAAAGTGACTTATGACCATTTTTCACACTTATGACCGTTGCATCATCCCCACAGTTGTGAGAGGCCAGGTGAGGAGATGCGTGCCTCGATGTGAGTGATATTGAGTTGGCCACACCCAGCCAATCATATGACCACCAAGCCATGTCCACCCAGTCACATGATCACCAAGCCACACCCACCAACTAAGCCACACCCACAGAACCGGTTGTTAAAAATGTGAATCCCACCCCTGCATATAGCCCCAAATCTTTCCATGTCCTCCACTACTCTTGTCCTCAACCACAGGTACCCCCAATGGAGAACTACACAATGATTGGCAGGACATATCGCTACTATGGACAAGAGGCCCCAATGTACCCCTTTGGCTATGGACTCTCCTATACCATCTTCCAGTACAGGGATCTGGTAGTGAGTGCTGACCAAGTGCCCATTTGTGGGAATCTTAGCATCTCTGCGGTAGTGGAGAATGTTGGATCCAGAGATGGTGAAGAGGTGAGGCAATTATGTTGCTTGTCTGCATGCAAAGACTGGTGAGGACAGAGAGGGTGGGATAAAAGAGGGTGAGATATTGCTTGAGATGGGTGAAAACTCAAGGAGGTCCAAAGGCTGTGAGGATGGAGAATCAAGACCAGCAAGAGCTGAAAACTTCTCTATTGATGGACAAATGTTGTGCAGTTGACCTCAAAGCTCAACATCCTTAGCATATTTGTATGTATTTATTAAGGCCCACTTATGGTGGAATAGAGGTTTTAAGAAATGAGTACATGCAGTGACATCTCACCGGGGTTATGATTCCAAAATGGTGAGTGATTTTCAGTCCCCAGGTCTCTGTTCACAGCTCCCATGAAGAACAGCATTGAACAAAGAACTGAAAGCCAATTTTGACTTTGCTGAAATAGAGTTTTTTTTGAGATCAGGTTGCAAAGCTGCAGAAACAGGATCAGATAAGAAGGTAATATTACCAATAAATTATGAATAGTAATTTGTTATTACTAATAAGGAATACTTGTCCAGCTGATTTACATAAGTGAGTTTTGCAGCAGCCTGTTATTTGATAGAGAATTACAGTCAGATAACACTTAATGCAAATAATTGTTCCTTGAATCTTAGAAACTGATGTTGAAGTGTATGCATTTCCACCACTGGCAAGATTCATAGACTCCTCCTGGTTTGCTAGAAAGAGGAGGAGAGAAAGAAAGGGACTCCCTTGGTTCATTGTATGATTCCAAATTGGGTCATATAGATGTCTCTAATCTCAAGGAACCTGTCAAACGAGCAGAGAGGAAAATAATTCCTAATTTTCAGAAAAGTAGATAAAAGATACAGGGGTCATTCACATAGATTCAGGGCCTTTGATTCTGGATAAATGGGTGGCAGTCTTTATGAAAGATCTCTACATCCCTGAAGAGGCTTTGAAGGAGTGAAGAATCTACTGATATCTTCTTCTCTTGATGATTTTCTGTTCACTTCTAATGTTTGTCCCCTCTGCAGGTGGTACAGCTCTATCTCCGCTGGGGAAACCCATCTGTGCCTATGCCCCGCTGGCAGCTGGTTGGCTTCCACCGATTGCCAATACGCCAGGGACAAGCTGCCAAGGTGGCCTTCCTATTATCTTTCAGCCAGAGAGCCGTATGGGCTGGACAGTGGTGGTTGGAGCCTGGCACTTTCACCATCTTTGTTGGTGGCCAGCAACCCTTCCAAGAAGTACGCCTTCCTTCAAATGTCCTCCAGACCGACTTTCATGTCTTTGGGGACTCCCGTGGTGCAAGCCAATGCTAGTCTTCTGAACAGGCCAGGATTATTCAGGGAAATTGACCCAGTGGCTTGCTGAGACAGAGTTTATCAAAAAGGAAGCTTTGCACTGAGTAAAAGCTTGTAATAGAGGGAGCCAAGTTTCTGAGAAGATATGACTATTCATCTGAGAATGTAGCAGTTGTGGTTTTGTTGGCTCCAGTGACTGGGTTGCGTTGGACAATGTGCAGGGGAAGGGTTGCCCTGAAAAGATAAGATTGCCAGGAGAATAACAGAGCACTTACAGAACAGTAATAAACTCCATTTTTAAGTGGTCTGGGTGGATCTCTGATTTTGGCTGCAATTCTCAAGATGTTTGAAAACTGGCCTTGGTTTGGTGACCCTGTTGAAATCTGGAGGGATGGAGTCAAAGGGATGGAGAGGACATCTTTTCCTCCATGGGGAACTGCTTAATTGGGAAGTGGGACAAAGTCAGGGGTAGGATTCAAATTTTGTAACAACCAGGTCTGTGGATGTGGCTAGATGGGTTGGCCATGTAACTAGGTGAGCATGGCTTCTTTTTTCTTTCTTTTTTGGCAGCACTCGCTCCTTTTTTGAGCCTTCTAGGCCTCAGGGAAGCCTCCTGGGGGGCCTTTTTGCTCCCAGAAGGCTTCCCTGGGGCTCAGGAAGGAAAAAATGGTGGGGGGGGGCAGGAGGGGGTGCTGCCTCCTCCATTTTTTTGCCTTTCTGGGCCTCAGGGAAGATTCCTGGGCAAAGCAGCAAGTAAGTGAGGGGAATCCCGGCACAGCTGATCATAGGAACAGCTGATCGTCGGGAGGGGGGAAAAAACAAATACTTTAAGGAGTGACTGGACAAGGGAGAACGCAGTCAGCGATGTCAGGCATGCACGATAAGGACTGACTGGGTGGGGAGGGGAGGGGAGGGGCAGCGGAGAGGGACAGGGCCAGCCAGGGGCATGATTTGCCAATCCTCTGAACTGCACAGAATCATAACAACTGGTTCTATAGAACCAGTCCGAACCGGTAGAATCCCACTCCTAGACAACTTATTTCTAATTGAGACAGTATTTGTGATGGATTCTTTCTATGAATTGGAAGGGGTGGGATGGACAAAAGTGAAGTGGCAATTTTCCAGAAAGGAACAAGTGCAGTCCAAGGAGGAGTTACAGAATAACAGAGTTGGAAGGTATCTTGGAGGTCTTCTCATCCAACCCCCTTCTCAAGTGGGAGACTCTGTAACATTCCAGAAAAATAATGGATATCCAGTCTCTTCTTAAAACCCCCTAACAATGGAGCACCCACAACTTCTGAAGGCAAGCCATTCTACTGGTTGATTGTTCTCATTGTCAGCAAACTTCTCCTTAGTTCTAAGTTGGATCTTCCCTTGATAAGTTTCCATCTGTTACTTTTGTCTTCAGATGCTTTGGAGACTAGGTCAACCTCCTCTTCACTGTGACAGCCACTCAAATATTGGAAGACTGTCTGGTCTTCACCTCTAGTCATTCCATTCGTTAGACTAGACATACCCAATTCTTGCAATTGGTCATCATAGGTTTTAGCCTACAGGCCCCTAATCATATATTTGATTCTCTGTACCCTTTCTAGAGTCTCAACATCTTTTTTGTATCAAAACTAGACTCAGTATCTGAACTGTGGTCTTACCAAAGCAGTATAAAGTGGTATTAAGACTTCACGTGACCTTGATACTATCCCTCTGTTGATGCAGCCTAAGACTGAGACAAGACAAGGCAACACAGCCTTTCTCCTGGATTGGAGAAAGAGGAAGAGATTTAGGATAGCCACTCTCTTAATCTCCCAGAGTATATTTCTTAGGCTAGGGTTTAGTTGGGCAAGATTCTGTCTATATGGTATGAGCAAATAAAGAACTGAGCTTTGTCTGGATTGTTCTACGTCATTCTTGGACCAAGCCTGACATCAATCAATGTGCTCTCTCCTTGGAAAACCTGCTTCACTGTAGTCCCATCGCAGTATTTTTGAGGTGACCCCAGGACAGTTGAAAGGGTCTAAATAAAATGATCAGTATATTACATTAATATCCCATTTTCCTTCTGGAAGCTCAGCCCCTATGGACAGCTATGGATTCTGTGCAACAGCACTGGGGGAACAAATGATCTCATGTGTAAATTGTTTGTACATGATGTCAAGCATCTGATATCATGTTTTGGACCAGATGCACATAGTGGGATTCTTCTCATTTTAACCTCTACATCAGCTCCTAGACCTAGATGAGTCCAGTTCAATTAAATCACCCAGTGGCTGCATACATACAGCATAGTAAAGGTAAAGGTTCCCCTCGCACATAAGTGCTACTTGTTTCCGGCTCTAGGGGGCGATACTCATCTCCATTACAAAGCCAAAGAGCCAGGGCTGTCCCAAGACGTCTCTGTAGTCATGTGGCCGGTATGACTAAACGCCAAAGGTGAACAGAATGCTGTTTCCTTCCCACCAAAGTGGTCCCTATTTTTCTACTTGCATTTTTACATGCTTTCGAACTGCTAGGTTAGCAGAAGCTGGGATAAGTAACAGGAGCTCACTCCATTACACAGTGCTAGAGATTCAAACCACTGAATTGTTGACCTTTCTGATTGACAAGCTTAGCGTCTTAGCCACTGAGCCACTGTGTCTCTGTATATACAACATAGCCATGGTTAACTTAAATATGGTTTACACAGGGCAACTTTCTAGAGAATGGGACACCCAATCCATTGAATAGCTATGGAGAATGAGATTGCCTAGCATACTAAGGTAGAATATGGTAACTTAGTGGCGGTTCGGTCTTATAGGCAAACTCAACCTTGACTGAAAGCAGACCTGAACCTGGTTTGTCCACAATTAGCATCTGAATCCATATCAGTGGATGTTTGGAGCAAAGATATACAGGTAGTGTTCTACTTATGACCACAATGGAACCCAATTTTTTTGTTGCTGAATGAGACATTTTAAAAAATTTTGCCCCATTTTATGACCTTTCTTGTGCATCACTGCAGTTGTTGAATTAGTAACACGGTTGTGAAGTGAATCCTCTTTGCCCATTGACCTTGCTAGTCAAAAAGTCACAAAAGATGTTCTTATGACCCCAGGACACTGCAACCGTCATGAATAGGAGCCAGTTGCCAAGCATCTGAATTTTCATCATGTGACCTTGGAGATGCTGCAATGGTCATAAGTGTGAAAAATGATCATGACACTTTATTCAGTGCCTTTATAACTTTAAATAGTCACTAAACAAACTGTCATAAGTTTGTCCTCAAATATGCTCAACTCGCTGTCTTTGATGAGTCAAGTTGACCAAGTCAAGTTATCCAACTCAATTTCATGGGTTGTTCCAATCTCTTCTTGATGGTTAGAAAATGCCAAGTTAGTTTCCCAGCTCAGTTGGAAAGTGTCAGCTTGGAGACTTGATCTAACCCCAATCAGCCTGTTTTGACTCCAGGTTTTCTCCGTATTTTCTCGGAAACTACAGAAGTTAAGGTCTCTTGCTGCTTTCCCTTCAAAGACCATCATTCCAGAAATATATATTGATATTATTGCAATAATACTGTGAATCAAATTGAAGATTAACCACCAACAACAATAACAATACAAATGATGATGATGATGATGATGATGATGATGATGATGATGATGATGATAATATCAAAGCCCGTGTGGCCCCTGTCTGGCTTCTTCTATGTTTACAAAACACTACTCTTGGGAAGGAGTCCTTTTGCATTAATATTTTTATCCAGAAATTCTGGCGCAATGCAAAATCTATAGAAAGCCCCCAATCAAGTTCTGAAGTATCCCTGCAATGTGGCTACATGGCCAGACGGTGGTGACCTGTTCATTCATCTTACCATTGAACTGTAATGGCTTTCGAAGGTGGATGACAGAGTAACATCTCCTCTGAGTTAAGCTTGACTTCTTGTGATTCATCCAGGCTGATTTCTTGGCAAGTGGCTCCTTTCAGGAAGTTGTTTTGACTTGCCCGTCTACTTCACAGCTCTGGGATTTCTAGTATTAACTAGATCCAACTCTACTTAGCTTATAACAGTGAAGAGCTATACTTTTTTGGAGTACCCAAGTCCCAGTCTGTATTATAAAATAACCTATTACTGGTGGCGGTAATTGTTTGCTCAACCATCCACTCCTCTGATTCGCTTTCAGATTCAGACTAAAGGCCCTGTCCCACTGGCTGACGGATGCAAAACGTATGCAAAAAGGACACAGTGGACAAGCAAAATTTTGGGGGTGCTCCATCCGTTGTCATCCGCTCCAAAAAGTGGCAAAAATTTGCATAAACAGAACGGAAAAGAAAGGAAAAGAACGGACGTGGGTATTATGTAGCAGGGATGTTCAAGGGATGTTCATAGGAAGCCTAGAGGATGTATATAGGATGCAAACTGTTCACTGCGCATCCTTTCTATTTCCGTGCTACTAACGCTGTGTAGACGTTCGTGTACCTTTTGTTTCCTCCCTCTTTCCGTTTTCAGCTGCAGCGGATGTGAGTTGAGGGGATGCCCAGAGGATGCAGAGAGGATACAGCGGACGTTTAACGGATGATAAACGGACATAGAACATTTGTTGCTCGGATGTCACGGATTTACATCGTACACAGCGGAAAGTTCATCCGCTCACAAAGTTTTGTTCAGCTCAAAACTTCTTGAGCGGATGAAATCGCAGTGGACGGATGCTGGAGGGATAGAGCGTATGAAACAGGTATGCAGTGAGTACACAACGGATGTATAGCGTTTTCCAACGGACGGCAAGCTTTTTTTAACGTTTTACATCCTCTTTGCATCCGTTGGTGCAGTGGGACAGGGGCTTAAGTATTAGAAGTTATTCATTTCAGTAGATGGCAATGCCTGTAGCTCAGGGTTGAACTGCACAGTTCTTGGTACTCTCTGAGTTTTGGTTGGTTCCTTGAAGACATTTCATTATCTAAGTAGCATAATCCTGGCATGGATGAAGTTAGCTAGTTGGGTAATGAGATATCTGCAAACAAGCTCAGAGAGCCCAAAGAACTTCACAGTTACCCATTTCTTAATAAGTTGGACAGTTGCTTCTTGTAGACAAATGTGATTGAGACACCATCCTGTACCCTAAAAGGTAAACCTCACTGAGGTCTAAGTGCTTCCAGATTTGGAATGGGCAGGTCTTTTGATGGAAAAGTTGGATCATGTGGAGCAAACAGGAGTGAAGCAAATAGGAGTGGAGGAAATTACCCAATTGCAAGTCAAAAGAAAAACAAATAAAAATTGTGTTTTCTTGTTCATCTTTGAGATAAATAACATCTACATCCACTCAAAAGAGAGAATTAAAAAGACCAGAACAAACAAAAGGCCCCCCCCTCACCAGCAATGTATGTGCAGAGATTAACACCAAGAATAACACTAGACTAACAAGTAAACAATACCCTAATCAAGAAATTGCCAATGCAAACAAACAAGCTACTAACTAACCAAGGAACCGCCAAGACCGCTCCCACCAACACAGAAAGGGCAAGCCATTAATATATAAAAATAAGAGCAAACCCCACTCCCTTTTAGCACTGATGATGTTACCTAGTTACCTGGTAATGAAACATCTGCAAGAAATCCACCACACTCTTTGCTTTTTCATGTTTTGCTTTTGGGGGTTTAGACTCCACAGCCCAAACAGACTTTTGGGGAAGCATCCCTTTGGGTAAGACTTCTTCTGAAAAAGGGTGTGGCCCCCCAGCAGTGGGGGTTCAGGGTACACAGTGGTTTCCCTGTGATTCAATGAGATGGTAAGAGACATGTTCCAGAATGGTGGAGGTTGAGTCTTCCCTCAGGTATGTAAGGATCAAGGAACTGCACAATGACATCCTGGGGAGTAACAGGATCTCCCTCTGGCAGGGATAGGTGAGGATGATACGATGTTACACAACAGAGAAGACAAATGGACCAAGAATTAGGATGACAGTCAGAAAAATGACAGGCATTATCGAGAGAGGCAAGTTTCTATTTGCAAAGTTTCTACAGAAATGAGGACATGTTCTCGCAAAGCAAATGCAAGATCGTGCATGGATAGATGCTGCTCCTTTCTTTGATATCACAGCAAAGGGTGGAGGCAATTATGTGTGAGTTGTGCAAGAGGGATGTTGTAGTGTAGATCTGTGGCATGCTGGCTGGGGATTTCTGAGAGTCCACTCCTATTCAAGTTGCCATGATTGAAAAACACTGGTGTAGATCCTGGTGACATTAATTCCAAAATGCTTTTTTATTGAATCATAATAAAAATATTATAAAATACAAAGTAAATAGAAAAAGCAGTAGGGAGGGAAGGGGAAAGAGAAGTGAGGAAAGATAAGAAAGAAAAGGAAGCACTGACTTCTGACTCTCTCTGCTACAGTAAAATAAGGCATTAACATCAAATCACAGCTTTTTGCTTTTTCATAATAATATGAACAAGTCATTTCCAGAAAGATCTGTCTAATCAGTAAAAAAGTCAGTTTCATTCTTCTCCACATCAAGCACTAAGTTCAGAAGCAGTTTCCATGTGGAAACAGAAGTACTTATATTCTTTTCTTCAATGAAAGTGGTCAATTTTGCCATTTCAGCCAACTCCTTCAACTTCTGCAACCCAGTGTAGGAATCAAAGTGTCCTTCCATTTTTATGCATACAATAGTCTTGCTGTTGTCAATATTTTTAACCAGGTGCTCTGATCCTGGTTGTGCTGTCCAGCCAGTTATAGTTAATGGGAATTGGTATAGTTAGTTAGGAAGTGGGAGCTGTCCCCTTAAGGAAATGGATCATGGTAAATGTAGTTAAGGTATCCTGGGAAATGTAGATCATGTCATATGGCCACAACTGTAATCTTGATTGGTCACTGAATTGACCCTTGCTGGGTTGGGGGAGGTTTCTTCACTCTTGCCTGAATCCAGCCTCTTGCTGGCATCTCTACCCCTGCTTCTTACGATATAGGATGAAAGGGATAAGAGATAACCATCTTTTTACCCAGAAAGACAGATATACAAAGAATTGGACATTGAGAAGAATCTCATTATAACTGTGAGTTATCTGGAGGATGCCTGGTGAACCAATAAAAATACTTTGTATGGATGCTTTGCTGAATTATCTATCTGCCTTTATACATTCAGTCAGTAATTACAGAGGGCAGAATACTGGTGACATTTGGAGGCAGCACTCCTGCTTATCTAGTTGTCCTCTGGATTCAGAGTAGAGATGAAACTACTAGAAACTTGATTGATTGACTACATCCCATCAAGTCATTGTTGACTCTTAATTAGCAGATAGGTAGAATTTCTCCATGGCAACCTGTTCTTAACCTAGTCCTTCAGCTCTTCTAACAGTGCACCCTTTGCTGCTATAACTGAGTCTATCCTTTTTGCTTCTGGCCATCTTCTCTTTCCTTCCACCTTTCCCAGGCTCAGAGCATTCTCTGACCCAAAGTTGGGTCATTGCATAATGTATCTGAAGTAGGATAATTTGAACCTGGTCATTTGTACCTCAAGTGAGAATTCTGGGTTGATTTGTTTGATGATCCATTTGTTTGGTTGTCCATAATATTCTCAGGAACCTTCTCCAACATCAACATTCAAAGTATCAATTCTCTTCTCTATCCTACTTCTTTAAAATCCAACTTTTGCTTCCATAGAGTGTCACAGAGGATACCACAACTTGTACAATTTTGAATTTTATAGGTAGAAACCCATCATGGGACTTCAATATCTTTTTCAAGACCTTCTCAATTGTTATTCAATCTTCTAGTACACTTGCTCTATTGTGCAATGACTTTAAGGGTAGAATGAAAGAGTCTGAATTTACATACTATGACAAAGCATGATATACTTGATTTAATTGGTTAAATACAACACAGATAAATGAGTTAACACATGCTAAACCACAAAGCATGGTTTACGCCTTGCCATACACTATCAATAGCAAACTATCCATATTATGATTTAGCATAAAGCCAGATTTTTAGATTTGTTTCTCGATCAGCCATGATCAATCAACATTCTCTAGATGGGTGGGTATTGCTCCTGAGAATTCTGGAATTTGTCATCCCAACACAACTGGAATAGGACCATTCTGGGCTTCAGATTTGGTTCCAAAAAACAGCTTTGGAGCATAGCAAGGCACAAACCTTCACAGAATTGGCATGGACCCAGCTGCTTGAAGGAGCTGCAAGTATGTACTACCTTTGCCCCTATGCACTCTGAAGAACCTTTTAGGAATTGAATTGCAAATGCTGTACACCTTTCCTCCAGAGGGTGACAGGTTGACATACTGCAGGCATCAGCTTTCAACAGCATCTTTATTGCCCAGACGTTGCATTCAGCTTCTTTTGTGGCTTGATGGAGATCAAAGAAGGATGGAAGGAAGAAGAACGTGCCAAAGCTCCAGCTTCAGGCTTAGGTAAACTCTGATTGATGGTGCATTAAGAGGAGTAATTTGCAAGAGAGAAAGCCAGCCTGCCAGCAGATGCATATAATGACTGGAAAAATCAATCAGTGGGTCTTCTGCAGAATGAGTTCCAGCCCTCTGCAATCTCAGAAGCAGCTGATCTGATTGGATCTATGGAAAAATCTATGACTCAATTATGATCAGACCCTGAAGCACCACGAGAGAGGCCAGCTACTTTGCTGTCTATTCCAATGTCTGAGTGGTGGCAGCAAGGCGGGGGGGGGGGGGCAAGCAAAGTCGGCCTTGAAAACTGATGCTTAAAATGGGAAGGGGGGGATAAGATTCCATTTCATGACATTCTTCTCAGTTTTGCAGCAATGTGAAGGTGATAATTCTCCTACAAGTCAGCCCATTTTCAAATGCAATGAATACAACATGATGTAAGGGTTCTCTCCAATTGATGATCAGGTTGGGAATGTCGTTGACTTTTCTAGCCCAAAACAACTTAGGAGAATCCTGAAGTTTGAATATGGGAGTCTTGAGGTGGGAACATAGAATGGGAAGATCTCAGTACAGAGAGTCCTCATGTTATGACCACAACTGAGCTCTACATCTCTGTTGTTGAGCAAGATAGTTTTAAAGTGAATTCTGTCCCTTTTTATGACCTTTCTTGGCACACTTAACACAGCTGTTAAGTAAATCTGGCTTCCCCATTGACTTTGCTTGTTGGAAAGTCACAAAAGATGACCTCAAGACATTGCAACCATTGTAAATATACACACATATTACCAAACATCCAAATTTTGACCATGTGACCAGGGGTGGGATTCAAATTTTTTAACAACCGGTTCTGTGGGCATGGCTTAGTTGGTGGGCATGGCTTGGTAGTCATGTTATTGGCTGGGTGTGGCCAACTCAACATCACTGACATCGAGGCACGCATCTCCTCATCTGGCCTCTCATGACTGTGGGGATGATGCAACAGTCGTAAGTGTGAAAAATGGTCGTAAGTCCCTTTTTTCAGTGTCATTGTAACTTTGAATGGTCACTCCACACAAGCAAAGTACCAGCAAAGGAGGGGAAAAAAACCTCCATAGAAGTTCCTGAGACAGGAAGTCTCGTCCTGCCAAGAATGTAATAAGGGTTAACGGAGAGGCAGTTTCTCTAAGCAACACCAGAATGTTTCCTTCCTGCCTTCCTTACAGGATTAGGCCAGTAATTTCTTAACCAGTTCTCCAAACTGCTTAAAATGTTAACAGCCAGTTCTAGAGTATAGGTGCGAACTGGTAGAATCCGACCCCTGCATGTGACCTTGGAGAAGCTGCAACACAACCATGTGAAAAATAGTCATGTTACGTTTTTGAATGCCATTTTAATTTCAGACTAAACAAATGGTCATAATTTGAGAACTATCTGTAATAGCTCAGAGACCACAAAAGCTGGCCATGGGAAGAATCAACAATAAGGAGACCATAGAAGGGCTTCAATGTTGAACCCCAACACAGCATTATTTTCCTGTCAGTTCCAACTGTGTTTCTTGAACAAGCATTCCATCCATTTGTCCATTTGTCAGATCAGACTTTCCAACCTGGCCAAATCCAGGTATGTTACATTTTGATTGATGGGAAGTTCTGGAGCCTAAAGACCCCAAACATCTGGAAGCCAGCAGATCTAAGTTCCCCAGGAAATTGTGATTTATTGTATGGACAAGATTTGAATCAAAGGGTGCTAAGATGGAGACAGATTAGCCTAAAGCAGTGTTTCTTAACCTTGACCACTTTAAGGTGGGTGGATTTCAACTCCCAGAATTCACCAGTCAGTGTGTTTGCTGGGGAATTCTGGGAATTGAAGTCCACCCATCTTAAAGTGGTCAAGGCTGAGAAGCACTATTCTGAAGCACTTCCTTTGTCACATTTATCATATTTCTTTATTATCAATAACCTTTAGTGTCAATAAACTAGAGCACTGTTTATATGAGGGGTGTCAAACTCAAGGTCCAGGGGCCAGATCCAGCCTACGGGGTGCTTAGATCTGGCCTGTAGGGCCACTCTGGAAACAGCAAAGGACTGGCCCAGGGTGCCTCTGCCAGCAAAAACAGAACTGGGGGGTGGGGCACATGTAGCCCTCCGGAGCTCTGTTTTCACTGGCAGAGGGTTGCAGCAGGCCATTGCAGCTGAAAATGGAGCTTGGGACCCCATTTTCACTGGCAGAGTGCTCAGGCCACCACAGGCACCTCCAAAACGAGAGATGGCCACACCCACCCTGTTCACGCCCAACCTGGCTTCCCAAGACCAAACACAACCTTGATGCGGCCCTCAATGAATTCGAATTTGACATCCCTGGTCTATATGCGCCTGTTGAATCTCCCCCTATTCCACAGCAACTACCAGGCACTCTGAAACGGCAACTTGCCCTGATCTTTTTATGCACTTAGACTTCTCTACTGTCTTCACTTGGAGCACAGGTTGGCTAGGAAACTCTATCCAGGCCTGTCTCTCAGTCTGACTCAGCAGAGGAAAACTGTTGTGGGCAGAGCAGCAGGTCAGAATGAAACCCAATCCCAGAAGCACATGGTAGAGGGCTTGCCTTAAATTGCAGCTTTTTAAGACAGCAGCCAGGAAGGAAGTTCCTTGGGGCCATTTCAAGGAGGTGGTGCAATTGGGCCAATGTGAACTTCCGCAGCACCTCCATGTCCTCTGAATGGAGGCCTCATTCAGGAACAGCTGTTTTGCTGATGAAAACGTTCCTCTACTTACGAACAGATTACGTTCCAAGAATCTGTTTAAAAGTCCTTTTCATTCATGTCCAACCAAATATATCTCTATCTCTGTTTCTGTCTCTGTCTCTGTCTCAGTCTCCGTCTCTGTCTCCGTGTCTGTCTGTCTGTCTGTCTGTCTGTCTGTCTATCTATCTATCTATCTATCTATCTATCTATCTATCTATCTATCTATCTATCTATCTATCTATCTATCTGAATTTGCACAATACACTCTTACACTTAATTCCAGGCATATTGTAATTCATAGTCAATACACAAAGGAAGAACACTGCAAAGGAAACACCATGAATGAACAGACGGGACACAGCACCATTCAAAATGGTGTACACTCAGCCGTCCAATGTGAGACAGTATTGCTCAGCGTATGCATGTGGTGTGCCATAAACTAACCTTTCCCACCTTCTCCTGCCTTCCAGGACCTTCTAGGATGGAGCTGCGTTTGTTTGAAATGGCAAAAGTTTGTAACTCGAAAGTTTCTAAGTCGAGGACTCTGTTTAAGTCAGCTTCATGGGGATAAAGTGGCTTTATCTCACATGATTTATTCTCTGACATCAGCAGGGGTCAGCAACTTGCGGCTCTGGAGCCACATGCGGCTCTTTCAGCTCTCTCTTGTGGCTCCCTGTCGGATGATCCCATTCCTGGCTGGCCCCTCCCCATCACTCCTCACCTGGCCTGAGAGGTAAGGGTGATGGTGGGGAATGGAGACTCGCTCCATATTCCAGAGCAGGAGATGGCTGGGTAGGAATGAGTGACATTGAATTAGCCATGCCCACCCAGTCACATGGGTTGTTAAATTATTGCTCCCAGTATTTTCTTTTCTGCGGGAAACGGGTCCAAATGGCTCTTTGAGTGTTTAAGATCCCTGACATAGAGGGACTCCATGGGGCTGATGGGAAAAACTTGTGAAGAAGTCAGCTCTCTCATTCTGTAAGTGTATTTGTCACTGATAGACTGTTAGGAAAGGTCTAACTAGGGTAACAGATGCTAAGTAGGGGTGACTTATTAAGAATCATTAATCCCCACCCACCTACTAATAATCATCAGTGGGTGCTGACTCAAAAGACTTCTAGTTTGCCTAGGGCAGTGTTTTTAACCATTGGCAAGATCAGGGCAAGCTGCCATGTCGGAGTGCCATCTCCATTCTGCCTGGTAACTGCAGTAAAAGAGGCAGAAATTCAACAAGGGCATGTCAACAGTTGATAGGAATGTGACTGGCAGAAGTGATAGGAAGTTACTTTCAAACAAAAATTTCAATCTAGCTGTCTGGGGAATTCTGGGACTTGAAGTCCAGAGAGCTTAAAATTGCCAAGGTTGAAAAGTCTGGTCTAGGGGCTGCAATGTGGACCAACAGCTTTCAGAATCTCCAAAATTCTTTCCCACAATGACCCAACTTTTCTTCCTGATTAGCCATTGCTTCGATTCGTTTGGCAGCAGGCAAGTCGCCAGGAAAATTTTGGATTACTGCTTCATTTTTGAAAGACACAGGAATAAGACAGATGACGAGTAATGCTGGCAACCTGACAAAGGCCAGGTAACATGGCATTGTCTCTGTAGTAAATGGTTTGAATCCCTTTTTGAAGTTCTAGCTTGCCAATGGCCAACCGTGTTTTTCTCCTGAGTCAGCCTTGGACTCCCCCACTTCTTCAGAACAAAGCTTTAGACACCCAGAAACTGGCGGGTGCATTTGGGAACATCTGTCTTTGGGATTGAGCACGATGAAAGATTCCTCTTGGCGTGACATCACCAGACAGGAATGAGCAGGAAGGCCGTCTTCTCTTTGGCAGATCTCTCTGTGGGTTTCAGTTAGCCAAGAAAGACTTCTGACTAACAGCAGTGAACAGTACCCAATGGCTAAATTGCTTTGCTAATTGCGTTGCTCTCCTTTTCCAAATTCATCATCCCATGACAATGTTTCTCAACCTCAATAAGCTGTCTGGACCTCAGTTCCCAGAATTCCCCAGCTAGCTATGCTGGGGGTACGGAAGATCGAGAAACACTCATCAAAATAACAACAGAAGAATGGAATAACAGAGTGGGAAGGGACCTTGGAGGTCTTCTAATCTAACCCCCCTGCTCAGACAGGAAACCCCATAGCATTGCAGACAAATGGCTGCCCAATCTCTTCTTAAAAAACTCCAGTGTTAGAACGCCCACAATTTCTGGAGGCAAGTTGTTCCACTGATCAATTGTTCTGTCAGGAAATTCCTCCTTAGTGCTAGATTGGTTCTCTCCTTGCTTAGTCTCTGTTGTGTTCTATGAAAAAGGAAGTTTTCCCTCTGGTCCGCTGGAGAATTTCAGGAGAATATTGAATACTAATAATAGTATTATTATTCATACTAATAATACTGAATACGAATAATAATAGAGAATACTCTATTTCAGGAGAATACTGAAAGCTCATTGGTTGGTCTGTCTGACAGCTCCTATAAAAGGAGAACTGTCAGACGGAGTTTTTTCAATGGGTTACTGTTACTCGAATAAAGAAGTTCTTACCCTGACATTGGGTCCATGTCTTCCTTTCACCCACAACTCAACAGTTTCCATGTATTATTTTTTGTCCTGCCTTTGGGTGCTTTGGAGGCTAGATTGAGTCCCTCTTCTTTGTGGCAACCCCCTACATACTGCTATCACGTCACTCCTAGTTTTCTTTTCATTAAACTAGATGTGCCCAATTCCAGCAACCGTTCTTTATACATTTTAGCCTCCAGGCCCTTAATCATCTTTATTTCTTTTCTCTGTACTCTTCCTCTTTCCCTCTCCCATTAAAAAAGTATAAGTTCCTAGGAGAGAAGCAACCTAGAACTTAGGAGAAATTTCTTGACAGAACAATTAACCAGTGAAACAACTTACCTTAGAAATTGCGGGTGCTCCAACACTAGAAGTTTTTAAGAAGAGATTGGACAGCCGTTTGTCTGAAATGGTACCCGGTTTCCTATGAGCAGGGGGCTGGAGTAGAATACCTCCAAGGTCCCTTCCAACTAGGGGTGGGATCAAATTTTTAACAACTGGTTCTGCGGGCATGGCTTAGTTGGTGGGCATGGCTTGGTGGTCATGTGACTGGCTGGGTGTGGCAAACTCAATATCACTCTCATTGAGGCACGCATCTCCTCGCCTGGCCTCTCATGATTGTGGGGATGATGCAACAGTCGTAAGTGTGAAAAGTGGTCATAAGTCATTTTTTTCAGTGCCATTGTAACTCTGAATGATCACTCCACACAAGCAAGTACTAGCAAAGGAGGGGAAAAAAACTCCAGAGAAGTTCCTGAGACAGGAAGTCTAGTCCTGTCAAGAATGTAATAAGGGTTCATGGAGAGGCAGTTTCTGTAAGCAACACCAGAATGTTTCCTTCCTGCCCTCCTTACGGGATTAGGCCAGTAATTCCTTCTAATAACTGGTTCTCCGAACTGCTTAGAATGTTAACAATGGGTTCTAGCGAATAGGTGCCAACTGGTAGAATCCCATCCCTGCTTCCAACTCTGTTTTCTTCTGTTCTTCTGTTTTGTATATTTAAGCTTTAAGAACATCATTTTTCTCATTAACATCTAGTATTTAATTCCCTCTTTCTTGGCTTCGATTGTTGCAGATAAGATCTTCAACTCACCCCACCCCCCCACCCCAGCTCCTGGATTGGAGGCAGGGGCCTTTTAATCCTACTGTAGAGATTTTGTTGGTGTCTCTGCTAGCAGCCTTGCTCCCTCTTAGAATCACTTGGAGCTGGAGTTGGGACTTTAGCCTCCTCCTGCATAATCCATTTCTCCTTGTGTGTTTTATACCTGGCTTTCGGTTCATAATGATTTCCACTGTGATGCATGAAATATAAACCATCATAGATAATCATAAAATATACAGGAAACATCTCATTTCCTAGCCTTCTTCTGACCCTGGTAGGATATTCTGCTGCTCTAGGATTTTCAAAAGATACCCATCTGTGTTTTACCATAGACATTGTTGGCACAACATCCTGTCCAGTTACTGAATTCCAGGGCAGGCAGATATCAAAATATTATCTTTAATGTGGAAAGGAAGTGAACAAATTGCAATACCAGACTTGTTTTCTACGTGGACTAAATTATAACCTCCAGTGGTTCTCACCATGAACATACTGGTTGTCAGGCACAAATAATCAGGAACAGGAGTTGCGTTCAAAGCACTAAAAGTTTATGAATGCTACTTATGTAAAAGAATCTGATCTACTAATGGCTAGCCAAATTGGCACTAGCTAAGGGTCAGCAGAATTCCCCGGGGGCTGGACTTTCGTGGAGCATTAGCGATTCTAAACTGATGGCGCATTTGACCTCCCCCTTGGGCTCTGCTTGCTGATCAGGGATGTGATTTAACCAATGTAACAACTGGTTTGGTGAGCACACACTTTGCGCACACGCAGAGGGTTTGCAACTGACCTTCTCCTGCAATCCTGCAATGTCCCTGTGTGTTAAACAGCTGACATGCGGCAATCTGCTGTGCTGTGCAAAGCAGCTGAGCTTGAAAACCAGGTAATAAAGGTCAGAATAGAGCCGGGGTGGGTGGGTAGGTCCACCAGCTGATCGTCGGAGCGAACTGTTTCACTCCAATGATCCTCGGAACTACCAGTTCAGCCGAACTGGGCCGAACTGGTAGAATACCACCCCTGCTTCTGATCTTCAGCCCTGGTTGGGCTATGGTTTCAAGCAGGCTTTCTGCACTAAAGCTCTCTTTCCTCAAATATACCTCTTGCTTCTCATGCGACAAAAGAAAGCTCAGGAATTCTGCCATGTTGGATCAGGTCATATGTGACCATGGTCAGATTGACTACTCTATCCTTTCAAGCTCTCTTTTTTTTTTTGCTCCCTGGAGGCTGCTTTGAGCTCTATCCTGAAGATCCGTACTTTGAGGAGCTCTGAAGAACTTTCAGAAGTCAGGAAGAATGAAACGTCGTCAGGAAGCACAAGAAATGGCGGGTGGTGGGGTGTCCTTGAGAAATGCTCTTCTGCTATTCAATGAACTGTAGATGCAACAACATCTTGATAGGTTATTCCAAATCCGTCATTGTGAATTAGAGAGATGGATGGAGAGTGGCTGCCTAAGGTGACCTGGGGGGATATGTGTCTTCTCCATAGTACCTGCAGGGGATAGCTCCTCTGGGAGCAACAGAATGATGTACAGGTATAGTTACCTGCTAAAAAATATGGGAGACAGCTCTGCAAGTAATTTAAGCGGAGTGAGTGAGTTACTGAGGCTGTAGAAGTTGTCAAGTGAAGGGACTCCACCTGAAGGCACCCAAACTGATAACCTTGTTGACAGTGCTGAGTTAAGAATCCATGGATCATAGGTCCCTCTGAATAGGTCCCTCTGAATAGGTCCCTCTTTCCCTCTGAAGGAGATGCAGTCCTATTTGTTGGACAACTTTATCATTTCTCATCATTGGCCATAGTGGATGAACAGCAGGACAGTGTAAAATACCTGGAGAGCACATTAGGTGTACCACCTCATCTGTTCCATAATCCCCAGAGATGTTCAAATCCCCATTTATTCTACAAGAAGTTAAGATCTCCTTTGAGTCAAGCTTCACCTGAGCTGCAAAAATTCAGATGATTAATAAATAAGTGGCAACCAAGAAGAGATTTCTGTCGAAAATCTAGGGGGTCATCTGGAGTTTAGCAGCCCAGTTTGGAACTCTGTGACCATTGAATGGTCACCTGGATCTTAGCAGCTCAGATGCGATGCTGTAGGCTTCACAGACACTGCTGTTTTCCTAGCAACAATGTAGAGATGGTTATCCATTGTCTTCTTCAGCTGTTATTTTTACATCTTGCCCAGGGTTGGCTGGAGAATTCTGGGAGTTGAAGCCCACACATCTTAAAAGTTGTACAGAGTGAGAAACACTGGGCTAACTCATAGTCCTGGCTGTCAACCAAATCTAACCCTACTTAGCTTTTAGCCCAGATAAGGATGGTCAGCTGTTGAAGAGTATTGAAGCTATAGACAGAGTCTGATAGCTCACAAAAATTTATGCCTTTGAATCAGATTTGTTCATCTGAAAAGGCGCTACCAGATTCTCCCTGATTTGGAGCGCCCATGGCTCTTTTTATTTACAGAGTTATTCCATAATACCGAATTAAAATCATACAAAAACTTCTGGGGTCTCTCAAGAGAGATTGGGTAAACAAAGCCCATCATCCTCAGTCAAGTCTCTCTTGCTTATGAACCTTTGCCGAATCAAGGCAGTTATATCAATTCACTCACTAGGCAATGGTGGGTAAATGGTGCCTCTCAGTATAAATATGGAAGCATTTTAGGCCCCTAAAAAGAAGAATGAGTAACCTCTTTGCAATGGTTTGGAAAACTGCATGTTGTTTTGTCATGTGCTTGGTTTTTATTTTGGAACAGTTAGGAAAATGAGAGAAAGGAAGGGCTGAATTAAATGCTGGAAGTGATTAATCAGATAAAAAGACACTCTTTGTCACATACCTACAATATTTTATAAAGAGCTGGATTTAATTTGGGACACAATATTAAGAGTTTATACTCATATGTAAATCCTAAAGAATTGAAGGCTCCATTGTAGATTCTTCTAGATATCCATACAAGAGCTGTAAATGTTATATTGTTGTATGTTTAATATCGTGCTCTCTTTCAGCAGTGTGTTCAATCAGATTTTGCAATTTGTATTTAAAAGGATAAACACATTTTATAGTTTTAAATGTGACTTTAATGGGTGCAATTATGGGGTGTTAAAATGTGGAAATTAATAAAGAGTATCTTCTATATTTCAAATATCCTGGTATAGATTTATAGTAGCACTTCCCACCTCTAAATCATCAAATTATCTCTGTCTGGAAACAGAAACACCAGGTAGTCCTTAACTTATGACCACAATTGAGCTCAAAATTTCTGTTGCTAAGTGAGACATTTGCTGTGTGAATTTTGTCCCATTTTACAACCTTTCTTGCCACGGTGGTTAAGTGAATCAAAGCAGTTGTTAAATGAAGCGAATCTGGCCTCCCCATTGACTTTGCTTATCAGAAGGTTGCAAAAATAAGAAAAAATTGGAGGCATAATGGTTAAAGCCCAATAGTCTCAAGGACCCCGAGGGGACCCCCCATCCTTCTTCCAACTAGGATGAAGGCTTGGAGAGAGGACAACAATCCCCTATTAAAAAAGGATGTGGAGACTCTAGAAAAAGTGCAGAGAAGAGCAACAAAATGATTAGGGGATTGGAGACATATGAAGAACGGTTGCAGGAACTGGGCCTGGCTAGTCTAGTGAAGAGAAGGGCCAGGGGAGCCATGATAGAGGTCTTCCAATATTTGAGGGGCTGCCACAGGGAGGAAGGGGTGAAGCTGTTTTCCAAAGCACCAGAAGGGCAGACAAGGAATAATGGATGGAAATTGAACAAGGAGAGATTCAACCTGGAAATAAGGAGAAGCTTTCTGACAGTGAGAGCCATCAATCAATGGAGCAGAAGTTGCCCTCGGAAGTTGTTGGGAGCTTCATCACTGGAGGCTTTCAAGAAGAGATTAGACTGCCATTTGTCAGAAATGGTGTAGACTCTCCTGTTGGGGGGTGGTTGGACTAGACACTAGAGGACCTCCAAGGTCCCTTCCAACTCTAATTTGTTACAATCTCCTTCCCAGCCAACACCAGGCTTCCACTGAA
Source organism: Laticauda colubrina (assembly GCA_015471245.1). Classification (NCBI taxonomy): domain Eukaryota; kingdom Metazoa; phylum Chordata; class Lepidosauria; order Squamata; family Elapidae; genus Laticauda; species Laticauda colubrina. Next base: position 12,213,066 of record BLBF01000072.1, read on the forward strand.
ATAACATGCCTACCATCCCTGTCCTATTGTTTCTTTTTTCTTTTTCTTACATGTATCCATTTCATGTATCCATAACTATGTTTATACTTACATGTTATCTTATAATTGCCTGACAAAATAGATAGATAGATAGATAGATAGATAGATAGACAGACAGACAGACAGACAGACAGACAGACAGACAGACATAGATGGATGGGTAAGTGGATGCATGAGTAGATGGATGATAGATGATAGACAGATAGATGGTTGGATAGATAGATAGATAGATAGATA
>BLBF01000072.1:12213351-12235902 GCA_015471245.1 Laticauda colubrina
GATAGATAGATAGATAGATAGATAGATAGATAGATAGATAGATAGATAAACTTTCATTCCGACTGCTGTCTGCAGATGACGGGCATTGAGGTCCAACATATCTGGGGAGGGAAGGCTGGTTTAGAGAGAGAGAGAGAGGATATCTCTGGTTTATCCCTTCCAACTCTGTTAATCTGTTAAAACCCCATTGCAGCGTCAGATCACCTGTAGCTCCGGAGACCAGGAGACCTTCTGCATTGGGGCTGAGGAATAACACATTATATCGCCAGTGCCTTTCGCCGCCGCCCCCCCCCCCCCCGTCAATCGCCGCCTCCTTCGTCCAGCCTTGGAAACCCCCCCTCCCCCCGGCCCTCCCCCCTCCCCCTCCCCCCGGGCGAAATGAGTCAGCCGTTCAGCTGCTGGGCGAGGAATCCAATCTGAACTTTCCCATCACGGTCTCAACGCGCTGCCCGGGCGCGACCAAGAGGCGGCGGCGATCCGGGGGTGGGGGTGGCGGGGTGGGTGGGTTTTGCCGCGTGGCGTGCAAGAGAGTCTCTCTTTCCTCCAGGAACCGGAGCATCCGTGAGGGTGGAATCCCCTTCCCGGCCTCCACCGTCGGAAGCGGGCGTGGGTCGAGAACCCGAAAGGTCCGCGATTCCTATCGGGAGGGGGGAAATCAGGGCGCTCTCTCTCTCTCCCCCCCCCCCCCCATTCTACGGTCCGGCGGTGGTAGCGCCCAGCTTGAGAGGCCAGACCGAGGATGGACAATAGTTGAGATTCTCGCTCTGGTCATTTTGCAGAATCAGCTGCTTCGTGGAGCCGGGCTGGGTTTATGCTGGGTGGCCCCTCTCTCCCTCCCTCTCTCTCTCTCTCCCTCTCTCTCTTTCTTTCCAGCCGCCTGGGTTAAGGACACCACCGCCTCCCCTCCCTTTTCTCCCCCTATTCCCCGATCCAGCAACATTGGATGGTGGGGAAAAGGGAGGGGGGAAAAAAAATAAATAATAACTGTGCAAAGGGATTTTTTTTTTTTTTTGGCCCCCTCCCGGAGTGGGGGAGAGAATCCCTGCCTTAATACTCCCGGGCTTTGTGCTCCGCCGCCCGCCCACCGCCTCGCTTCCGACCAAGTTCTCCCCGCGATGAGAAAAGAGGAAGGGCGAGTCGGCTGGAGGCTTTTCTGAAATTCTTCGGAAGATCTCCCTCCTCCGCTTCCCAGACCCAAAAAGATCGTCCCGGATCGCAAAGCCGCAGCGGAATCGCGGCAGGACAGCCTCAACGAGCCAGAGGCGAGCCGAGAGAGAGAGGGAAGGAGGGAGGGAAGGAGGGAGGGAGGCAGCGGAGGTGGAGGGAGGAGGAGGACGCGAAGCCGCCCCCCACCCACCCGCCCCCTTCCTCTTCCTCCACACCTCCCCCTACACCTCCCCCCCCCCTCCGCCTCCGTCCCTCCTACCATCCAGGATGCAGAAGAGCGCCGAGCAGCCCAAGGGCCCCGGCGGGGAGCAACAGCCGGGCGATCGGGGAGGTAAATATTTGCCGAGTCCCGTTTCGGAGCAGAGGCGGCTGCGGCTGCAAATGACTGGGGAGGGAGGGAGGGGAGGAGGGGGGACGGGTGGGGGGGGGGGGGGGGGGGGGCAGAGGGAGAACGAGAAAAGATTTGGACTCGATCGGCGCCCACCGAGGAAAAGAGGAGGCGGGGGAGGGGATCCGCCCGTGGGACCTTTTGCCCGCCCTCCCCTTGCCAACTGCCGCTGCTTGCAACGGGCGTGGGGGGGGGGGAGAGAGAGAGAGAGTGGGAAACGCGGGTTTCTTTGCGGGACCGGCGGTGGGGTGGGGGGTGGGGTGGGGGCTGGGGGGGGGGGTAGACGGAGAGCTCCCGGTGAGAAGAAGGACACGGAGCCCGATTTTTCTCTTTGCTGAGTCTTGGAGCTGAGACAGCTCCCTCACCCCCCACCCCCACCCCGCAGGACATTTTCGAGGAAGGGCAGGGCTAAAGCCAAGCACCCCAGCCCACCCACCCCCGCCCAACTTCTTCCCGGGATCTCAGACCCAGCATGGAGAAAGGGGAGGGGGAGCCATGCAGCCTGACCCTGGATTGGGGGGGGGGGGTTATAAATACCCATCCCACTTCCTCCCCACAACCCAGAACTGGCATCTCCCCGGACAGCTGCTTGGGGATTGGAGGCGAGACCACCTGCCCGAGTTTTCTTTCTGACCTTGGGGTGGGGGTGGGTGGGTGGGGTTGGGTTGGGGAGCCCCTCCCTCCTCAAAGGGACAGTTGCTGTCTCCCCCTCCCCCCAAGTTCTGCTGAGGCTGGTCTTGAATGGGATCTGCAGGAAGCGGGTGGGCTTGGGCTTCCTGGGAAGAAGGGGAGGGGGGGTAGGAGAGGGGAGGGGAGGGGGTCGAGGCCGAAGCCGGCCTGCACTCCAGCTTCCCTGCTGCACAAAGGGGAAAGAAAGTTGAGCCACCACTTCACGGATGGATGGAGGCTCTCTTAATCCACCCCCACCCCCCAAAATATATTTCTTTTCCCTCCCCTCCCCCCATTTGTCTGACCACCCAGGCCTGTCCCTTAGAAAGAGCTTTGCCTCCGCAAATTCTGATTTTGGGCCTGGTTCTCCAAAAATATTGTATGACCTAGCAAGGCTGGCTGGGGAATTCTGGCAATTGAAGTCCACTCATCTTCAAGCTGGCCTATTTGTAGTCCGGCACCACCAGGAGGATGATAGGACTTCCATTAGTCAGAATTGTAGACAATATTTTTTTCTTCTCTTTCTTAAATATGTTTGATATAGGTGGGGTAGGAGGAGGGTTATAGGGTCACTTTGCCCTATACCCTGTATCTTGAACCTTGGGGTGGGAGGGGGTATATAGGATGACTTTACCCTATACCCTAAATCTTGAATATTGCTCAAGATTTCTGCTTTTTTCTCCATGTGGGGAAATTTCCCAAACTCTGGTAGCTATAATCACAAGGGACTTTGGACATGAAATAACTTTGAAAAAACCCATTTAGAGAATGCTGGGTGGGGCTCCTTTTGTCTTGAGTGATACTTCAACATAGGCTATTCATTTGAATCTTAGGATTCTCAACTTTAGCTTTGCAGTTTGTTTCAAAGAACCAACTTCCGCATTCCTCCACAAAGATGGGGCCATCGTACTTGGCCCCTCTTTTCCTGAGTTTTAACGGGGATTCATCCATGACATCGCCTTTCCAAGTACATAAGTTGGGGTGAAACTCACAGTTGCTTGAAGAATAAGAGGGATAAAATTTCAAAAAATGAAAAAAGAAGCGCAGTAGGTATCCACACAACACTTAATTAGGTCAACTATAAACTTAGTGTGTGCAACCTGCACAGTTTAATTTCACCCTTGGGTAGTTTTGGTGTGGCTTGGTACAGTATGTTGCGTAGGCCTGGCTCATTCAGTTAGCTCATAGATCAATTTATTAGGCGCATAGTAACATGTTGTGCATAATGTTCTGTAAACACCGAGTGATTTGACTCGCGTTTCCTCTCAGAAAATTATTCATCCCATCTATGCAGGGAATGGTTGCTGGCTATGAGAAGCCAGGATGATGTCATCTGTGTTCATGATGTCACTGTGCAAATGACATGACATAATTCCTCTCAGTGGTGTAATGAAGGCTGTTAAGGCAAGGCCTTGTGGTTTTGTTCCTTTGGGTTAGTTATCCATTGGGTGCCCGACCTTGAGTTGAAATCCACCCATGTTCAAGCTGGCCTATTTGTAGTCTGGAGCATGGATGATGATAGGACTCCCATCAGTGAAAACTGTAGACAATATTTTTCTTCTCCTTCCTAAATACGCTTGATGTAAGTGCTTGATATTGTGACCAGGGATCTGGTCGCTAAGGACCCATAATCCACAGCAGCCTTCTCAATGCAGCTTCCTTCTGTTCTGACTATAACAGATTGAGCCACAATGGCACAGTGGTTAGAATGCAGTACTGCAGGCTACTCCGGCTGACTATCGGCTGCCTACAATTTGGCAGTTCAAATCTCACCAGCTTCAAGGTTGACTCAGCCTTCCATTCTTCTGAGGGGGGTAAAATGAGGACACAGATTGTTGTCTCCCCCCCCCCCCCCGTGTTAACTGCTTAGAGGGGGCTGTGAAGCATTATAAGGCAGTATATAATCTATTGCTATAACACCCTTAATTTCCTTTGAGTGCAGCCATGGTTTTCCAGGCTGGAGGAAGTGGCCTTCAGCCAGTGGGCTTAGCAACTGAAGGCTTAAGAAGACAAGGAGGGAGTCCAGCTTCTGAGTTCTCCTACAACATGACTGGAAACCAGCCAGCTCATGTGGGTCTACAGTGGGCTTATTTGTGGGTGTTGGTTAGTTCTTCCAAAGAGGAGAGGACCTAAATTGGAGAAAAGAAGGAGGGATGAATCTCATGACCCCCAGATGGATACTTGTAGACAGAAGATGTAGGAGAAAACTAAAGGCAGGTAGGAATGCCTGGATAAGGAAGCTTGTTGGACTAGACTGTAAAGAAATGCATAGAGGTCACAAGTGAGCCCAAGAGAGGCTGCCAAGAGAGGCCACCAAAGTGTGAAAAATCTTTCAAGCGAGACGCAGGATTATCCATCTTGATCTTTTTTTCCCCAGCCTACTGTCTTTCAGATGAGTTGGCTTTCAGATGCTTTTCTGGATAGTAGTTGTGGGACTGGAAGGCCAATGAACCTGGAGAGGGCCAGGTGAGGAGAACATGATCTAAGACTACTGACTCAAGCTCCCAATATTCCAGCATTTCTCAGTATGGCTTACAACACATGCTGAGCCACAGTACGTCCTGCTTTTGCATTGGTCTTAACGTGCTGTAGATTGCAACCATTGTATGAAGCAGAGCACATGGTTTGTCCTGTTCTGCTCATCTAGCCAATTCTATAAGCCATCATTCAACCAGCCATGGCTTAGCACCAGGTGTGGCCCCCGTCTGCGCAGATGTTTCTGGACTAGCAAGAGAAACAGCTGTGGTTTTCCTTATTTGTGTGATGTAAGCAAAACACGGCCATTTCTGTCCAAACTTGACTTGGGGGCAGGAGTTGTGGGGCTGGAGGGGGCCACTGAGGAGATTTGCAAAGGTCTGGGACTTGTAGAAAATCAAGTGGGAAAGCAAGCATGTCTGTCTCCCACCTATTGAAGAAAGATGTTTACATCTTGAAATCTCACTGGATCTGGTAAGAGGCATGCTGTGGGTCCTGTCTCTCAGGGATCTAAACTTGGTGGGTCTGAGAAGGCAAGCCTTCTGTGCCATGGGACCCACCTTCTAGAACATTCTCCGTTCTGAAGTGAGGTTAGCTAGCTCCATTCTGCTTTTCTGGGAGTCCTTGGAGACCTGGCTGTGTCATCAAACTTGGTGGACCTTGGAGAGCCAGTGAGATCTTGAGGTGGCTCCATTGCTGATCTTGGGTTTGCCTTCAAAAAAATAATAATGAGTGTGTTTGACATGTTTACAGGTAGCCCTTCACTTATGACCTCTCACTTAGCGACAATTTGAAGCTACGACTGACCTAAAAAGGGGGTCAAAGTTCCAATGGTCAGCCCTCTTCTGCCATCAGGTGATTAAACTTTGAGTGCTTGGCAACATGGCGTCTTTGTGGCCATTTGGAATGTCCCACCATCACATGACGGCATTTGCTGAAAACCAGCACTTCCTTCCGGTTTTCAGCAAAACTACATTTAACTTTTAGTTCACTTCATGACTGCAGCCTCCACTTAATAATTTGCTTCATGATGAGCACATGAAAAGGTCATAAAATGGTCACAGTTTTTACAACCATTATGACATATAGCGTAACCCTAATGGACAGACAGTTACATGTTGAGGACTAGTCTTGTTGTTTTTGCTCTACACCACCCAGAGTCACTTCTTGTGAGATGGGCAGCCATATCAATTTGGTAAATAAATAAATAAATTGGATAGGAGGGTCCCTCGATGCTAATTTAAGCCTTTGTCAAGTGTCCTGTGAGGAGAGTTATGCCCTTGAAGGGACTTCTTGGAGCTTTGCCCCAGCACAGGACCTTCCAAGCAAAGTGTTGGGTGAGAATTGCCTGCAACTGTTGTGGCTGGAATGGTGTGGGAAGGGTTGTGTATCATACTTGGGCAGACCCGCCCCATTTGTTCTTTCGATAAGAACCATGAGATGGTTGTTGCAAGGTTTTGCTGCACTTGCCATCTTCACAAGGCATCTGAAACATTTCAGAGCTGCCCTCTGTAGATGGAGGTCAGGCATTTGTCAAGGGCCATTCAAGGCAGAGTTCTTTCTCATTTCATTTCTAAAAAAAAAAAAGTAAATTTTCACTGAACATTTTGTAAAGGGCATTATTTATTTTTGTCCCATCTCTGTTATTTTTTTATACAGAATTCAAGGCGGTGAACATGCCTAATGTTCCTTTTTTCTCCTATTTTCCTTCCTGCAGCAACCCTATGAGGTGGGTTGAGCTGAAAGAGAGAGGGACTGGCCCAAAGTCACCTAGTCAGCTTTCACGCCTAAGGAGGAACTAGAATTTACTGTCTCCCAGTTTCTGGCTTGGAGCCTGAACCACTAAACCAAACTGGCTCTGCATAAAAGCAAAGATCAACTAATGAAGAGTAAAGGCAGCAAAGAAGGAATGAAATAAAAAGGAAAAAAAGTAAGAGTGCAGAAAGAAAGAATAAAAAGAAATGGAAGGAAAAGGCTTCCAATTTCCTTTGCAGCACAATTATAAGCACAGTTACAAAATTATCCCCCCCCCCGTTTGTTTACAAATGAAAATTCACTGTTTTCTATTATCCAGGGTTTTTGTCTAAACATCAAAACCACAAATCCTAAAGTGCATTTTATTTCCATTGTATGCAAAAAAAAGTCTATATGGATTTTCCAATCAGCTATAAATGCATTTATCAGCTATTAATTCTTCTCTACTTAAAGAGGTTAATTTAACCATCTCTACAATTTTCATCATCTTCACCTAGCATCTTTCTAATAATTGCTTATTATTTCTCACTGAGAAAATATTTCATTTATCATGTTCCTTTGATCTATTCTAGTTGCATAGCATTTTTCTGCTATTTGTCAGATAAGCGCTTATGGTTCACCAAGAATCACAAGTTGGGAATAACTGCCTTAAGCCACAGTACAGTGTATTCAGTTTAAATTTAGCATGTTGTCTACATCTGCCCATTGTGGTTGATTGTTGTGGTTCATTGTTCAGTGTTACATGAAATGATACACTTTTGGCTTAGTAAATAAACAGCTGACATTTGATATTAAAGTTTACATGCAAAAACATGTTTGGTTTCACACATTAAGCAAAGATTTGATGTAACCATAATTTGATGAATAGAGGTTGGGTTCATGCAACATATAAAACCATGTGAGTTGTGACAGGGACATGTTGTTCATGCTTGTACAGATTCCTTGTGCAACTGAAAGGCGTCTTCTGAAGGGACATGGATAAATGATAAAGATTCATTTGTTTGGAAAAGGGCTCAAGGAACAGGATGTGAGGAAGGATTGGAAGGGTTGGCTGCAGTTAACTTAGAGAAGAGAAGGCTGTGGGGGAGACCTCGTACCTTCAGGTAGCTGATGTCAGAATAGTTTGGAGTCATCCAGAAGATGGGAGAAGAAACAATGAGCTAAAGTAATGAGGAAGAAGGTTTTGGGTGGACATCCAGAATAATTTCCTCATGGTTAGAGCTGTGATTAAGTGATGAAGTGGACTACAGTGGAGATAGGGGATTAATAGGTTAGTGGTGTAGAAATACAGGATGGCTGCCATCTGTTGGGGGTTACAGTGGCAAATTCCTGCACCAGGCAGGATGTTAGATTAGATGTAATGGTGTGTGAGGAAGACTTTAGGAGATTGGGGCAAAGAAATGCTGCCTAGGGAATGGTCAGATAAGGTGTAACCGTTAGCTCCATAATGGGTGGAGGAGGAGGTACAGAAATGACTCTCCCTCGTTTCTCTGGCTCTAAAGGAGACACTAGAAGGTTTGTACTTTCAAACCTGCAAGATTTTGTAAATGTAGCCTTACAATAAAGTGGAATTATCATCTGAACATGTTACCTGTCCAGTCTACTGGTTAAAGCTAACATTAGATGGTTTTAGAAATCCTTCCAACTCATAAAAAATGATATTATGAAACTGACCTCCACTATTAAAATGGGGATATGTCAGTAACACTCTATGTACCCCATCATTGTATGAGGTTGAAGGTTTTCTTCTGTTTATTTCCAGGCCAATGTAATGATGTTGACTATCACAGCTGGGAACTTTCCTGACAAAGAATTTCTGCTCTATCCTCAAAAGTATAACCCTTTTCCTATAGGGAGGCCATAGACCACTGTTTTCGCAACTTTCAGATGTGTGGACTTCAACTCCCAGAATTCCCCAGTCAGCATGGCTTGCCAGAGTTTGAAAAACACCACTGAAGACCATTTAGATGTGGTGACCGAGTTCCCAGGCTATTTCTTGAGTTAGTTTATGGATGGTGTGAATCCAGGAAATAACCTAATTTAGTAACCAGGCCAAGTATTTGGTTCAAATGCTGCTGTGCCTGCAAAATTTGAAAAGTTTTATCGACGGTCCAGGTCTCAGCATCTCCCCTGTTTACCCATGGCTTCTCTTTAAGATGAGATGGACAAAGAGCCTGACCAGATAAAGTGGCCTTGGAGGGTTTGAAAGGGAGGTGGCCTGCTCTGTTTGGACTCCCAGGACTACTTTATGCCCCTCCAAGATTTGCATTGCAGAAAGTCTACTGGAAGTGAGAAAATGCCTATTTTCAGCAGAAAGCACAGAGTTTGGTCTTTGGCCTCTAAGTCCCAATCTTCCTAATAGGGCCATTCCCCCCCTCCCCTTTGCAAAAACCACAGGCCAAATGAATTTCTATCTATCTCAGCTCGAAGCAGCAATTGGTTTCCTTAACTCCTCAAAAATCAAAGAAAACTATGTTTGCTCTGTCTTCTCCAGTGCTAGGCTTCTTTGTTTGTTTTGTTTTTTTAAAGTCTGGTCACAAAAAACTCCCTCCTTCCCACTACCTGAAGCAAAGGGAAAGATCTCTGCATCAGGGGGTCCCCTGCCTTCCCCTTATTTGCAGAACTGGCCTCTGCCCCCAGCATAATTACAGTTTGCCTATAATCCCGGATTGACTCTGCATGTAGTTTAGGAGCTCCACCCAGCAACTCTGCCTGAAAGATGTGGCTTCAGCGTCAGTTTTGTTGCTCCTTGTGTGGTTGCGTGGAACAGAAGACAAACAGGGCAAGATTTTCCATTGGCTGGCTCTGGTGCAGCATTGCAGAGAAGCTGGTGGTTCCAAATGTGGCTTGCAGATACCCAGGAAAGGATCCAGAGGCAGCTTTGGTTGAGTTAGTTTCATGGTTGAGTAATCAAAGCTCTGTGCTTGCTGACTTACTGATTTGCTTGCCTGCAGGCTAGTTGATTAATCTTGAGGTCCTTGGTACTCTCTGAGCTTGCTTGTTTTCCTGCAGACCTTTCATGATGAATGAAAATAAGCAAGCTCAGAGATCACCAAGGATTCCTCATTTCAACCCTGAGCTACAAATGTTCTCCTTTATTGATTAATCTTGAGTTTTCCTTGTTTAGGAAGCATGGCCTTCCTCTCTTGTTGGCTTCTCCCCACCGATGGAGAAGCCAACATCAGCATTGAGACTCAAGGGGGAGGGATGGGATGGGATCAGGGCAACCAAGCAGGGGGTTCTTGGAGAGATGAATCAGATTTGGAGGTGGCCCTGGGCAGGTTGAGATGAGGGAGCCCTTTGATTAGAGGTGGGAACTGCTGAAGAGTGGGAAGATGTTGGCTAAGAGGCTGCAACGCATCATTCCAAAAAGAAACTGAGTTCAACTTTGGCATCTCCAAGTACATTGTGAAAGAATGAAACCCTTCCAGCCTCTAGAACAGGGGTCCCCAACCACTGGTCCCCAGACCGGTACCGGTCCATGGATCATTTTGTACCGGGCCGCAAAGCTTGGGCGCCGCCATCTTGTTTTGATGGCACTTCCAGGTTTTTGGTTGCTTCCGGGTTTTCGGTTGGAAACCAGCGTTTGGGTGCTGAAGGAATCCTCGCGCCTTACTTGCGTCGAAGGGGGGGCGGCTTCGAACGAAGAGCCGTCCCAATGGTGGTGGAGTCTCGCGTTACTCAGGTACCGGTCCGTGGAAGAATGAATAATCGTGAAACCGGTCCCTGGTACGAAAAAGGCTAGGGACCACTGCTCTAGAAGGCACACTAACCAAGGTTTCTGCAAACTCGCATCTCTACATTCTTCCTTCAGTCCTCATGTTGATGAGACTTGTAGCACAATATGTGGAGATTTGCACATGGTTGACTTTCCCTGCCATTGGTTGTGTTCAGAAACCACGTATAATTAGGTTCCTTGCAAACTTAGCAAGTATAATCTCCTGTACAGCTAGTCCTTCACTTACAACTAATTGAAGTTAGGACGGACCCTGAAAAAGCTACTTATGACCTGGATTCACACTTCCAACATCTGCACACCCCTCCCCCACAGTTATGTGATCACATTTTGGTTGCTCAGCAACTGGCCGGCATTAATGTTGTGTCCTGTGTTCATGTGACAATGTTTTAAGATGTTTTTGCTGAAAATTGGCATTTGCTTCTGGTTTTCAATCAAACCACTTCATGGCAAACAATTGATTTGTTTAATGACTGCCCCCCAAAAAGATGGTAAAATTGGGCCAGTCACCTGGGTGGTCCCCTTTACAACCATCACAATTTATAGTCATAAAAGGGCAAGCTCTATTACAGTCATATGTTGAGGACTGCCTTTAGTATAAATCTCACTTGTTTCCTGGACATTTCCAGAATCCAGTTTCCTAGTGAAGAGGTTCTTCCCCAGATTGGAAAATGGCACTGGTTGTTCCAGTGCCCCCCACTGTATTTTGGAGAAGGGTCACCCCATTCTCTCAGGAGTTGCAAATTTCAGGACAGTTCTGTGGCTGAGCTCCAGCACTGCAGCCATCCTCCATTTACCCCAGCAACCTCAACAAATATTTGCAAAGCCTTGATCAAACATAGGTCTGCACAGAGACTGTCTTGCTCCTTCCATAGCTGATACCAGGCAGTTTTTTTCTTAACTGTGACAATTCTAAAATATGTGGATTTCAACTGTGAGATGGGCAGTGTAGGAATGTGAGCTAGATAGATAACAGATAGATAGGTAGACAGACAGACAGAATGGATAAATTAGATAGGTAGGTAGATAGATCGATGGATGATAGATAGATAGATAGATAGATAGATAGATAGATAGATAGATAGATAGATATGGATGGGGATAGATAGAGGCAGGCAGGCAAGCAGATAATAGGTAGGTAGGTAGGAAGGCAGACATGGATAGAGATGGATAGATAGATAGATATGGATAGACAGATATGGATGGAGATAGATAGAGACAGACAGAGACAGACACATAGATGCATCATGGACAGACACTGGAATAAGACACAGTGAAAAGGTCTGTACATTGTAGTAAACTAAAAATATAGAAATTACAGAATAACTACAGATAATATTAAACCCAGCCATTGTTTCACTAGCTTGCAATTTATATTTCAAGAGATTGGGAATGACATCTTCTTGTTGTAAACCCAAATCAGTGGGAGATGGAGAGAAGCTGTTGCTTTTATCCAAAGCAGACACTAATCATAGTTCCTTAGGGTTTAAAAAGTTTACATCATTCAGCACAGAGAAAGCAGCAGATATTTCTTGAGCTGTATTGAAAAACTTGTAGAGTAAAAGTGAAATTCCATCCTTGTAGAAAAAGCATTTAGATGAATTTCTAAGAATAACAGAGTTTTCTGTACTCCAGTTATCCTAGCCTTTATTTTCCCCCAAACATATTCATATAATACTTTGAAATTTGAACTAGAAAGTTGCTGTTATTTCAGGTAAATAATCTGAGATTAAAAAGTACAAGTTTGTGCCTGCTCAAACATGCAGCCTAATTTCTCACAGATACTCAGCCGATCATTGGCTATGAGAATGAGCTGTTGTAGGTAAAACATTATGGATAAATTCTTCGGATTGCCTTAGGACCCCTCATCTCACCCAGGGGGTGGCATATGCTGCACATAAAACACACACTAAACTTTGATGGCATGATTTGTAGCCCCCATTTTGACTTCTTTGACCAAGCCCTGCAGCCACCCCTGCAGGGTATATTTTTCAGTTGAGCCTGTTTGCTCCGTAACCAACAGGCTTCAAGGTTATGTTGCATTAAACAAACATAGTACTATCTCATTTTGGTTTTGGAAGGTGATAATACAGATAAGGCAGTCTAGTCTGTATTTTAAAACTCTGATTAAGGCAGCACTGCAAATTCATGGACAAATGCTTTTTGGCATTCCAACATCTGGCCTGGAATGAGGTTTGCTGACGTAGCTCCTAGACATTGTTGAAAAGAAGAACCGGGAAGGTGCTTCCTGAATCTTAGAAATAATGCTTTGACGGCCTTCCTTGGACCTGTTCCCAACCTGGAGGAAAAGCAGACAAGCCTATTTCCTCTCACTTGTCCCATGCTTAGGCTGCCCTCTCCCCACTCAGCTTTTCCTGCTTCTTTCCTGCCTTCCCAGGAGACCTTCCCTGCCCCGTCTGGCCTCTTCAGACAGATGTCCTATGAAGCTCAGAGCTCCAAACCCAACTTCCTGTAGGTTAATTATTGTATACAAGCCACCAGGCTAGGGACGTTGGTCATCCTGTTGGGGCAGCCAGGCTTCATGCAGAAGAATGCAAAGCTGAGGTTCACCTTTCCTGCTTCCTGTCTCAACCTGTAGTTATTAGGCATTGTAAGAATGCATTTCTGTCACCTGCAACCTCTGGAAGGCTTCCACAGTTCACCCAAGTGCCCTTGTCTGTCCCCACATGGCACCCAAACAAAATTAGGAAGAGATTATCAGGAAGGAGGGCATTGTTGGTGAACTCTGCAGGAATGCAACTTATTTCTCCTTCTTTGCCTCTTTGTTGTTATCTTCTTCCTCCTCTTCCAAGGAGCAAAACTTAAGTCCCATTCTGGGCCATGGAAGCTAGGAGAACATCAATGGTTGGAGCAATGGCCACAATGTTGCTGTAGACAGCTGCTTTTGGTGTGGCTTTTTCCACGGTGACTGTAATTCTCCATATTTTGAGGTCAAGGTGTTCCCTAACTCTGCTTTTTTGGAACCAGCAAAGCAGGTCTTCCACCACTGAGCTGCAGCTGTTGTCTCTCTGGGAGATCCATAGCCCCCTTATAAGTGAACATTTTAAGGTTCTAATGTTCTTCTTTGCACATCTCCACCTCCCAAATGGCAGGAGATGGTATGGCTGCCCTTTGGAGGTGTCCCCATCAACATGTGATGTCAGGCTTTTCTGCTGTGGCTTTGGGATGGATGGGCCCGTTCCTACGTTTTGTTTTGAAGAGGTGGGGGAGCCAAGGTTCTTACCTTCTACTTCTCCTGGTTTGGAGAGAATGGATTATCACATGTATGTGAGTGGAAGGAGTCTCAAACACCTGGCTGGTGAAGAGGACAGAATTAGCCAGGGTGGTGAAGTTGATTTGATTAGAGAAAGGACAATAACTACATTTATTAGTGACTTGAAACTATTTAGGGACTTTTGGCTGAAATAAGAAAAAACTTGTGATTCCTATGGGTCTGATGACTAGAAAAAGTAGGAAATGGAAAGAAGGAAGTTAAGTTGTCACCTTAGAAAGGGTAAAGCATACATTATTCTTGCAACTGCTGTTTAGAAAATCAGAAATTGCTTCTTTTGCTTTTCTTTCCCTTCTCAATCTTTTATTTTTCCTTCCTTCCTTCTACCCCTCTCCTCCCCTTTTTCTTATTTTGCACTTTTTCTTCCTTTTCTTATTTTTTCCTTCAAAATTGGAATTGTTTTTCTTCTTTTTTTTCTTTAAAAAAAGTTAGGCAATAAAAGTTATATAAGAGAGAGAAAAAGAGGATGGAGTTGCGAATGAGGGAGACACAAGCTCACTGTGGTTGTGGCTGTGGTTAACAAGAGGCTCCTGGTGACCCACTTTGGAAGTTGACTCAAGAATGCACTGAGGGCCTGTCTCTGGCTTCCAAGCCCATCACCTTCCAGTATGCTTAGAAACACTTAGCGCTGTGTATCCAACATCCACAGAGCAAAGCAGGAGAAAAGGAGACAGTGGGATTAATGCGATGGCCAGCATCTTCTTGGGCGGTGGCTGTTTCTGCTGCTCCATCTCATACTCTGCCAGCAAATGCCCTTTCCAACTACCCTGTCTTTGTGTTGCCAGCAGCATTTTATGGACAGCATGGCAGTGCTGCGGTTTGGCCAAACTAGCACTTAAGTCCCTGTCTCTTTGGCCGCTGGCTGTCTTGCCCTGTAATTGGCAAAGGGGCGGAGCAGACAGGAAAAGGCACCAGGAACCCAGAAAACTGGCCACCTTCCCAGTCTGGGATAGCCAATGAGAGAGCTGTAGCTGTTGCTGACTCTTTCAATTTTGGGATTTTTTTTGTTGGTTTAAATCTCCCATAGACTTGGCTCTAATTATAGGGAGAACCGATTGGAAGGGGCAGTGAGTGAAGTCTTCTCTTCTGTCTGGATGTATTAATGCCCAAAGCTCAGCAGATGCTTGTTAAATTGTGTTTGTGTCCATACCACGTGGACAAGATCAAAGCAAGATTTCCCTTGCATTAGGTTTTGCTCTGACTCTGTTTCCCCCACAGGAGCATTCTGAACTGGTTCTATTTGCATTGTCTGATAAACCTGGTTAATCTTAAAGTGGAATAGTTGTCTTTTGGATGGCTTGCCATCTCATTTTTAACCTGGCCTGCTTACAGTAACATCTGCAAGGGTGTGTGGGTCAGGCTGACACAAGCAATGTTGTGGCGTCTCTGTGCAAACCCTTTTCGACAGGTATAGCATTGCTGGGTACATTGTGGTTTCCATCGTTCAAACAAGGGATGGGAGAGGGTTTGGGTGTGGCTCCCTGCTGGATTCATGCCTGGTTTGGAATATTATGCTGATCCTAAAAATGAGTTCATTTAGCAACTATTTTGTAAAGGGGTGTGTGCAAGCAATGGCAGCAAGGTGCAATTGCATTTGTATTTGTGCATTTGTGCTAGTTCTGTGCAAACAAAGCAAAAAGCAAAAAGACTTTTAGGACAAGCATATCAGATTAATAACTTCATCCTCTCCTGCTCTTAATTCTGAATAATTCTTGCATTTACGGACAGAGGAAGTTTCTTGAGTTTCTTGGTGTCGCAGCTACACTTATCTGCTCTCCCACAGTCATATGAAAAGTCAGGAAGTAGTGTCCAGACAAAGTCCATTTTAAAGATTAAAAAAAACCCAAGAGGAGCAGAGGTGTTGAAGATGACTCTTCCAGAACAGCTAGCTAAGCAATAGAAACAGGTTTTTCATTTATTATTTTAAAGCAGATGCATTTCATCCCTCCCTAAAGCCAAAAGGTTTTTCTGCAGCAGCTTAAAAATATCAACAGAAAGCTGTTCCCAAACACAAGGAAGAACAGTCAGGAGAGAGGAAGAGAAAGCTAGTGCAGGATTGGGTTTTCTAGCTTCTGGTTCTTCGGATGATCTGTTGGGGTGGAAGCAGTTCCAACCGAAAGATGAAATGACTGGCACGCCGGAATTAGATGAAATACTGCTGTTCCCCCCAAAATTAGACCTGGTCTTATTTATTTTTTTTGCCACCAAAAAAAAGGCACCAGGTCTTATTTTGGGGGGATGTCATCCACTGATGAACCTCACTTGCACATGTCACCCCCCGACCTCCTTTTCGCTGTCAGAGGCCTTCAGGAACTTCTTCTGTGGCTGGCAAGGCTTTTCTGGAAGGCCTCTGCAACCAATAACAGAGCTCTGGATCGATCCAGAGCTTTGTTTTCAGCGAAAGAGGCCTTCAGGAAAGCCTTGCTGGCTGCAGAAGAAGTGAGCCAGCAAGGCAGGTGTCAGGATATGCAAGGCCTGGCTACAACTGTCCAAAGGTAGGTAGTAGGGCAGCTTCCAACCCCCCATCCCCACCCTAGCTTAATTTTTACCTGTCCACTCTGGAGTGGATGGAATCTTAATTAGGGCTTATTTTGGGGGGGGGGTAGGGTTTATATTGGGTGCATGTGTAAAAATCAAGCTAGGATTTACTTTCAGGGTAGGTTGTATTTTTGGGAAAACAGTATATATTTCATATTCAAATTTCATCCATTATTTTCCAATTCATGCCTTTCCACTCTACTGTTGTGAAAACGGGTCAGGTCTCATAGTGATCCACTTTACAGTTATAAGTCGAGGACTACCTGTATGTAATCTATTCCTGCATAACTGCTGGCCACAAATGTCAGCATTTCTGGAATCTTACAGAAATTGGTGATAGTCCTTGTAATAGAAGAACCAGGTGCTAATTTTAGAATAGGCAGGAGACACAGAGCCAAGAAAAAAATGGGCAACGCATTCTGTTCCATGAAGTAGGAATTGCAATGAAATACGGCACTGTGGAGTGCCAGACTATTCTCTTCTACTTTTTCCTCCCTGGAGTTTTGTGTCTCTTCCCCATCCCATCTCCCCTTTCTGGAAATCTTGGGATTCCCTTAAGTTGGCTGCAGCCTCCCTTTCTAACGCCTCCATCTTAACCGGCTGCCTGTTGCTGGCCAAAAGCTTCCTTTGGTTTCTGAATCTGCAAGTGAGCAGCTGAAAAGTTGAAAATGAACCAGTCGTGTATCTGCTGTGAACAGGAATGTCTTATGGCTGGGGAATTCTGGGAGTTGAAGTCCACAGATTCTCAAGTTGTCAAAGTTGACAAACGTTGCCTTATGGGACCACGTCAGTAGAAGATGTCAGAGCCCAAATCACAAAAGAGTATAGAGGTAGTCCTTGACTTACAATTTTTCATTTAGGGACCATTGAAAGCTACAACGGCGGAGAAAATTTTTTGACATTTGACCGTTTTTCACGCTTGGGACCATTGCAGCATCTCCATGGTCACATGATCAAAATTCAGTCGCCTGAGGTCAGGCACAGTGGTGGTCATAAATTGAGGATTAGCTACATGGCTCCACTCGGTTCTTGCCTTGATCCAAGGACAAGGGTCAGAGATGCTGTAGCTACATTCTGCAATGATTTGGCGGCAGGGGGTGAGGGTGGATTGGATGACCGTACATGTTAATACTAGAACAATCCCTTCTTCAATCATACCTAACAGCTGCTGAATCATCCAGCATGAGCTTTGGAAAAACTGAGTTCTGCTTTTCACAGAGGCTCAAACAATGCCTGTGTAAGGCCTTAGAATTTTTATATGGAGATTGGGTTTAAACCAGGGGTGTCAAACTTAATTTCATGGAGGGGCGCATCAGGGCTGTGATTGACCTTAGAGGGGCTGGGTGGGTGTGGCCAACTGGGTGGGCATGGCCAGGGTAACGCCACTCCCCAAACTGCTGGCATGTTTCCTCTTTGCACTGGGCAGTCTGCGCTGAAGCGACGTAGGCCAGCCCTTCTCATTTTCCAAGACAGCCTTGGGGATCTGACCACATCGTGGGCTGGATCCAGCCCGTGGGCTTCTTGTTTGACATCCCTGGTTTAAACTGAA
The DNA here is from genome assembly GCA_015471245.1 of Laticauda colubrina. Lineage (NCBI taxonomy): Eukaryota > Metazoa > Chordata > Lepidosauria > Squamata > Elapidae > Laticauda > Laticauda colubrina. The sequence goes on from BLBF01000072.1 coordinate 12,230,921, forward strand.
GACACAGATTCTTCCTGAACTGAATTCAGTCCTAGAACATCCAGCTGGGAAAAGATTCAAAGTTCTCAACTATCCCTGTAGGAAAAGGACCCTATGATTTCTCCACTTCTGGATGCAATTACTGTTCTGTTATGGTCCTTCTCTGTCTTCGTCTTCATTCTTGGGCTTGTAAATTCAGCTAGGAGTCCTAACTACTGCTGGCTAGGATTGTGAGAGATGAACCCCAATGGCTGTGAAGGATGAAGTAGAGACAGTCCCTCACTTTGGATGCTGGCTGGGGAATTCCAGGAGTTGAAGTCCACCCATCTTCAAGTTGCCAAGATGGAGAAAATGTGCTTGGAGCCTATTCTTGTAGATGGAGGTGCTGCTGTAAATAATTATTGCTAAGGCATTCACTCCTAAGTAATCCGAAACAATGCCCAACCTGGGTAGAAGTTAATGCTGTAAGCGTTCAGGAGGCTTCTCATGATTCATCCGTGTTGAAATAAGCCCAGAACGGGAGCTTCAGGGATTAAGTCCCTGCCTAATTCTGGTACACCCACAATTTCCTCTTTGTTGCATTCACTCATCACGAGATGTTGACTTTTGGGTGAAGACACTTCTTCTCCTGTCTTTAACCACCTGTGAATTCACAAGGGAGTTTGAACCTGCAGATCCGTGGTTCTGAAGCTTTTTGAATCTGCCGCACAATATTGAATATAGCCACATTCCCATGGTGCACCACAAAATTCTTTATTGTATACACATATTTAAGATGTATGAGACCTGATTTGAAGGGAAGTTATTTAATGTTTTAACCTATATACACTTCATTGAATGTATGGATAATTCAGAATGTGCATAATACAAAAACGAAGGGGAAAAAAAACGTAAGTTACAAAACTCTTGGTGCACTGGAAACAAGCACACTGCATGCCCGTGTGTTGCGTTGTGCTTGTTAAGAACCACTGCTGTGGATGATTTATGCCCATTTGTTTAGTATTCAAACGAACCACCCTCTATTGTTTTTAAGGATGAAATTCTAAGTGTGACTGTCGGTCTTTTTAAAACGCTAATGTGGTAGTAAAGCTGCTTATAATAATATGCAGAATCTTTGTTGGGGTCTTGACAGATGAAAGTAATCCTTGGCATTCTAAATGGAAGTCTGTGTACAGCTTATAGCATGATCCAAGTGGTCCTTGACTTATGAACATTTGTTTAATGGTTGTTCAAACTTACAATGCTACTAAAATTTATGACAGGTCCTCGCAGATATGACCATTGAAGGGATCACATGATCATCATTTTGGACCTTCCCTGGAGGCTTCCAATGAGCAAAGTCCATGGGAGAAGTTGGATTTGCTTAACAACCACTTATTCACTCAATGACTGTGGTAAAAAAGTTGTAAAATTGGGTGCAACTGTTAACAACTGTTTTGCTTAGTAATGGAAGTGTTGATCTCAACTATGGTTGTAAATTGAGGACAACCTATAATATTTTTTATGTGTACCCTTGTGGCTGCTAATTTGATTATTTCATCCTATCCTGTAGACACCCCACTGAGGCTAGGAGTAACCTCCCAAAGATTCAGGCAAAGGTGTACCTGCACAATAGCTGCACTATCTGACCCATTTTGAAATAGGCACAGTAGGCATTGAATTGGGGACCTTCCAGTAGGAATTAGGGATTAATGTTTCTCTGCAGGAGGGGACAGTGCCCCAGCACTTTAAGGAGGCTGTGATCCGCCCTCTTCTTAAGAAGCCATCACTGGACTCCACCCAGTTGGATAATTTCCGACCTGTCTCCAATCTTCCCTTTTTGGGGAAGGTTATTGAGAAGGTGGTCGCGTAGGAGCTCCAGAGGTTTCTGGATAAAATGGATTATCTTGACCCTACCAGTTAGGATTCAGGCCTGGATTTGGGACAGAAACAGCACTGGTTGCACTTTTGGATGATATCTGGCAGGAGCAGGATGGGGGTAATGCATCCATCCTTGCTCTGTGGTTTTTGATACCATTGACCATGGGATTCTCCTGGGGCGGCTTCAGGGGATGGGGGTGGGAGGCCTTGTGTTCTCTTGGTTCACTTCCTTCCTCTGCGGCTGCTCTCAGTCAGTGCTGATAGGAGGGGAGAGATCCAACCCTCACCCACTGCTTTACGGGGTTCTTCAGGGCTCGGTACTCTCTCTGCTCCTGTTCAACATTTATGTGAAGCCGCTGGATGAGATCATCCGTCACCATGGACTGAGGTATCACCAATATGCAGATGATACTCAGCTGTATGTCTCGGCCCCGTGGTGAGTTAAGTGTTGCTGTGTCCTCCCTTTTGCAGTGCCTGGAGGCTGTTAGGGGCTGGATGGGGAGCAACACGTTGAAACTAAACCCTTGCAAGACCGAGTGGCTCTGGGTCTGGGGTTCGTTGGTTCAGGGAGAATTACCACCTTTAGTCTTGGATGGGGTGGCACTACTCCAAATAGAACCTGTGTGTAATCTGGGGGTTCTCCTGGACTCACAACTCCTGTTTGAAGAGCAGGCGGTGGTCGTGGCCAGGAGGGCCTTTGCGCAACTGCGGGTTGTGCACCAGTTACTCCCTTTCCTGGATTAGCGGTCCCTACTCACAGTCACTCATGCCCTGGTCACTTCCCATCTTGATTATTGCAACACGCTCTACATGGGGCTGCCCTTGAAGAGCATCCGGAAGTTCCAGTTGGTGCAAAATGCAGCGGCCCGCATGGTTTTATGCAGACCCCGGTGTGCACATGGGTCACCTCTCTTGCAGCAGCTGCGTTGGCTACCAATTTGCTTCCGGGTGCAATTCAAGGTGCTGGTTATCACCTTTAAAGCACCTTTAAAGGCTTGGGTCCGGGTTACCTGAGGAAACATCTCTTGCCAGTGACATCTACCCGACCCATTAGAGTGAGGAGGCCGTGGGTCCCACCCCTGAGATAGATACACCTGGTGGGATCTAGAAGTAGGGCCTTCTCTGTGGTGGCTCCATCTCTCTGGAACATCATTTCTCCCAGAAATTAGAATGGCCCCCTCATTAATACTATTCTGAAAGGCACTGAAAACCTGGTTTTGCCAGCGGGCCTGGGGAACCCAGAAAGGGATGGAACCCATCAGATGGCTAGTGTGACCCACTGTCATCAGGGTGTGGAAGTGGGAGTTGGTTTTTGGTTTTGTTTTGTTTGTTTTTTTAGTTTTCCCAAATTATGTTCAATTGCACTTTACTAATATATTTGATTCTTTTTGTTCGTTCTTATTGTTTTTATTTTTTATTTTTGTTTTAAATATGATTTTACATTGTGTAAGCTGCCTTGAGTCACCATGGGGGAATAGGTGGCAATATAAATCAAACAAAGAAAGAAACAAACAAACAATTTGTTTTGCCATCTCAGGAGAGACTTTTTTGCTTTAGGCTAGCCCAGGGTCTTTCAACCTCACCAACTTTAAGAGGTGTGGACTTCAACACCAAGAATTCCCCAACCGGCATGGGGAACACAAGATCTGAGGGTGCCAAACTGGGAAACTGGGAAATTCCTACATCTTCTTCTTTCCTTCTGCAATTCCAGTTTTGCTTTTTGAGATAATGCAAGTGATCTGTGGCAGAGATGTGCAATCTGGTGCCCTAAGCAGTGTTTCTCAAGCTTTGCGCTTTTGAAGAGGTGTGGACTTCAACTCCCAGAATTCCCCAGCCATCACCTCTTAAAAGCTGCCGAATCTAAGAAACCCTGGGTGAGAGGTACGGACCAGACAAGAACCATTTTGTTTCTCCTGCAGGCTTTGGACTTGGTTTTTTATTTTCTTCTCCTGATCAAAGCCTGAATGTCGATCTAAATCAGGGGTCTCCAACCTTGGCAACTGGCTGAGGAACTCTGGGAGTTGAAATTCACAAGTCTTAAAGTTGCCAAGATTGGAGACCCCTGGTCTAAATTACTTTGCTCTCAGGATATTTCTGTTTGAAAAATGGTTTTAATTAATCGTGCGTTGTACAGCTAATCCAGTCTTTTTGGCAAATCTTATTGTTCTAGAGATAATCCAGTGTGTTAAGCTGGTCTTATCAAGCCAAAAGCTTTGAATCCATTGCCTTTTATCTTCCCTGATGCCATCTTTCCTCACCACCTTCTGCCCACATCAGTCCATCGGGCCTTCCCAGAAATTCTCTGAAGCTCTGCAACAGGCAATGTTATCTCCTGCTGCCCTGCTCCACCCGTCTTCCCTTGGGGCCTCTCCCATCTTCCTGGCTTTAACCTTTGTGGTGCGCCGCTTGGGTGTTTATGCATGCTTGCACATAGGCAAAGAGGGAGAGGGTGCAGAGGAACAATGAGCATCCTGCCTCCTCCCTGGCTCTCCTTCCCTGCACGCAAACTTTGGGAAGGACCAAGGGGGAGGGGTCAGCTATCTTGTGATCTTGGAAAACGTTTGCCAGATTGGGAGTCAGAGGGCTTTCCAGAGCTGGTGTTTTTCTCCAAGAGAAAGCCCTAGCACTAGCCAGAAATGTTCCCCTCCCCTTTAAACTCAAGACAGGGGCGGGGGTGCCAAGAGGTAAATGAATCCTAGATCCAATATCTGCCTGTTGTTGTTCATTGAACCATCTATTTCAGCTGATCCACTGTGGAAATGGAAAAGGGCTAGAACTGATTACTCATCTCCACGTGTTTGGAGATCTCTCCCCCCTGCTCCCCGCCCCCCAGTCTATACTGAGAGATAGGAAGATGAAAACAGCCTGATCTGCTTTGGCCTCATCAAGTCAACAGAAATAATTCAGCCTAACTGTAAACACAGCTTCCTGTATCACATGCGGTAGGGTGGGGTGGGCTCTTAACAGAACCCCTATTGATCCAGGAAGAAATCTGTGAGCTTGCCACTAATTGCACACTCCATAATATTTATTCAGTCAATGATTAGCCAAGCTTAAAAGAACTATAACAGAGCGAAGTAAACAAATACAACCATGTAGAATAGAATAGAATAGAATAGAATAGAATAGAATAGAATAGAATA
>BLBF01000072.1:12254268-12393733 GCA_015471245.1 Laticauda colubrina
AAAGAAAGAAAGAAAGAAAGAAAGAAAGAAAGAAAGAAAGAAAGAAAGAAAGAAAGAAAGAAAGAAAGAGGGGGAGAGAGAGAGAGACCTTCTAGTATATGTGTTAGACCATGAGTATTAAACTTGCGACCCGTGGGCTGGATGCCTCATCACCGGGGAGTTGCAATACATCACATGATGACAATGTGACAATGCGAGCTTGACACCCCTGTGTTAGATCAATGTTTTTCAATCTGGGCGTCATGAAGATGTGTGGGCTTCAACTCCCAGAATTCCCTAGCCAGTCATAGTGCCTGGAGAATTCTGGGAATTGAAGTCATCACCTCAAGTTGCTGAGACCGAGAAACCCTGATGTAGACAAGCCTGTAAGTGCAGGATGGAGTCTTCAGCATTTTTGAAAGAGTCAAGGTCCTAGATCTCTTCATGGTTACCAAAGGAAGCATGAACCTAGCCAATAGAGCAATGTTTCTCAACCTTAGCAATTTTAAGATGTGTGGATTTCAATCCCCGGAGTTGCTGGCAGGGAGATTTGGGGAGTTGAAGTCTACGCATCTTAAAAGTTGCCAAGGTTGAGAAAGCCTACAAAACAGGATGAAATTTTAGCAGACGGAAGATGGGGCTCAGTAGCATTTTAAGAGACTGGAGTCAGAACGTCCTTGCACCTCCCAGTGGCCAAATTATCAGTAATACAATTAACATTTCTGTTCCCCTTCCCTGTTTGTTTATCTTGTATATTGCTGGAGGTAGAGTTTGAGATTTTAAACGTTCGTTGAATTATCCATAGGATTTGCAGCAGATCAATGTAGGGAACTGCATGCAGGAGATACATATAGTCCTTGATTTATGGCCACAGTTGGGGCCATTCCTAAAGCAAAATATTTGTTAATTGAGTCATGCCTGAGATATTAAGTGAATCATGTGGTCACTAAGTGAATCCAGCTTCTCTCCCCCACCACCCAATTGACTTTGCTTTTTGGAAGCCAGCTGGAAAGGTCACACATGGCAGTCACATGACCCAGTGATGTTTCAACCACTATAAATACATGCCAGTTGCCAGACACCCAAATGTTGGTCACGTGACTTGGGATGCTACAACAGGTGTATGTGCAAGCATCTCTTGTAAGTTGCTTTTTCTTTTTTTAATGCTGTTGTAACATGGCATGGTTGCTCAATAGTTATAAATCGAGGACTGTCTGTACTAGACAGTGAAGAAATGCTAACTAATTTCAGTTTCATCTTTAAACTGTAGTAGGAATTAGGATTAACCCTGGATTCCCGACTCTGTTATATTAACACTGTTATGTCCTCACTGCTGACAAGCATAATACATTTGTCGTTCCACCAAGGATTCAATGTACAGGTTGTCCTTGACTTACAACCATTCATTTAACGACCGTTTGAAGTTACAACAGCACTGAAAAAAGTGACTTATGACTGTTTTTCACATTTATGCCTGTTGCAGCATCCCCATGGTCACATGATCAGAATTCACAGATGCTTGGCAACTGACTCATATTTGTGACAGTTGCCCTGTCCTAGGATCCCCTTTTGCAACCTTCTGACAAGCAAGGTCAGTGGGAAAGGCAGATTCACTCAACAGCCATGTTACAAACTTAAACTGCAGCGATTCACTTAACATCGGTCTTACTTAGCAATGGACATTTTGGGCTCAATTGGGGTCATAAGTAGTGGACTACCTCTATTTGCTGCCTGCCCTGTTTTGTCATAAAACGATGCTGCGAGCTTAGTGCAAAATTATCAGTGATTTAAAGTTGGATTTTATCAGACCACTTTTGGTTTTATTTCGCAGCCATTTGAATAGCTCAGACCTTTCTCTTGAAGGGAGTGTGTTTGTTGTTCTTTCTTTCTTTCTTTCTTTCTTTTTGTCTCTCAGTCATCAGTCCCAGGTTGGAATGGGACTACTTGCCATGGCCAACTTGCTGCGGCCAACTTGTCACAGCTAAGTTGCTGCGGGACAATTTAAAAATTCAATTTAATTGTTCAAAATAAATTATTTTTTTTTATTTTTGTGATTCACATTCCATTTTTGTCCTTCCTTTTTCATCTTTTCTTTAATGATTCTATTCCACCATTTCTTTGATATTAATGTAACTCTTGTCCAAAGTGAATTGTTCCACAGCAAGTTGGCCATCGTGAATTGTCATGGACGTGTCCCAGGTTTCACTGCCCAGCTTGGTCTGTTTGTTGATACCTTGGTTGCAGTCTATTTGTGGTCTTCTTTTTTGTATGCCAGCTCTTCATAGTGCTTTTAACAAACAAAAGCACTGAATGCAAAGCTCAACATGTAAACAGATGAATGCTGCAGTAGATAAAAAGAAGGAAATATAGTGGCAGCATTGAAATTCAGCAACTGATCAAAAGAATGCTGAACGTCTGAGATAATTTCATTATCTGCCTTCCCTTGAGATCAAACAGGAAGAACACTCTCTCTTTGCCCACCTTCCATATAACTATGTCCCAAAATAGTGGTAGCATAAGGAGATATCGCCAGAACTTGAAAAGACTGAAGGAGAGACCACTAGGAGAGCTCAGGGCTATAGGAAGCCAAACTGTAAAGTTGAAAAAAAAACCTATCCTGGAATGAGGCAGTGCCAAATCATTTCAACATTTTGGTTAAGAGCACAATATGGACTTTTTTCTTGAACTGGTTGATTTTATATAACTGTTAGAGATGCAAAGCGGTCCGAAGCATTTTGCTGTTTGATCGACAGAACAGGATGGTGTACGCACGCACGCACACATCAACCTTCATATTCTAGGGGGCACTGGAGACTTAGTATGGCTTCCAACCTTGACTTGTATGATGAATTAATTACAGTACACATGTGAAGCATGTTTTTAACTCCATATACAGGTAGTCCTTGACTTAACAGCTTAACTTAAAGATCTTAAGTTGTGCCAACTGGTAAGCAGGTCATCGTATGACTGATCCAATTTAATTTTAATTTTTTTTACAGAGGACATGAAGTGAATTTAATGGTGGTTGTAAAATGAATACCACAGTCATTAAGTGAATACCACAGTCATAAGCCAAAAGTATTGTGTGCAATAGGCTGGGTTTTTTTTGTGTTTTTGTTTTTTTGCAGGAAACTATTGCAAATTGCACTCATGTGATCAGAGGCCACTGCAAAGTGTCGGAAATGTGGACCACTTGCATAATGCCCAAATTACCATCAGATGACTCGGGGTGGTGGTGGTGGGGAAGAGTGGTACAGCCATCAGAACTTCAAATCTGGGTCAGAAGTATGTTTTGGGTGTGTGTGTGTCATAACTTCAAATGGCTCATAAGCAATGAGTTGTGAGTTGAGAACTACCTGTTATCTGTAATCAACTGGGGTGTAAGGAAAACCAAAGCTTGAGCATAAGGTTCAGACAGCAGAATATCTATCGATATTTTCTCTTTCTGACCCAGGCAATATACAGTCCCTCAGTGAAAGGCAGGCTGGTTGCAATGGTTTTTCTGCAGTCCTAACTATCTATTGAAGTCTGTACCTGTCCTGTTTGGTTGCTATGTCAGACCAGACAGTTATAGAAATACAAATGAGACACAGCAATTCCTCAAAAAGCTAAAATGGTTGACATCCTTAGTTTTGGGCACAGCAGCCTCATAATTTCAATCTCTTTGGATGCACTGCAGTTCTGCTACCCAGCATCTTCAGCTGTTTGGGGGGAGGAGGGCAGAGCAGGAAATCACTTTTGCATGGAGGGGGAGTGTTTGGGATGCTCAAAATGCTTTTCATCAAGAGTTCCCAGTGATCCTTTTCAACAAGCAAATATTGTTTCTCCCTCATTTCACCCATTAGGTCATGTTGGGGCGCAGCTGGCAGAAATGTGAATCCCTGTTCAGTACTTCAACATTATTAATTTATTTGTTTGCTTGTTTATTTATACAGTAAATAAACTCATATAACTTCTTCATAGTGTTTTACAGCCCTCTCTGGGCAGTTTACAGAGTCAGCATATTTTCCCCCAAACAATGTGACTCCTCATTTTCCTGACCTTGGAAGGATGGGAGCTTGAGTCAACCTTGAGCCCCATCAAGGTCGAACTCCTGGCAGTGAGCAGAGTTAGCTTGCAATACTGCATTCTAACCACTGTGCCATCACAGCTCATATCCTACCTTTATTATTTTTATAAGTAACTCAAGGAGTAAAACATATACAATACTTCTTTTCCTCCTATTTTCCCCACAACAACAACCCTCTGAGGTGAGTTGGTCTGAGAGATGTGTGACTTTGACACATCTGATTTTCATGCCTAAGCTGGTACTAGAACTCACAGCCTCCTGGCTTCTAACCTGCTGCCTTAACCACTAGACCAAACTGGTCTAGTTGGTCCCAAACCACAGGATCTTTGCAATGACCCTTCTCTTCCTAGCTGTATGTTTCTGGAGCAGCTCTTTGCAAAGGGTCTCAGCCGAAACATTAAAAGCACTATGAAATAGTAAGATGGAATTTCCCATAAAATATAAAGTATAAACTGTGTGGGATATTAATAAGCCTAGTTTACTTTGATCCCTGCAGTGATGGTGAGGTCCACAACAGACACTACAAAGTAAGAGAGCACCTTCTAATGTCCTCCAGGTGTGTTGCATGACACTTCCCAGGTTTTTCAATCTGAAAAGCACCTTGACCCTCCTGTGGGGGCTCCTGTATCTCTCCATTGAGGGGAAATTTTACCCACTTGGTCCTTGCAAGCAGATCCTACAGTGCTGAGTTCGACAGGCTCCAATTACGCTCTGCCCTAATGTCTCTTTGCTGCTAAAGATAGTATTTCTGCCCGCCATTGTTTTGTTTCCTCGTTGCTTAGCGATGAAAAAATATCCTGAGCATCTGAACAAGATTCAGGAAAAGGCCAACGGAAGGGATGGTTAATGCATGTGGAATTAGGTGCGGTCCTGGGGTGAAATTATTCAGACAGCAGTGTGCTCATAAGTTCATATGGATGCCAAGAGAAAGATTTGACAACTTTTTCTTTATTTTTTTTTTTAAATTGGCCTTTTTAGATTAAAAAAACCCTCACAACTCTGTAATCTCATAATGCTGAGATTAATGTATAGGAAGGAATCAGTGACCAAGCCAAATTAAGCAAGCATATAAATCTAAAATTATGTTTGTATTTACTTATTTATCAATGTATATAGCCACCCACCTCATACCTGTGATTTTGGTTGGTTTTCAATTTAAACAGGAGCAGGATCAACAAACCAAAAAATAAAACAACCCCACAAACATAAAACATTGAAATGATAGTTTGACTCTTTTGTTCACACTCATTAAAATTTATTAAACAGATCACACTTTTTAAAAATAAAATACAGGTAGTTCTCAACTGACAACAGTTTTTTTAATGACTGTTTGAAGTTACAACTGCACTGAAAAAAAGTGAGTTATGACCGTTTTTCACACTTACAACCACTGCAGCATTGCCATGGTCATGTGATCAAAAGTTGGATGCTTGGCAACTGATTCATCTTTATGACGATTGCAATGTCCTGCACCTTTTGTGACCTGAGAAACAAACTCAATGAGGAAGCCAGATTCACTTAACAATCTTGCTACTAACTTAACAATGGCAGTGATTCATTTGACACCTGTGGCAAGAAAGGTCATAAAATGGGACAATGCTCACTGAACAAATATTTTGCTTACCAAAAGAAATTTTGGACTCAATTGTGGTCATAAGTCAATGACTACCTGTATGTTAAGATAAATATATAGGTATACAGAATAAAATATACTAAAATAAAATACAGCCCATCTTCCTCTGACCAAAGCTTTCAAGCTCCTTAGACCAATAACATAAGTAGTAAAGAGCATTAAAATGCCCTTTATATTCTGTTCTCCAGAACCACTGAAAACAAGCTTCTTCAGAAAAATGCTGGAATTCCAGCTGTCTCTGGAACGAAAAGGTTTCCTACTGGTAGGATGTGGGATATTCCTGGCCCTGATAAGCCACATGAGATTTGCTATTTCAACCACCCATTGTTCATGTTTGTGTTTATTGCAAGTCATTTCCTCTGGCAGAATCTACAAAGCTAAATAAAGGTTTTTCAGGCAAAGGTGGTTTGTAATGTCAGTCAAGTGTCAACATTGTTTGCAGAATTATCACTCATACCCAAAATGTCAAGAAGTAGTTTGCTACGCAACTATTACAAAGTTCCTTTAATCTCCTGGAGTGTGCCAGCTTTAAAGTAGTTTGTTTGGGCAGCCAATTATTAGAGACTTGAGACTGAGAAATTATTAGAGACTGAGGAACTGGCTACACATTCAGGACAAAAGGAGGTAAATCAGCTAATCTTAGTTTATTTACCAGTTTAGTGCAACTGAATACATCATTTAATATAACAGGAACAAGCAAGTATTGTGAGATTATGAGTCCTCCACAATGTTCTTTCAATACTTTGGCTGGAGTCGAGCAGTAACACAAACAAACAAGTGTTCATAGGGAGGATGAAGATGGTGGCTTCCGTTACAGCCGCCATCTTGACTTTTTTTGACTCTCCAACATCTGTATTGCCAATGATCTTGTACACACACAATCCTGGGAGCAGAATTGGGTTACCACGACTCAAAAACCACTAGTTGCTCAGTACATGATATCTCTATGTCAGGGGTCCCCAAACTTGGCAACTTTAAGACTTGTGGACTTCCACTCCGAGAATTCTGGGAGTTGAAGTCCACAAGTCTTAAGGTGGCCACATTTGGAGACCTCCGCTCTATGTGAACACAGCCAATGAAGTTTCAGGACCAACTATCATTTGAACCTGGTTTTTAAATCTTTTAAAATCTTTAAATCTTTATTGCCTGATTGATGGAAGGGTTGGAGCCCGCTGCTCTGGGACAATGTTTCTCAACTTTGGCAACTTTACAATGGGTGGACTTCAACTCCCAGAATCCCTCGGCCATGGCTGGCTGAGGGATTCTGGGAGTTGAAGTCCACCTATCTTAAAGTTGCCGATGTTGAGAAACACTGCTTTAGAAATATGAAGAGGGAGCAAAAGGTAGGAGATGGGAAAGTCCATCTTTGATTGGGTTCCATCAATCAAATTGTCCTAATCTGGACTGTAACTCTCTTTTTACCAAGAACTAAAATCTATCAGGAATTAATCTGTGGAGAGACGTAGGCAGATGTAGACTCAGAATGAGTGGGGACACCCTTCCTCTCCTTAATACCTTATTTTCTTTTTGTCACACCCATGTAAGGCAGTTGCAAGCAAAACTATGTCATGCCAAAGATCTAAAACCATCTCTTGTAGAAAGATTATGGGTTAAGCTACTGGAAGGTTGTTCATGTGTGGGGGCAGGGGGCTCAGAAAGGGCCAGAATGCTTGAGCTGGGTCCCACCTTCTGCCATGGCCAGCCCTTCCTGGACTTTGGACCACTCACTCCCTTTCCGCACAACCTACCCTGCAGAGTTGCTGTTATTGGGAATAACCTACTAGTAGGTTGCTAGTAGGTTGACTTCAGCTGCAGGAGGGAAGGGAAGACATAAGTCTAACAAGTGCATCAGTTAGAATGGAACACAGGTAGTCCTTGACTTACAACCATTCATTTAGTGACCATTCAAATTTACAACAGCATTGAAAAAGTGACTTGTGATTGGTTTTCAGGCTTATGACCATTGTAGCATCCCCAGGGTCACATGATCAAAATTTGGACCCATGGCAACTGGCATGTACTTAGGTCGGTTGCACTAGCCCATCTTGGAGTCATGTGATCACCATTTGTAACCTTCCTAGGCAGCTTCCAATAAGCAAAGCCAGTGGGTGAAGCCAGATTTGCTTAATGACTGATTGACTTAAAAGCTGCAGGGATTCACTTAACAACTGTGGCAAGAAAGGTTGTAAAAAGGAGCAAAACTCACTTAACAACTGTCTTGCTTAGCGAAGGAAATTTGGGGCTCAGTTATGGTTGTAAGTCGAGGACTAGGTATAATCAATATGTCCTGTCCTTGGTCAGGCACAGAGCACAGCTTTTCTCTTCCAACATCTTAACCCTGGCTCCTTTGGACCAGTCCTGCCTCCCACACCTGATTCGGCTAACCAGAATCTCATCTTGGCACCTGAGCTACAAGTTGGGGAGCACAGGCTCACTTGGTTAGGATGCTGGTCTGATGATTGGTAGGCCCATGTTTGAAACTCGGTTGCTGCTGTGTGATGGGGTGAGCTCCCATCACATGCTCCAGTTCCTGCTCACCCAGCAGTTTGAAAGTGGGCAACTGCAAGTAGATAAGATGAGTACCGCTTCATGGGGGCATGAAAGGAGCCCCTAACTCGGCATTCCCTGGGCAGTCATGATATCACTGGTTAATCCTTTCAGCCTGAAAGTGCCTTGGTTCTCCTAGCACAACAGTAGTAGTAGTAGTAATAGTAGTAGTAGTAGTAGTAGTCATAGTAGCAGCAGCCACAAGTTTCGAGGAAGGGATTTGGAAAGTTAGTGTTCTTGTATACCTCTGCAGACCAGAAATCCAAGGAGTGCTTTGTATCTCCAAGCACTGGAAGGTTGGTCCAGGAGGAAACTGAATCTACTAGAGCTTGGATTAACCAAAAACTTTATTTTTCCTTCCCCAGATCGTAGTCTTCAACTAAGTGCTTGGGAGAGCAGCATCGTGGACCGGCTGATGACCCCAACTCTCGCTTTCTTGGCCCGCAGCAGAAGCGCTGTGACGCTAGCCGGCAATGGCAAGGAGCAGGGTAAGCAGAATGATCTAGGGGGGCTAAAATGTTACTTAGAGGAGGGTGGGAAGCAAGCCTTGATGATGCCAAAGGAATGATGCGTTTGCAACAGCATCAGCCTGTTGCATCATTATGTTGATTTGTTAGGTTTAGCTTGTGTTCCGTGAACTCGGCCGTTATGTTTATGAACTGTTTGTTGTTCATAACTGTTGTTCGGCTGTTTGTGGCTTAGCACAGAGGTGTCGAACTCAATTTCATTGAGGGCCACATCCGGGCTGTGGTTGATCTCGGGAGGGGCGGGGGGGGGCATGGGCAGTCGCCCATGGGTGGGTGTGGCCAACTGGGTGGGCATGACTAGTTTGATGCCACTCCCCAAACTGCTGGCATGTTTCCTCTTTGCATTGGGTAGACCAGGATGGCCCCACAGACCAGATTCAACCATATCTCAGGTCAAATCTGACCTGTGAGCCTTGAGTTTTACTCCCCTGGCTTAGCATGTCATGTTGGGCTGATTGAATAAGCCTGAGTTCTCCAACGTTTCCGGCTTTGCAGACTGGCGGGGAGGGGGAGGGTATGTTTCATGCAAGTGGCTGAGTGTCTCCCTGTCACACAAATGGAGTGTGCACGCACACACTTGCCCGCTGCTCATGCAAACGAGCATGAACTTGTATTGCTAAACAACCCTGTAAAAGATTCAGACCTTCTTTTTTTTCATTCACCACCAACAGTTCCTGTGTGCCCTCGCTCAGCTTCTGTCAGCCCAGTAAGCCCCTGCAAAAACCAGCGTGTACACCGTTGTGCGGAGCGACGGCGGCCAGCAACCACCAGCCCTGATGTAACCCCCCGGAATAAGCCTCACTCCTCTCCTGTAAGCTGCTATAAGATTTTTTTTTTAAAAAAACTATCCCAATTCTTTAGATCGGTGTTTCTCAAATCTGGCAACTTTGAAGAATTCAACTCCCAGAAAGTTGCCAAGTTTGAGAAATGCTGCTTTAGATCCACATTTTTATTCCCGCCGAAGTTTCTTCTCTCCTTTAGAAGCAACAGAGACTAGCAGATTTATGGTCTTGAGTGCTGCTGTCCCCTGCTCCAAATCTGGGGGGCTACATCATATTTTCAACCTGCCTGTTAGGAGGAGGAGAACTGTAATGGCTTTGAGGGAGGTCAGCATTTTGAGGAAATTGCAGGAGTTTCATCTAATGGAAAAGGAAAATTGTCTTCTCAGTGGTTGTTTTCCAGGATTCCCTTAATTCCTGGGACTCTCATAGTCTTCCTCAATTGAACCTGAGTCCTGGCCTCTTAGACTGAAAGGGATGCCTAAATTCCAGACCTTAAGTATGGGGGTGGGAGAGAGACACAATTAGCCAAATACTATATGCATCAGGCAGTGGTGGTATTTCACTGGTTTGGCCCAGTTTGTCTGAACCAGTAGCTCTGAGGATCATCTATGAGTGAAGTGGTTTGCTCTGACGATCAGCTGCTGGGCGCTCCCACCCGCCCCGCCTCTATCCTGTCCTTTATTTCCTGGTTTTGAAGCTCAGCTGCTTCACACGGCACAGCAGATTGCCGCACGTCAGCTGTTTAAGACACAGGGAGAGTGCAGGATTGCAGGAGAAGATCAGTAGAAACCCTCTGCGTGCGCGCAAAGTGCACCCACCAAATCACACCCAGTGACCCGGTGGTAAAAAAAAATTGAAACCCAACACTGACATCAGAGCTTTATATGTTCAAACAAACTTCTGCTGTTGCCTGGAGAGATGAATGAAAACCAAATAGCTTTCAGTTGCTAAGCAACTGTGTACAGACAAGTACAGAGAGGTTGGTCCAACCGGTACACTGGCAGTTCTGGGACTTCCACACATCTTAAAGGACTGGGGAATTCTGGGAGTTAAAGTCCATACATTGCCAAGATTTAAAAGCACTGTTTTCAACAACCCCCTGCTTTGAAGATGAGGTTACTGTGAATTGATTTGGCCCAGAGTTCTGGAGAACTGCTTCGCCACCATGGAAATGGGTTCTGCGTTATGATTCTGTCTTCTCTTATTCTCAGCATCAGAAAAAGAAAGAAAAGAAAGACAAGGATCGAGAAAACGCCCAAGAAAAGAGTGCCTTAGCCCTCCACAAACGCCATTCTACGCCTTCTGGCCAGGCGCGTCAGCTGCATGTACCCGAAGGCAGGTAAGAAGTCATAAAGATTATTTTTGTTATTATTGTTATTGTTATTTTAGGTTTTTTTATTTTTACAACAAAAACAACAGAAACATCTTTCAGTTATACAGTGTGTCAACTGGTTACATATACCTTGTGCACATAATATTTGTATACATTTTTATTGAATTTACATTCATATTACAATCTATTCAACATTATATATCATAGTATACCTTTATTACAGTGTCATAGAAGTCACAAGGATCTTGACGAGGTACAGAATTAATTTAGCACTGACTAAATGGGCTTTGGGAAACCAATTTTGCAATCATGTCTGATTATGGGACACGCATATCGAAGATCATTTTGAAGAAGACAGAATATTTAGATAAGATTGGAGTTAATTATAAGGGGGATGGCTTGCTGTGAACACATCCTTTTGCTTTCTTATATATTTATATTAGTTTTTCCTTTTCATGTAGTCAAATGACGAAACCAATGGAACCAATTCTATTCCGTTCCATTCCAGTCCTTGTATCAAAATTCAAGATGGTGGCCATGCCTTATATGGATGAAGCTGCCTGCCAAGAATGCCTCTGTTGACAATAATGCTCTTTGTTCCAAACCTCATAACCCTCCCTATTAGGATAATAATTCCATTTAGTACAATCTGTCCCAGGAGTCGTCGAAATTTACAGTTACAATAAGGGAGTCATTCCAATAATTCTGAGTTTTTGGACATAATTGAGAAAAGATGCTTTCTTGCATCCTGGGCTGTGAAAGCAACCTCAATCTGCAGCTCTTTAAAGCAGTTGCATCTCTTACTCGGATTGCAGGACAATAGATTCACATGTCTCCATGCTCTGAAGCACCTTTTGCAAATGAAGCTGGGAGTTTGTGCAGCCAGAATGTGGGATTCAACACATTCAGCTGGTTGGGAAGGGTTGAAATGGATAATTCCAAATTTTAACGGGATTTCAGGTGGGTTTTTTTTTTTTTTTTTTTTGCAGCATGTTGTTCCTGCTGGCATGATGTTAGATTATGGGCATGAGTTCTCCTTGGAAATCATATTATTGGAGAGTTGTCATGTCCACTTCTGCTCCAGGATGGGTCTCCAAAATGGGACTGGCTGTTTCCCCCACCTTGTCTCTAATGCCAGCTCCTCTATGCTTCCCTTTGGCAGCCCAAGCCCCAAGTCCAAGCCAGCCTTGGCGGCTGTGGCCAAACAGCGCCCAGCCTCCTCAAGCCCAGGACCCAGCACTTCACATCGGTCAAGCTTGGCTCGCAGTGCCCAGTCTTCACCCAAGAGGCGAGTTCGCAGGGAGCCCGAGGGCCAACCAAAGGCCCATGAACGCAAGAATGAACCGAAGGAATGTGGGGCAGCTTCTCCAGCCCTGGAGGACAGCTGGAAGGCAGCTGAAAACAGTGAAACACCAGCAGGTGGGACATAATTGCTCTTAGTTAACACTGAATTGCAGCCAAGGCTAATGCAGTCAAATAAAAGAAGGCATAGAGCTGGAAATTAAAGAATTAATCATTGAATGTTGAAAATGTATCTAGGTAGTCCTTGACTTACAACCATTCAGAGTTACAACCAGCCCCTAAAAGGAGATTTACAACCCAAATTCAACATCTTCAGCAACATGGCTACATTTACAACTGTTTATAGTGTCCTGTAGTCATGTGACCCCGTGTTTTACAACAATTTCCTTTAAAACTGGCCCTTTCAGTTTTCTGCAGAACCGTACCCATAGTGAACCACTGGTTTGCTTAATGATCGTAGATTCATTTAATGACCGTGGTGATTTGCTTGATGACCACCACAAAAATGTCATAAAACTGGTTCAGCCACAAGATGGATTCAGTTTATGATTTTCACAACACATGACCATAATGGGCAGGCTCTATAATGGTCATATGTCGAGGACAGCCGTATTCAGAGGGTGGCTAGAAAGCTAAACTGGGATATTACAATCCTAATATGGGCATGATTCAAAAGTATAAAAAGGAAGGAAAAAAGCATGTTTCATTCTGCCTTTCCTCTGATTGCTCAAGGCAAGGATGGAAGCTTCCAACTTTACATGGAGAAGGAAGCAAAGATAGGAAGGAATGCAAGAGAGACAGTGAATTAAATCTCAGTCCTTGGAAAAGAGGAAGTAAAAGGAAGAAACTCAAAATAACAGCCCATAGATTTTCCATAAAAGGAGAGAGGGAAACTGGCAGGATACTGTTATTATATCATGTGATAATCAAATTTCAATAGTCCTCATAGGGTCTGTTTCCCAACTTGGCCTGTCTCGTAGGGACATCATTATAATATCCACTCTGCAAAGTAAGCTGAGATGGACTGCATGCAGACAGCCTCCTAAACCATCTCAGGTGAAGCTCAGATGCCTTTGTCTAGCTTGGAGAGTCTCAGTCATCCAGGTCATGGTTGTCCCAAAGATGCTTTTTCAAGAGGCAACTTGAAACTTGAAAGAAAAAACATTCTGGTTTTTCTTTGAAGACGTTACACTTCTTATCCAGAGCTGAAGAAGCTTCTTGGATGAGAAGCAAAATGTCTTCAAAGAAAAACCAGAAAGTCCAGTTGCCTCTTGAAAAAGCACTTTTTGTCAACTCATAAAACATTTTGTACACACGCTTTATAGTTGACAACAGAAAGAAGTGGGGGGAGTTTCAAAGAGCAGAGAGCAGTGTGGAATCGAAAGTCCATTCCATTCATATTTTCTTCAAAGATTGATTCGATGACTGAAGCTTCTGCCATGCAAAAATCTAATTGGAAAGCATGATTGATGACTCTTGGCTATGGACGTTTTCTGTTGGATGATACACCCAGAGGAATGGGGGGGGGGGGAAGCAGGATCAAGGGTGACAGTGAATTACATATCTCAGAGTTGGCTATGCCCAGGTAAATGCCAGACGTAGAATGTTAACTTCAAATAAATCTTCTTTAGTTTTGGGAGAGTGACTTGAGGCTTATGATTTAATTGGAGTAACTGTGGGGATCCTGACACCTTTGGGACTAGCTTGGATAATGCGAACCTTGGTTAATTGGTTAGTTTAGCAATAACTTTGCCTCAGCTTAAGAGCATTATGTGAATGCAGCCAAGGTGACTATCCAAAACCACTGAACAAGCAGTCTCCAGGTTTAACCGCCCCAGAGCCTCATTATAATCAAGTCAAGCTACATCTTCCTTCCCATTATGAATGTGATGCCTGGGTGGAGACGCTAGTGAGCAGGTGAGGAGGCTCCTTCTGGGGGAAGTGGTCTGACTCTAAGCTTGGCTTTCTATAGAAGTCACTGCCCCCTCTGGGACTGCCAGCCCGATGCCTCCACCTCCTCCCTCAACACCAGGTAAACCGATGGCTGGCACCACAGACCGAGAAGAAGCTGCTAGATTGCTGTCTGAGAAACGGCGGCAAGCACGGGAACAGCGGGAGAGGGAGGAGCAGGAGCGGAAGGAGCAAGAGGAGCAGGAGCGGTGAGTTTTCCAGTGGAGCTGAAGCAAGGTTTCTAGACCTCATGGAGGAGAATGTTATTTTTCTTTTCTGGAGAGTTAGGGACAATGAGCCTTCAAGTGACCAGCCAAAATCTCATCTTATCTCATTCTAGGTCAAATATCTTGTCTCCTAGAGAATTAAGGGATGAGATAATTAACCTAGAATGCATTAAACGAGAGGGTAACATGGAACATGTGCAGAGTTTTTATTTTCTCTTTGCATGATCAGGGATGCAAGCATATTGCTTCTGGGGCATGCTAAAACGCAGCTGCTTTCCATTCTTCTTTTTCGTGGTTTATGCTTCAACATTGACTCTGGGCCTCTGGCAGGCACCAAGCGGAGGAGCGGGCTCAGCAAGAGGCCAGAGACCGCCTGCAGCAGCAGGTTGAGCTGGCTAGGCAGGAGGAGCAGCTGGCCCTCCAGGAGGAGCAGGAGGCCCAGGAACGGGCCCGGGCAGAGCAGGAGGAACAAGAACGGCTGCAGAAACAGGTGTGTTGCGAGTTAGCGGGGTTGGTCCTAACATAACGTTCAGTCACTAAATGAGGCAGGCGCTAAGCAAGGACTATCTGTTCTGTTGAAAAGGATTAGGGGTTTTCCAGTGGTCTGGCAAGAGGAACTGTCTTTTTTCTCTCATTTTTTTTGTTTGGGGGGGGGGTCCAACTTGGAAAATCCCACGTTCCTCACTTGCCGTCCTGGTCCTTCTGCAGCAGCTGGAAACGGGGGTGGGGTGGGGGTGGGGAATCCTTTTGCGCAGCAGGTGATCTCCTCTCCTCTCCTTCCTTGCAGAAGGAGGAAGCTGAGGCTCGGGCCCGGGAAGAGGCTGAACGCCAACGAGTGGAACGAGAGAAACATTTCCAGAAAGAAGAACAGGAACGGCTGGAGAGGAAGAAGGTAAGAGGGATGCCCCAGAATCCCTGGTTGGTTGCGCCTGGAGTGCTGCGCCAATTAATCATGCAAGATATAGTCATTTCTATAATAGCTTTATTCTGTCTAGGAAAAGGGCCACTTGGGGATTTGCTTCCCAAGCAAGCAGGCCAGCTTAAGTTAGCCACTGTGTTGGAGAGCAACCATCCCAGTCAGGAGGAGAGGTCAAATGGGGAATAGTTTGGAGTTGTTATGTAAACACAAGACACAAGATCTGACCCTCCCTTGAAGGCTTGTCTTATTAGACTTGTCTAGTCTTTCCCCGGGGGCAAACTGCCACTCTTAAGAAGATGCCTGTGAAATAGACACAAAGCAATAAAGTCGTTTACAGGTACAGGTACAGACTTAACAACAGTTTGTTTAATGACCATTCAAAGTTACAACTTCACTGAAAAATGTGACCTCTTATCATTTTTCACACTTATGACCGCGGCAATGTCCCCGTGGTCACATGATCAAAATTCAGATGCTTGGCAACCAACTCATATTTATGATGGTCGCAGCGTCCCAGAGTGATCCCCTTTTGTGACCTTCTGACAAGCAAAGTCAGTAGGGAAACAACATTCACTTAAACAACCATGTTACTGACTTAACAAGTGCAGCGATTCACCTAACCACGAGGGCAAGAAAGGTCATAAAATGGGGCACAGCTCACTTAATAAATTTCTTGCTTAGCAACATAAACATTGGGTTCAATTGTGGGTCTTAAGACGAGGACTATTTGTACTCAACACGAGTGGGTCTGGCTGTTGGTGCCCGAACCCCTGGATTTTAAAAGAGTGGCAATTGGAAAACCATGATGTTTTTGGTTAAATACAAGTTCATTGGCAAGCACAGTTAAAGCCCACTCCAAAGGTGAGCCTTGGTGTAGCATTCCCATGGTCATGTGATCAAAATTCAAGTGCTTCGCAACCAGCATCTAATTACAATCGTTGCAGTGTTCTGGGGTCTTGGGATCTCCATTTGCAACTTCCCCAAAGGCTTCTGACTAGCAAAGTCAATGGGAAAAGCCAGAGTTGCTAAATGATCTCTTGATTCTGTCACCTTTGAAATTCAGCTGCCACATTTAATGAAAGGGGTGTGTGTGAAGGAGTTGAAAAGTTCAAGGTTATTCTGTATGTCGTACTAAGAAATTCCAGTTGCAGTTAATTGGTTCTCGTGATTTATGAAGTGTAGAAGTGGGAGGAGAGAGAGGTGGATTCTATGTAACGTGCAAAAATATTTTCACTTTGGGAAATTGCCTAAGATATACCAGATCTGTTCCTAAATAAATCAATTGGAGAGAATATGTCTCGGAATGATTGATATCATGGATACTTTCTGGATGCCTTAACAGATTCACTTAGCAACTGCAGTGATACACTTAACAACCCTGGCAAAAAGGTCATACAGTTAGGTGCGATTCACTTAACAACCATCTTGCTTGGCAATGGATATTCTGAAGGTTTGGAAGAGATCTCCACTACATTTTCCCTGGGTGAACCTTTGTGATTTGAAGAATGTACAGAATGCTCCAGCACAGGGGTCTCCTACCTTGGCAACTTTAAGCTTTGCTGGCTGAGGAACTCTGGGAGTTGAAGTCCATAAGTCTTAAAGTTGGCAAGGTTGGAGACCCCTGGTCTTGCATCCTTAACCCCACAACAAAACATCCAAATAATGCCCAAAATATTCTCACCGTTTTATAAATTATGATGAGACAGGAAAACTTTTGAAAAGGGATATCTTGTGACCACCTTTTCATCTTTTTTTTTTTCTCCTTGCAGCGTCTGGAAGAGATCATGAAACGGACACGAAAAGCAGAGGGAGCTGATGCAAAGGTGATCGATTTTCCTGGTCTCTTCTGGCAGATGAGAGGACCGTGAACTGGCCTTAGATTGGGTGACGCCTCCAGAAGAGATAGCAGAGAGCAGCCCTGAAGGAACGGGAGCACAATTCAGCCTGCCATGTCTCTTAAGCATTTATGCACAGCTGCTCCACAGGGGTTTTGGATCCGCCACTTAGCATCTCTGCTGTGTCCCTCTTATGATAGGGCAGCCTTGGATCTCTGGAACCCCGCATCTTGGGTGCTTTCACCGATGCCCAGGAAAAGTGGACAGTTTTTCTTCCACTCTGGATCGGTCAGCAGGACCAGAGGATTACTTTTCTGAGATTTATGCAATCCGAAGCACACGTTCCAGGAGAAAGAAGATCTCCAAGGATGGGCTCCAGCACGAGTCCAAAAGCTCAAAAAACAGAATCTCTGGTCACAGTGACCAACCCAGATTGGATCTTGCAACATTATCCTGGGACATTTATGTTTGCCTTCTGTCATGAGCCTCCCTTCCTTCCAGGGGAAGATAGCAAGCATGGGTGCTTCTTCTGCCAACATACTGTTTGAAGACCTGATTCCTTCTCGCTTAATATATCTCCCACTCCTTTTTTTTTGCAGAAGAAAGAGGACAAGAAGATGGTGAATGGCAAGGAAGAGAAACAAGAGGGTGGAATGGGCCCAGGTGAGAATCCCTTTCTGCATCTTTAAATATACTTGTTATGAAATTTCACTGCAGGTTGTCCTCAACTTAGAACTGTTCATTTAGCAACCATCTGAAGTTGCAACAATATTGAAAAAAGTGATTTACAACCGGTCCTCCCACTTATGACCATCACAGCATCTCCATGATCACATGTTAAAAATTAGGCACTTGGCAACCAACATATATTTACGAGGATTGCAGCATCCCGGAGTCATGAAGTCACCATTTGTGACCTTCTCAGCTGCCTTCCAACAAGCAAAGTTAACGGGAAGGCCAGATTCGCTTAATGGCTATCTCAGTCATTTAACAACATCAACGCTTCACTTAACAACTACGGCAAAAAATAAATCAGGTGTGACTCGGTTAACAACTGCTAAGCAATGGAAATTCTGGTCCTAATTGTGGTTGTATATTGAGGACTACCAAAAATTTTGTGAGCCTGTTTCTGTCATTTATAAATGAACTCTGCTCATAGACTCACCATGGATGAATACAGATTCATTTTGGGTCCCATTGAGAAATCCAGCTTTTTCGGGGAGTGGGTGGGAGGAGGAGGTTCTAGGATTCAGTGGCCCCCAACCTTTTGGGCACCAGGCACCAGTTCTGTGGAGAGAGGTTTCCCCATGGACCGGAGAGGGCCTGGTTTTGCGTGCTGGCTGCATCCCGTGGATGAGGCTTTGCTGGTTTGCGCAGACCGATTTCTGGCATGCCACGGACCATTGCCAGTCCACAGATCAGGGGTTGGGGACCCCTGCTGTACGGTGCTTAATAGAAGATTTTCTTCCATTTTCAGATGGCAAGAAATACCCTGGGAGTCTCCCCAAGGAAGAAGAGCTGCCAGAGATGCAACCCTCAAGTCCGGCCAGTCGCAAAGGGCTGAGTCCAGAGGGCATACAGCACAGGTATATAAAGAGTTGGAAAAGCAGGTCAGAACATTACAGGAATGGCATGTCAGACACTTTCCCAGAATCCCCTTCTTTGTTCGTATAGAACAGGGGAGTCAAACTCGTGTTATCATGGCAGCATCACATGACGTATCAGGACTTTTTCTCCCTTCGTTAAACCGGGTGCGGGTATGGCCAGTGCATGACACATCTGGCCCATGGGCTGGGAGTTTGATAGCTCTGGTATAGAAAGATAAATGTTTCCCTTGAGTGGAGCTTCACATGTCTAGGTGGTTTTCTTGTCAATAATAAAGAAGGAACTACTAAAGCTGGAACTTCTGGAATGCCATGGGTATTTCTGAGATTCCTCCATCCAGTTACAAATCAGATCCAACCAGCTCAGCCTTTTTTCAAAGATCAGCCAAATTATCTAGAGTGTTTTTCAACCTTGGCAAGATGTGAGGACTTCACATCAGCCAAGTGGTGGCAATTCTGGGAATTGACGTCCAGATATCTTCAAGTTGCAGGGTTCAGAAACATGGCTTGAAGCATGTGTGAGCAGATGTGATGGAGCTGCTTAAAAAAAGATGTAATATTTGTGTCCTGAAAAAAGCATGTGGACACCGGATCAAGGCTCACATTTGGCTCCCTTCCAAGGGTAGTGCAGCTTCTTCACATTTTTGGAATACTCTGGGATGAGAATGGGATAAAACTTGAGTGTTCCCTTCCACAAGGAACTTTGTCGGAAACTTTATCCTGCTGATTTTTATCAGGGCTGTATTATTTCCTTCTCCAATTCCTTTTTCTGTTTCTTCTGCCTTTGAGCTTGTTTTTCAATCTTACCTCTTAATCTTGGAAAACGGCAAACATCTCACTTGGATTATTCAGGGAAAAGCAATTTTCTCAGGTGCTGAGCACCCAAACAGGCAAACAAAATGCTCCAAAACTCTAAAGGCGCTTTTACTGCTCTCACTCCAGGATCTTATGAAAATACCCAAACTTTTGCAAGATCTCAGGTGGGAGGTGGCTGTAATCAGGGTTACAGTGAGCCTCTGATGCTGCAGGGGTCACATTAACAACTCTTCCTGGAATACAAGAACTTGAGTTGTCTATCATATATCTATCATCTCCATCCAACCATCCAACCAACCCTTAAATTTGTACAGTATCTCAATCCAATTGACTTTGGGCGGCAAACAATATCACACTAATTAAAACCATAAAAATGCAAGAACAGTTACAGATTATAAATATATATAGGCAGCTGAAAATGATCATAACACATAAAAATTAACAGTGCAACCAGGTAATGCCCCCCTCTAATATTTCCAGGACCACATCGCCTGATTTTACTTATGTACTTAAAAACATGATATAGCCACCCATTTTTCAACCAACTTGGAGAGACTCTCAATCAAAAATTAAAACACACATATAATCATTTTAAAATCTGTAAAACTCAAGCCAGTTAAAACATAAAATATTAAAAATAACAAAAACCTAGTTCTAGCCCATGCCAATGTGCCATCATCTAATCCAGGGGTCTCCAAAGTTGGCAACATTAAGAATTGTGGATTTCGACTTCCTGAATTCTTGGCTGGCTGAGGAATTCTGGAAGTTGAAGTCCACAAGTCTTATTTTGCCTGGTTTGGAGATCCCTAATCTACTCTTTAAAGGTTAGGATCTTTAAAGGCTAAAAGGGTCTGGGCTATCCTGAGCACCAAAGGAGGAATGTTCCAAAGGGCAGGGGCTACTGCCAAGGAGGCATGTCTCCTGATGCCTGCCAGTTGACAGGAGCCATAGCATCCTCAATCTACGAGGCAGAATTGGACAGGTAGAAACTCTCAGGAGAAGACAGTCCTTCAGGTAACTCAATCCCAGGCCAGGCAGGGCTTTAAAGGTGCCAGCCAGCACTTTGGATTGCACCCAGAAACATAACACAGTGCAGCACCTGTAGTAGTAGCCATAGCCAAAATTCAACAATAGTTTTGTCCCTTGATTGTGTATGGGCATGGTTGATGGTTTGGCTCTTGGAAATCTCCTTTCTGTCTCCGGAGAGTGTGACTGCTTGTTCCAAATCCCTCTTAAATGGCTTCTTCCCTCCTTCCCCTCCTTGTTCCTATCATCCCAAGGCCAACTCAAAAGTCCTTCATGCTAGTGCAGGGGAGGACACAGTTTGTGTTGTGTGTGTGTGTTGTGTGTGTATACCTGCAAAGATCTGCTCTCCAGGATGTCCTCCCTTCTGCCCACCTTTGTCTTCCTTCCCATCTCCTTGAGGGAAGCTTGTGATGCCATGACTTCACACTCCTCCCACCTCTCTTTCTGCTGCAGCTCTCCCATCAATCCCACCCTGGCCCTGGTGAATGGCCTGCAGTCCAGCAAGCATGAGAATGGCTTCCCTTCTCCCCAGGAGCCTAGTGGACGGGAGCACTCTGCAGGGTCCGGGCTAAGCATGGCCAATGAGCCCATCCTGCCTTTTGCCAACAAGGAGCCCTTCCTCAACAATGCAGTGGCCAAGGCGCCCCAGGTCACAGGTAAGGTAGCCTCCATTCCCCAGCAAGGAGCCTCGGATGGAAGGTAGACTCCCAGGAGGGAGGGGCTTCATTCCAGAGGAGTCAAGAGGCAACTCAGCCCAGATATCATGTGTGAGAGAAAGAGGGTGAGGACAGCCCCTCCCTAACAGTTCACAGACCACAGAACTCCTTGATGTTACAGCCACCATTGGGATCAGAATTTACAACCTTTTATTAGCAAATTTTAAGCAGTTGTTAAATGAATCACACAGTCCTTAAGTGAATCTGGCTTTCGCATTGACTTGTTTGTCAGAAGCTGGCTGGAAAGGTTGCAAATGGTGATCACGGGATTTCCCCCCCCCCATTCCCCCCCGGGAGGTTGCAACCGTTGTAAATATATGCTGGTTGCCCAAACACCTGAATTTTGATGGTGTGACCACAAGTGATTGTGGGGATGCTGCAATGGTAAGTGCTAGGACCATTTTTCTCAGTGCAGTTTTAACTTCGATCGTCACTAAATGAAGGACTGCAAGTCAAAGACAGGCTGTGTATTGTAGGTCAGAAGTCTCCAACAGGGGTGGGATTCAAATTTCTTGACAACCGGTTCTGTGGGCATGGCCTAATTTGTGGCTTAGTGGTCATGTGACTGGGTATGTTTGGCATGTATGTAAATATTGTAAATATTTATGTAAATATTGAATTTTTTATACTGTATATGAAAAAGAGAGCAACTTTTACCCAAAATCAGGCAAAGCAGATTGAGTTGCTCGCAGGATCACAGATTCACTCCCAGATCTACCTTTCTACGATCTGCTGCCTGAGTCTGCACTGAAAAATGGAAGCTTCAGTCCTAAGGAAGGTTTCGCTCTGCTCTCAAGTCACTTGTCCCTCAATACCACTCCTGACTGGGCCTCAGGGAAGCCTTTTGGGTGGAGGCAAAGCAGTACAACAGTGATTTAGATTAGTTAGGAAGCAAGAAATCCGACAGGAAGGGAGGGGAGGGGCCAGCCAGGGGCACGATTTGCCAGTTCTCCGAACTGCACAAAATCATAACAACCAGTTCTATAGAACTGGTCCGAACTGGTAGAATCCCACCCCTGGTCTCCAAACCTGGCAACTTTAAGACTTGTGTACTGGAGAATTCTGGGAGTTGAAGTCCACAAGTTTTAAAGTTGCCACGTTTGGGGGTCCTGGTTGTAGGTGTAAATAGTAGAGTCTTTCAGTCTGACAAGATAAGGTTCTGTGTGAAACAGTAATGAATTCATCCAGGGAGAATTGCAAGGTGGCTTTCTTAGTGGTTCTGCATATTCTGTGGTTTTATATTCTGTGGTTCAAATGCCCAGAATAAAGAGAGAGACTAAAAGCAGGTTCACATCTCGCAGGCCCACAGATTGGGCCCCAGTTGCATCTCAAAGGTGATGGGGTCAAGAAACACTGGGGAAGGGGTTCCAGGAATGCCACTTGGATATTCTCGAGGAAAGCTTTGGGATATCAATCTCACCAATGAATAAACCAGATTCATTCCACACATCCAGTGCTTGGAAGTGCCAGCTGGTGAGCAAGGCAGAGTAAATGCATAGGAGGGGAGTGATCTGCTTTGGTCTTCATAGTAGTCTGCCTTTTATGGCATAGGTGGGGCTACCTGCTGCCCCCACACCCCAAGACCTTCACTGAATCAATGTACAGACGAAGAGCCTTTGGCTTCCTTCTTGGGAAGAAATAGAGTGAAAACAACAGACATGCCAATCTGGGCAGAAAAGGGATTAGAGGTCATCCTCGATTTACAACCATTGATTTAATGACCATTCATAGTTAAAACAGCATTGAAAAAAAGTGACTTATGACCAGTTCTCACACTTAGGACCGTTCCAGCATCCTCCATAGTTCACACATCATCAAACTTTGCAACTGCCATGTATTTGCAACGGTTCCAAGGTCCCAGAGTCCTGAGAATGTAATTTGCAACCTTCCTAGGGATCTTCTGGCAAAGCATAGTCAATGTGGGAAGCCAGATTCACTTAATGTCCAAACATAGTGATTCACTTAAACAATCATTGCAAAAAGGTAATAAAATGGGGAAATGGGACACTACTCATTTAACAACTGCCTTGCTTGGCAACGGACATTTAGAGCTCCAGTGGGATCATAAGGCGAGGACTTGTTGTGTCAGCTTTGCTAGTCCTTGACTTACAACAGTTCATTTAGTGACCGTTCAAAGTTACAACAGCACTGGAAAAAAGTGACATGACCATTTTCACACTTACCACCATTGTAATGTCCTCTTGGTCATGTGATCAAAATTCAGATGCTTGCTCAAAACTGGAAAAATGAGAAAATTCCGATGGAGGAGGAAATGATTAAGAAAATAATGGAATGTGCAGAAATGAGGAGATTAACATTAGCAATTAGAGAGCAAGAAGAAAATGAGTATTACAAGATTTGGGGTTTATTTTATGAATGGCTAGAAAGAAGAGTAAGAATGATATATTATAATTGATTATTTTTGAATAAGTTATAATATGAATATAATTTAGTAACAGTTGAGATTTATTCTTAAAGATAGCCTGGAATTGAAATTAAAACTTTAATAATAATATAGTAATGAATTAATATGATATAGAATGTTGATTAGGATATGATATGAATGCAAATGTAAGAGGAAAGGTTTATAAATATTGTGCACACGACCTATGTACCAAAATGACACACTGTATAATTAAGGTTTTATTTGTTGTTTAGTTTGTTATAAAAATAAAAAAACTTTTTTCAAAAAAAAAAAATTCAGATGCTGGGCAACTGGTTCACATTTATGACGTTTGCAATGTCCTGGGGTCATGCGATCCGCTTTTGCGATCTTCTGACAAACAAAACCAATGGGGAAGACATATTCATTTAGCAACCATGTTACTAATTTAACAAATGCAATATGTTTCACTTTACAACAGGGGCAAGAAAGGTCATAAAATGGGGCAAACTCACTTAAGAAATGTTTCACTGAGCAACATAAATAGCTCAATTGTGCTCGTAACTGGAGAACGACCTGCCTTTAGTCCTATCTTACGCAGAGAAGCTTGGGCGGATCAGAACCGTGCTCTATCTGGAGCATTTGCTACTCCAAGTCTCTTGATTTTTCTTTTCCTTTTCCTCCTGCAGAGGTTCTGTAGATGGGGATGCCAAAGGACGAGTGCAGCGGTGGGCCAACTCCAGGCTAC
This sequence comes from Laticauda colubrina, assembly GCA_015471245.1. NCBI lineage: Eukaryota > Metazoa > Chordata > Lepidosauria > Squamata > Elapidae > Laticauda > Laticauda colubrina. The sequence goes on from BLBF01000072.1 coordinate 12,278,665, forward strand.
GTTAGATTGGAAGATGATCACCCAGGGCGAATTCTGCTCCTCCTATGGACTTGAGGGCAACGCAAGGAGCCAGGCTGGGGTGCCAGCCCTGTGGACTCACTTACTCTTCTTCCTGTCCTCATTTTATGACTAGTATTATTTTTTTAATAAGCACCTTATCAGACTGACCCCATCTCATAGCTCATCTTCAACACTATATAACCACATAGTTATTTAACTGGCTGGGTAACAAAGGATGTGAATAATGTATATAAACTTCGATGTTCGCCTTGATGATCTGGCTGCCCCTCGGGGGTATCTTTAGGTGAGGGCCAGATCGTGAGAAGGGGGGGGGAACAGACCCCCAACTCCTTTTCCTAAGCAAGGGGGTGTCAGTATTGCAGATGAGTGTGTGTGTTCCAGCAAATAGGAGGCATTTAGACCAGTGTTTCCTAACCTGGACAACTTGTAACTCCCCAAATTCCCCAGCCAGCCATGGTCGCCAAGGTTGAGAAACACGGATCTAGTTTTCTTATTTAAAACTCACCCCGCTGGTCTCAGCCAGGAGATGGGCAACATTGTGTGGCTGTGTGTGTGTATGTGTGTGAGCACTGTTAGCGACTCAGCAGCTGCCATCGTCCAACACACTGTGCTTTTTTCTGAGTGGGGGTGCTGCTGTTTCCTAGTGGGGCATTGCTAGGGATGCTGCGCTCAGTATCACGGTGACAGTATTATGCCTCTGAGCAAACTTTTGTGGAAAATAAAATGGAAAAATCAAGAGGGACTGCCTCTTCTTTGGGGTGCCTGTTGGTCAGCTGGGTGGGAATGTCCTGCTTACTCTGCTAAGATGGCCTTTTTCCTTAAACCTGGCTGCACCTCCTGAGAAGCCTTGCAGACTGAGGTGGGTGACATATAAATTTAATAAATAATCAAACTCCCCCAATTTGTTTGTTTAGAACATTTAAAGCATCCACAAGAGACCTAAAACAAGATGGATCAATGACATCAGCAGGCCCAATTGGCAAAAGAAACCTCAGGGTTGTATGGACTGCAAACATGCAGAAAGGGCCTTCATCCTGCACTGGATAGACAATGGCTAAGATGATGATGATGAATGGTGTAGTCACCCATCTTTCAACCAACTCTGGGCGGCTCCCAATCAAAAACCAAAAAAACCCATAAAATCATTATTAAAACTATAAAACCAAACCAACCTTAAAACCAACATAAACCTGGCCCCAAATCAAAGATTGAAAGGCAATTAATTATTTAATCTCCCCAGCACTTCGGAGAAAAGCCAGGTCTTCGCAGCTATTTTCCAAAGCACCCAAAGGGCAGACAAGGAATAATGTATGGAAACTGAACAAGGAGAAATTCAGCCTGAAAATAAGGAAGACTTTTCTGACAGAAAAATCAACCCATGGAACAAAAGTTGCCTTTGGAAGTTGTGGGAGCTAACCCGAACCCTACAAGGTCCCGTCCAACTCTATTCCCAGCCAACATGTTATTTCCATTGAAATAACCTTCATTCTGACTGCTTCCTGCAGATGATGGGCATTGAGAGGAGGGAAGACTGGTTTAGAGAGGGAGATGGTTTATGGCAGACCTGCTGCTCTCCTCCCTGCCCTGCCAGGTCAGCAAGAAACATGTGACTCTGCAGGCAGTTCCTCACCTGGGTGCTGCCCCGAGACAAGGGGGAGGAGACAAACCCCTCTCAGATTCCCTGGCTGAGCTGTAGACAGAGACCTCCAGAGGAAGCCCAGGTCACCACATTGCAGCTTCTAAAACATCTTTCAGATCACAGAAGAGCAACTGCTGCTGCACATTAATGATTCATTGCTATTCTGTTTTGAAATGGAAAATTTAGATGAGATTGGACCTATGCCTGAGGGTGGGTGGGACTCTTTTTATCCCCATGCAAGAACCTGGAAAAATCATAGCCACACACCACATGAAGTGGCTCCTGTCTTGCCAAACCTTGGTTGCTCTTCAAAAGTGGGAAGTCAGATTTGACTTGGTTACCGCATGGATAGAAGACCACCAGGAAATCCAAGAATTAAAAAACCAGACTGGAAAGTTGAAAGGTATCCCAGAAGAGAACAAAGGCCACCCCTTTGGATAGTACTACCGAAAAGACAGGGATTTGGGAAAGATAACTGATGCTGGGTGCTGGGTTAAGGTGCTGGATTGGTGTTCAGGGAAAGCTAGGTTCAAATCCTCAGGCATGAATCTCCAGAAGGTTTGGAAGATTCTGTATTTCTGTCCACTCCCAAAAGTACCCTCTGGAATTGGTCATGCTGACCATGCTGGGTGGGATTTTTGCCAATCCAGAATTAAGATCCTGCCAGCACTAATCAGAACAGGTTATTTTTCAACCTTGACCCACCTACCATCTAGCTTCGGGTTATGCTGGGTTATGTCTCTGGCCATTCTGACCGTTCCCTCTCTTGGCAGCATCTCTTGGTCCAGTCTCCCAAGGTTTCCCCCAGATAACATTACATGTCCCTCCCTGTCTAGCTGTTCCATCCCCTGGCCCAGGACTCCTGGAAATGGCCAGTCCTCTGGACCTCTTGTCAAGACAGAAATCAAGGCTGCTCTTTGGAAGCACCCAGCTGAGCAGGGAGGAAGGGTCAAGAATAGAGCTAAGGTCACTGCACAACTCTTAAAGGGTGAGAGGCAATCCGCCCTGAATTCTAGAGAGCAGGGGTCACGCATTAGCCACACCCACCCCGTTTCAGCAAAGGGGGGAAAGTTGCAATATGTCACATGACAACAATATGACACCGGGAGTTTGACACCCCTGCATGAAAGCCTTAGATAATTGTTCCCAAGAGAGACCTATCAGACTATTATATGCAGAATACAATAAAGTGGCTGGAATTCTACATGTGTGGGTCTGGTTGTTCATGCCTGGGCTGGCCATTTCCATGTGTCCTGGGCCTGGGGATGGGACAGCTGGACAGGGAGGGACATGTAATGATATCTGGGGGAAACCTGGGAGACTGGGCCAAGAGATGATGCCAAGAGAGAGAATGGTCAGAATGGCCAGAGACATAACCCAGTATAACCCACAGCCGGGTCTATTGATTTGGAGAGATGGGTAAGAATCCCCATACAGCTATTGTGAATCAATTTTAGAGTCAATGTTTCTTTTTAAAAGTTGGCATTCTTGATGCCTGTTATATTTTTGTCCATCTCAACTCCATCTTTCCCTGAATAGTACAGACCCAATGGGTAGCAGTCAAGAAATCTTTAAAAATGTTTTTGCAATCAATAGAAGTAAACCTGAACCAATAAACATTCCATTGTCAGAAAGACCAGATACATTTCCCACAGTTTGTATCCAATCCAAGAATTCAACAAAATATGCCAGATGATCAACAGGTTACATTTACTCAACCCAAGTTTGTTAAGTAACATGAGATGTCAGTCACACTGGATTGCTCTCCTGTCTCCCTTCTCATAGTCTCAAAGTCACCTGGGTGGTGTAGAAATTTAATAAAATAGGTTCTCAGTTGAAAGATTTAGCCAATCATGAATCGAATGGAATGTATTAACTTGTATTAGCTTGTACATGTATTCCTTGACTTATATCTAGTTACTGTACTTATGACAGTCAACTCCCTCCCAAAAGGGACTTATAACCCAATTCAAAGTTCTCATGGCCATCCATTTCCCCCAGTCATGATCACAATGCCACATAGTAAACAATGAGTTTGCTTAACAACTACTGCCAAACAGTTTGGAAAATTGGGTGTGGACACATGGTAACCCATTTAACAACCATCACAACTTAGGACCAAAATTGCAAGCTCAATTATGGTCATAAATCGAGGAAAATCTTCCTCCTGTGCATTTCTTTTCTTTCATGTTCTGTTAAGCCCCTGTCACACTGCACCAACGGATGGAAAGAGGATGTAAAACGGGCAAAAAAGCTTGCCATCCGTTGGTTAACGCGATGTATCCGTTCTGTACTCACTGCCTTCGTTTTGCTTCCTCTCTATCCGTCCAGCATCCGTTTATGGACGTTTCATCCACTCAGAAAGTTTTGGGCTGCTCAAAACTTTTGAGCGGAAAATGTATCCAATGCGTCCGGTCTGCATCCGTTATGCATCCGCTATATCCGCTAGGCATCCGCTGCGCATCCGCGCAACTCGCATCCGCTCGGACGCAGGGAAGAAGCGGAACGGACGCAGAACAGATGCAGAACGGATGCCTAGCGGAAACAAAGCATTTAAAACGGAAAAAACGTTTGCAGAGGGGACCTATCTCGGATATTAAGGATGTCTAGAGGATGCCTAGAGGATGCAAAGGGACACCTATACTGCCTATAAAAAAGGGGAGCAACTCATCTGCATCTCACTTTCAGACCAGCAGACCAGCTGTGCAGACCTCTGCAGCCTTCATCTGACTCTTCCTCTTCCACAGCATCCAGTCATGTCCACCGTGGATCGTAACAAAGTCCTTTTGGCAGCCACCATCGTTCTGCAACAGTGCAAAGCCATCTACAGGCTCTTTCAACTATTCTACGGGAAGAAAAGGAGGCGGCCAAGAAGTGTCTGGGTCCGAAGATGGATCAGGAGAAGAGCAGAGTACGGACTGTACAACAAGCTCATGGTGGAGCTCAGGAACGAAGACTCTCGTGCATTCCAGAACTTCATGAGGATGCCTCCAGCCATGTTTGATGAAGTTGTGGAGCGGCTGACACCCAGGTTGACCAAGCAGAGCACCAGCTTCTGGCCCAGCCTGGATCCTGGGCTCAAGGTGGCACTCACTCTGCGCCACCTGGCCTCAGGGACCACCTACAGGAGCATGCAGTATGGCTGGAGGGTACCACACAACACCATCAGCATTGTGGTCAGAGAAGTGGTGCAGGCCATCATCGAAGAATACCTGCAGGAGCTCCTCCAGTGCCCCTCCACTGAAGAAGGATGGAAGAAAGTTGCAGAGCAGTGGTATCAGAGGTGGAACTTCCCACACACCGTTGGAGCCATAGATGGGAAGCCTGCAAAGCTCCAGCCAAGTCAGGGTCCACTTCTCACAACTACAAGGGCTTCTTCAGCATCATCCTCTTTGCCATGGTCGATGCTGACTACAAGTTCATGCACGTCGATGCTTCAGGCAATGGCTCATGCTCAGATGCCCAGGTATACAACGCCAGTGACCTCAAGGAGGGGCTGGAAGGCAACCTCATCATGGGCTTTCCAGATCCAGACCCGCTGCCCAACGACACACAAGATGTGCCCTACTTCATCGTGGGGGATGACGACTTCTCCCTCACAACCTACCTCATGAAGCCCTACACTTCCAGATGCCTCACCCGTGAAGAGAGGATCTTCAACTACAGGCTGTTCAGGGCAAGACAGGTGGTGGATAACACCTTTGGCATCCTGGCCAACAGGTTCCAGGTACTTTTCACCACCATGCAGCATAGCCCAGAGACCGTGAGGAGGATCGTGGAAGCTTGCTGCATCCTGCGCAATCTCATGCGCACCCGCTACCCAGTCTTGCAGAACAGGCTTGTGGACCCTGAACAAGGCAATGGGGACATGGAGGCTGGGGAATGGAGGCAAGGGCGAAACCTGATAGACACTGTGGATGTACAAGGCCCCAACAGAGCTTCACGTGAAGGGAAGAAGCAGCGCAACCTCCTGAGACACTGGTGCAACTCCCCAGCTGGAGCAGTGGAGTGGCAAGACAGGATGATAGATGATTAATGAATGCTTCCTTCAGCCTGTCTCATCACACGGATGAGATTGGGCCATGTATGTTGAGTGGCCCTACAATGAACAGGGCGTTTAATAAAGAGTTGTGTTTGTGTTGACATGTGTGGATAATTATTACATTATTATTGATAATAAAGGGCCATAGGTGTGGCACCTGGGAGGGTGGACCATACAGTCCCACTTGCACTGGAGGCTTATCTATCCCACTGCTATCTTAACCCATCCCACAAGCATGCAAAGGCTTAAACCATTTCTAAACGTTTCCACCAAGACTTTATTACAAAGAAAAGAAATGAAGCAAGTGTGTGAATCAAAGATAAACTTTATTGAACAACAAGCTGTAAAAAAAAATATGACCCAAGTCAAGTGTCTAAATAAAGTCCACAGGTAGCCAGCTACCCAGTCTCTGGCACTGTTATTGGTCACTCGGAGGTCTGCCCAGTCTCAGGGGTGAAGGGTCCAGGTGCTGTGGAGGTGGGTGGTGCTGGAGTGCTGGTCTGTATCGTCATTGGGGTGCCTGGCCCCGAGAGGACAACAGGGGACGGTGTGTTGAGGAAGCTCTCAGACAGCTGGCTCAGACCCGCGATGCTGAGAGGTCCTTTCTCTATGCCATGGGGTGTCAGCCCCAGTACTGATGAGAGATGTACTGAGGCCGGGCTTGGCTGTGGGGTGGAGGAAGGAGTAGTGTAGTGGGGCTGTCTGGTCTGCAGCTGGGTGAGGACTGGCGTGGGTGGCATCGCTGTCGTCGGTGGCATCATTGTCATGGGTGGCATCGGTGGCATCAGTGGAACCGGTGGCAACGGTGTCGTCCGATGACTCTGTGCCTGGACTGGGAAGGGCTGCTGCCTGTGCTGCTGGACCTCCTGGTAGCCGTAGCCCTGGTAGGTGAGGGGCTGTGGGAAGCCTTGGAATGGGAGGGACATCACCTGGGGTGGAGGAGCAGACCTGGACTGGGTGGGAGTAGGGTCATCTGGATCTGGAGGGTTGTGAAGCAGATTGGTGATCCTGTCCTTCACCACCTGGTACTGGGGTCGCACCATGTCCATGAGGGTCTGGTTCACATAGGTGAGGAAGGGCTTGCAGTTGGAGGATGAGGAGTCGGTGTTGACCAGTTGAGAGAGGAGATCTATGCTGCTCCTGATGGTGTCTCTTATCTCCAGCAGGACAGTGTGGCTCTGCCCCTCCTGCTGTCTGGCTCTCTGCCTTTCTGTGGAGGCAGAGCTGGGGTGTGTGGATACGGCTACGACTGTGGTGGACTCGATGTCTCCTCTCTCCCACTGCACCAGGGAGTCCTCCACATGCTCCACCACAGTGACAACAGCTGTCCGCGGGTTCTCCGCCATGGCACGCTCCATAGAAACCTGCCTGGAGACAGGGACTGACTCTCGGCCGGAATAGGACTGGGTCTCAGCAGGCTGCCGGAGAGAGAGGGTAGACAGAGGGGCTCCTGGTGCTCCTCGGTGGCGGATCTCACCCTCCAGGAAGCTGCACCTGGCCATGACGTAGGTCTCTCTGTCCGTCAGCTTAACCGTGGCCTGGCCAGATTTCTTCAGGTGCAGCTTCCCGTACCAGGTGTGCATGTGCTTCCACCAGCCGAGGAACACCTCCGAAGTGTAACCCATACTCTCCGTCCTCTCTCTCCAAGCAGCCTGCTTCCTTTTGGTGTCCCTGTACAGCCGGTGTCCCTTCCACCACAGATAGTCATTCTCTCTCAGCCACTCCAGCACCTCATCCTCGTGTTCCTCCTCAATGAAGTATTGCCTCTCCCGTCCCCGCATACGCCTCTTCTTCCCTTTGGCAGGACCAGATGGGCCCTCATCAGAGGGGCTCCCAGGTGGTAGGGGCAGCTCCTCCACACCAGCAGCAGCAGCAGCAGGATCATCATCATCCTCATCATCCTCATCACCAGCAGGATCATAATCATCATCAGCAGCAGCAGCAGCAGCAGCAGGATCATCATCATCATCATCATCATCATCATCATCATCGTCATCAGCAGCAGCAGCAGCAGCAGGATCAGCAGGACCAGGATCATCATCAGCAGAGTAAGCACCAGGAGCCCCAGCAGCACCAGCACCAGCAGCAGCACCAGCAGCACCAGGAGCACGAGCAGGACCAGGAGCACGACGAGCAAGACCAGGAGCACGAGCAGGACGAGCAGGACAAGCAGGACGAGCAGGACCAGCAGCAGCTTCAGCAGAGTACGCAGCAGCAGAAGCACCACCGCCAGGAGCAGCTTCAGCAGAAGCTCCAGCAGAAGCAGTCAGGGACAGGGGGCGGGAGGGTGGCCCTGTCCCTCTTGGCAGGGATGCTGAGACTTTCACTTCTTCCCCATGGTTGTGGGGTTGCTGGCTGGCAGGGAGGCTGGCAGGGAGGCTGGCAGGCACCAAGGCTTGCAGGGAGGCTGGCAGGAAGGCTGGCAGGCACCAAGGCTGGCAGGCAGACTGGCTGGCAGGGAGGCTGGAAGGCAGGCTGGCAGCAAGGCTGGCAGGCAGGCAGAGAGCAAGGCTGGCAGGGAGGCTGGCCAGGAGGCTTGGAGGCAGGCTGGCAGGAAGGCTGGCAGCAAGGCTTGCAGGCAGGCATGCAGGCAGGGCAGGCAAGGACTCGATGTATCCTGCAGCAGGTCTTTCCTCCGAATGCTGGCCACGTGTGAGCTGCTTCCCTTTATATCTGCGTGGCTTACACAATGCATCCCCCCCGCATGCGCAATTAACGCCAGGCATCCGTTAGGCTTCCGCTGTGCATCCGCTCGGCTTCCGCTCTGCATCCGCTTCATCCGTTCTGCGTCCGCTGTGCATCCGCTGTATCCGTTCCGCGTCCGCTTTGCTGAGGCCCCCCGGAAGCCTAGCGGATGTGCCACCCACTCCCATCCGCTTCCATCCGCTGGGCTTCCGTTCCACATCCGCTTTGCATCCGCCCTGTGTCCTCCCCGCGTCCGTGTTATCCGCTCCGGTTATGCAAATTTTTGCCCCTTTTGAGAACGGATAACAACGGATGGAACATTTTGCTCGTCCGTTGTGTCCGTTTTGCATCCATTGGGCAGTGTGACAGGGCAATAACAATTGTGTTATCCCATCTGGCTTTCGAAGCTCCAAAAGTCTAGTTTAGGATTGATGAACAAGGGCTGTTTATGGGAACCACATCCTGTAGTTTGTGAGGGTGGAAATACCGTGTTTCTCATATAATAAGGCTGGGCCTTATTTTTTTTTGAGCCCCCCCAAAATGGCTAGGCCGTCTTTTGGGGGGTGATTTAATTCCCCCCCCCTTGCATCTTTGGGTGGGCAGCAACAGCTTGGATGTTGACCTTGGCGTTGGTGGGGCACTTCGTATCGGGGTCAATGCAGGCAGCACCATATCCGGGTGTGCAACAAAAGTACTTCCTAACAGCAAGTCCCCCTGCCATTTCCCCCCCCCCATTTCGCATGTTTTAATATAGGCCTTAATTTGGGGGGGGGGGTTAATTTCATTTCATGCCTATAAAACATGCTGAGACTTCCTATTGGGGGAGGCCGTATTATTGGAGAAACAGGGTAGATGTTTGTATGCTGCAAAAAAGACTGGAAATTGTTTTCTTTCTCTTTCCTTTTATATCCAAATATATTTTATTCTTTACACTGTTTCCATCTTCCCCTTCAAATATTAACAGAATCTACAATGGCCTAAGAATCAGTGGCTCTGCAAGATAATTAACCGTCAAGCTGAAACTAAGTTCAGCAACTAAAATTAACAAACTTCTTCAAATAAGTTACCCACGCCTAATCCACATATCAAAGGATAAGGTCTGCAAACAGAGCGTTGATTCAATTAGGTCTCCTAGAGGAACTGTATGTTCACAATACACACACACACACACACACACACACATCCCTCAAGTCTCACCCTTGATCCCTAGAATCAGCATGCGACACCCCCAGACAAGCTCCCCCTATGAAAATAAAGCCTGCTGCTGGAGTCCATTTCTCTGCAGTCTGCCTGCCGCTAAAGCAGGTCTTCTGGGGAGTCGAAGTCCACAAGTCTTAAAGTTGCCAAGTTTGAGGACCCCCCTGCCCTAAAGGCAAACTTGTTTTACTTGGAGGAAGATATTGCTTCCTTCTCCACAGCGTTCTGGGTCTCCTTTTTGTTTGGCCTTGCTCCCCTCCCCCCACTTGAATTGAAGCCCCAAATTATTCTTCTGACAACTCTGATGCTGCTTTCCCCCTTTTAAAAAATGTTTTCATATCTGTTTCTTCCCCCCCCCCACCCCACCCAATGCTTTCTTTACATTTTTAATTCTGTTCCAAAGGAGCAAAGCAAAGCAAAGGAGAAAGGAGAAAGGAGAAAGGAGAAAAGAAAGTCAAAAGAAACGTCCCAATGGTCAGTTTCTGGCTTGAAACGAAGCCAGAAGCGCCAAATTTCCCCCCCTTCCCTGGATTCACTTTCGATTTCCTCCGGCTGCGAGCTGAAATGGAAACTCGCTCCCTGCCTGGTCCAGATAAAAGCGGGCGAAGGAGGCGCCGCGGCTCCATTCGCGACTGGGCTCCTCCACGTGCTGGGAGGTTCCGCGGGCGGTCCAGGCGGTGCAAAGCCAGGGCTGCTTGAACGGACGAGGAAGGCGCTCCGAGCGCTGGTTGTGCCTTGGATTCCCGAGGTGGGGTTGGGGGGTTTCGGTGGTGGGAAGCGGGGGCTGCTTCCAGGGCCAGCCTGCCTCCCGTCCCTGTCCTATTGTTTCGTTTTTTCTTTTTCTGATACGTATCCGTTTCATGGATCCATAGCTATGCTGATACTTATTACCTGTTATCTTATAATCGCTTGACTGACTGACTGACTGACCAATTAAATAAATAAAATAAAATAAAATAAAACAAAAACAAATGCCTTCCCTGGGGCGATATGAGAGGCGGGGAGGGGATCTTGGATGCCGACGTTTTGGTCAGAGAAGCTGTTGGCTTTGTGGGCTCTCCTGCCAAAGTCAAAGGGTGAGAAAATTCCTGCAATACTCCTTTTTGGCTGGCTAAATTGCTTTTGTCTCTTTCTGCAGGGTTCTCTGCATCAGCTGGGAAGGAAGACCAAGAGTTACCAATGGGTGAGTTTGTTCTTTGGATGCCTCCCACTTGCTAGCAAGGCAGTTTCCCTCCGCTCTTCCTGAAAACAAATCAGTGGTGGGATTCAATTTTTTTTTTTTTTTTTACACCCTCCCTATCCCCAGAGAAAGGTTACTGCAAAATCCTCATTCCCTCCCCACCCCACTAACCTGCTTTCCAGGTCCGTTCTCCTGTACAGGGCAACCAAAGAAACTCTAGCCAATCAGCTGGGACTCAGGAGGCGGAGAATAGATGGGGGCGGAGCCAGCCAGAGGCAGGATTTGCCGGTTATCCGAACTACTCAAAATTTCCCCTAGGGTTCTCCAGAAGTGGTCAGAACCTGCTGAATCAGATGCTTTCCCCTCAGGCCTTCCCTCCCCTCTGGCAGTTAGCACCAACCTGCTACAGCTAGTTGGAATGTAAATATTCTCTTCTATTGGTAATTAGGCCTGCCCATCATGCTTTGTCAGAGGGTCTCAAACTTTGCCAGATTGTGACCCCTGCCATAATATGAATTTGTATTAGCGCCCCCCCCCCCCGCTGCAATAATAAAATTATTTTCTTGGGGTTTGTGTCAGGCAGAAAATGAATGTCAGTCTCCAAAAACTATGGATGATAACGTGCTGATACGTGCTGTTACTTTACAGTAATCTCTTCACCTACTTATTTATTTGTATTCCCACTTTTATGTTTTGACAAATAACTCCAAGTGGCAAACATGTCAAACACAGCTTCTTTCTCCTCTTTCTCCCACAACAACCCTGTGAGGTGGGATGGGTGGGGCTGAGAGAGAATGACTGACTCCAAGTCACCTAGCTGCCTTTCATGACTAAGGCAGGAGTTGAACTTCCAGGTTCCTGCTTTCTAATCTGATGCCTTAACTGCTAGACCAAACTGGCTCTAATTTGCCGTTAGTTCCTTTGCTGATGAGGATATGCAGGAAAGGCAATGCATTGCTTCCTTTCTTATATATTTATTTTATTTGGTTTGTCAATTGTCAACAAGATAATAGGTATAAGTAAAAACATAGTTATGAATACATGGATACATATTAAAAAAATAAAGAAACAATAGGACAGGGACAGTAGGCACATTAGTGCGCTTATGCACGCCCCTTACAGACCTCTTACGAAAGGGGTGAGGTCAATAGTAGACAGTCTAAGGTTAAAGTTTTTGGGGTTTGGGGAAGAAACCACAGAGTCAGGTAGAGGATTCCAGACATTGACCACTCTGTTGCTGAAGTCGTATTTCCTGCAATCAAGTTTGGTGCAGTTTACCTTGAGTTTGTATCTATTGTTTGCTCTTGTATTGTTATGGTTGAAGCTGAAGTATTCATTGACAGGTAGGACATTGCAATGTATGATTTTATATACTGTACTATACTTAGATTGGACTGAAGTCTAGGTCTAGAATTTCAAGTCTGGTGGCATGAGGTATTCTGCAACAAGTAGAGGAGTGGATATTTCTTTTTGTGAAGTATTTCTGGATTTTCTCAACTGTGTTAATATCAGATACATAATGTGGGTTCCAGACTGATGAGCTGTATTCAAGTATTGGTCTAGCAAATATTTTGTATGCTCTAGTTAGTAGTGTGACATTACCAGAGAAAAAGCTACATAGGATTAGGTTAACAACTCCTAACGCCTTTTTGGCTATGTAGTTACAGTGGGCTCCAGCACTTAGATCATTAGAGATGAGTATTCCAAGATCCTTTGACAGAGTTTGGATCATCAACAAGGTCTTGACTATTCAGCTTGTATTTTATTTTCTGATTTATTTATTTATTGCCAATAGGTAAGACGGAGTATTTATTTGTTGAGATTTGAAGTTGCCATTCTGATCCATAGTCGAGGTCTTTTTGAAAGATAGCATTCTGGGAATAATTAAGGAGATGTTTTAACCCCTTTTCTGCCAACCAAGCTCTTCAAGCTCCATCCCATTTTTGCTCTCTGGAAAGCAGCCCCTCCCTTCTAGGAATCCAGGCTACATTCACCACAATATGCGTTCTAAAATGGCAGCGACTTGCTTGGCTGCAGCTACTTCGACTCTCAAGAAGGTTGGAGGTTTGGAGTTGAAAGTGCCCTCCGGCTTGAGTGATTCTTTGGGGATTGCGACAACATACCAGAATTGTATTCCCAAACTGTTACACATCCATCAGTCTAAATTGGATTCGGGGATTTTTAGCAAGAGAGGAACCATTGACAAAGCTGTTCTGGGTGAGTCTATTGCTTCGGATTACGTCAGTTTAAAGTGAGAGCAACAGAGGTGTCAGTGGGTTGCATGGAGGGTGTGAGATCATCTGCAATCTCTGAAAGTGCTCGGTGTTTAGGATGGCAGAAGCAACAGGGGCGCGAGTGTCTTCTGTGATGGAGGCAGTGTGATCAAAAGAGGAAATGAGGCAGATGTGGAGGGCTAAGGAGCCAATCCATATAGCATGTCACTACCATCTATTTATTTGCTAATGTGCTCCTTAAAGCCTAAAATGGATTACATGAAGCTAGAGTTAATAACAAAATTGGTAGGTGAGAAACTGCTGTGTCATCATTCAATGGAAACTTGGTTAAAGCATTCTGTCTCGAATAATGCTGTTAGCTTGGGTGGAGTTAAAACATTCAGGCTTATTTTCTTCTGAGAGCAGGCATCAGAATTTGATTTTTTTTTTTTTAAATGTGTGCCAGTATGTTCACAGAAAAATATGACAATAAAAGTTATCTCTTAGTCACATTTTATTCTATAGGTGATATAAATAAAGGATGCTGGCTTGGGAATTCTGGGAGTTGGAATCCACACATCTTAAAATGGCCAAGGATGAGGAACACTCCTATGAAATAACAAAATAATGTCAAAATAAAACAATATCCATGGAAAGGAGAGCAATAATTTTGGTTTTCATACAGGCTTTTTGTGTTGCTTTTGTAGGAAAAGGAGAGGTGGCGCTTGGGGGTGGTGTGAAGAGAGAACTCAACCTGGAATCATGAAGTTCTCACAATGGATACAAGTCCATTAACTCTTACCTAGCACCAATTTAGCGCTGATCTTTAGTTGAGAAGATTCTAGTGTGTCGGCACGAGCAATAAATTTGCTTGCCTAGAACTTCACAGCTGAAGAAGATTCTAAGATGAGAAGTGAAACCTCTTCACAGAAAAAAAATCAGAAAGTCCAGTTGCCTTTGGGAAAAAGCATCTTTGGAGTAGAACTTAACTATGTTTTTGATTCTTTGTGCCTGGCAGCTTTTCCTTTAGCTTTCCCCCCTTTGTGCATCAGATTTGATGAGTGGGCCACCGTTTATGATCTCTCTAAGGATCATGATGCACTTTGGAAAATATGAGTTGGCAGCTTTCCTGTAGGCTCTTAAGGGTCACAGGATGGTGCTATCACCCAAGTTTCCATAACCAGGGTTTTGGGCCCATTTATGGTGGAGGTTGGAAAATGTGGTTGAATGAACACAGTCAAGAAGCTAGAATTCAGCAAGTAGTTGTCCAATTTTGTCTTTATATTGCTATTGCTCTACTTCTGTTTGGTTTTTCAATTCTTGTGCACTATAATCTTTATTTTGTTAACCTGAGTCTCTTTATCCCCAGATTCTCTACTTGGTGCTGCAATCGGCCTGGGTAAGTTCCTAGTTTCTTCCTCCACCAGCATGTAAATGCAGTTCCTTGTGGGAACTAGAGGGTTTAAGATTTCTCTCTTGGTCCTTGTATTTTAGTATATTCTATGTAAGTGGTGGGGGCTGAACAGTGGAAGGGAGAAGTAGATCAGCTGATGTTCTCCAATAGTTTGGACTCTATCCCCCAAAAGCCTTGAACGTTGGGTGGGAATTCTGGGCTTCCTGTTCAGAAGTAACAGTTCCTGAGACCAGCAACAGGAAACGAGTTCACCTTGCTGCTGGTAAAACCTGGGATTATAGTATTTATTGTATACAGTTAGTCTTTGACTTACAACTGCTTAGAGTTATGACAGTCTTGGAATGGATGTTTTACAGCCTATAAAACATTTCCAGCTGTGGTAAAATATTACTTCTACTCTCCCAGCATGGTCAAAAAAAAAGAAGAGCAGAGTTGGAAGGGACCTTGGAGGCCTTCTAGTCCAACCTCCTTGCTTCAAGCAGGAGACCCTATAGTACCATTCCAGACAAATGGCTGTCCACTCTTTTTAAAAACCTCCAGTGACAGAGCACCCACAATGTCTGGAGGCAAGCTATTCTACTGATTAATTGTTCTGTCAGGAAATTTTTCCACATTTTGACCACATTTTGGGCATTTGGCAATAAGCCTGCCTTTATAACCAGTTCCAGTGTGCTACAGTCACATGACTGATTTGCAATATTTTTTGTCAGTTTCAGAAGAATGGGTTTGTTTAATGACTACCCCATTTGCTTAATGGCCATAAAAAAATGCAAAGTTCCCCTGGGGTCTGATCACATAGGTGCCTTGTCTTAAGTCTGGATTGTAAGTCAAGGACTACCTGTACCTGGAGGAAACCTGAGTTATTCCCAAGGAGAGGGACTCACTGCGGGACTAGGGACCACAATTAAACTTTGTGCTATCTTTTGGAGGCATACCAAGAGTCCTGTGTTGGCATTGCTGGAAGGGCATGGCTCTTTGCCATCCTGGGTGTGGCTAAACCACTCCAATTCCCATGCTTCGTGTCCTCTAAAATCTCAGTCAGAAATCACCACTGGAATTAATCATTCTGCAGCCAGTGGTGGGATTTGTAAGTCACATGTGGATCATCTTGATGGTGCATCATGTACCATCCACTGCAAACCTGTGGAACAGAACATGTGCTGGGACTGACATGGTCCAGAAGCCCTCAAGACATGCCCTCTTTCTTCTCCATCACTCCAAAGTTGGTCTAGGGAAATAAACTAAGGACCTCCAACCTTGGCAACTTTACAACTTGTGGACTTCAACTTCCAGAATTCCTCAGCCAAGATGCGCTGGCTGAGGAGTTCTGGGAGCTGTTAAGTCTGTAAGTCTTAAAGTTGCCACGGTTGGAGGTCCTTAGTTTATCAGAAGACAGTCTAACCATCCTTGCTCTGGAAGAGAACAGGAAGGTCTCAAAGGGCCATTTCCAGAATCTCTCTTGGCCTCCCAAAGTTGGGAACTCTTCCTGGCACGCAAGGACCACAGTCAGCTCTATTTGCTTTCTTGCTCTACAGGGACGGCAGTGGTGGCTGTTCCGGCCGCAGTTGGCATTCTGGGTTTCAGTAGCGCAGGAATTGTGGTTGGTTCAATTGGCGCCAAGATGATGTCTGCTGCTGCCATTGCAAACGGAGGTGGAGTGGCTGCTGGGGGTTTGGTTGCCACCCTGCAGTCCATTGGTACGTTTCCTGCCCTGGCCCTGACACAAGGATTGGTTTGGTCAATGAGGACTGGAACCTTATCTTTTTGTCTTATACCTCCTGTCTAGGGGCTGCAGGAGTGCCGACTGCTGTGACAGCAGCAACAACAGCCACAGGAGCAGTGCTGGGAGCCTTAAAGGACATTTGCTGCTGAGGGGCCAGAGAACATCCCCCTCCTCTTCTCCATAGTATTAGCTGACCGCTTGAAGAGGAAATGGCTAGATCTTCATAGAGTCCTTGAATGATTATAGTTTAACCTGCTTTCTTGTGGACTTGTTCCACTGTTTTACTTGTTCTAAAAAGTCCTTATCATTTTTCTGTGCCTCAGTTTATATTAAATGTAATGGGATGTCCACCTTGTGGTTTCCATTTCTCAAATTCGCAATCGACTCTCTTCTCCGGCCCTGAAGAGGCAAACCCCAAGCCTCTCTTCTGAACCTCAAAGCAGTACAGGTGTGCAAGGCAAAAAGTAAACTTTTCCCCAATCTCATGGGATCCATTGGCCAGATTTTCTCCCTTATTGCTGCTGGACATGGGTAAAATAAAACTCTCTTCTAAACTCTCCTAGTCCATCTGGATGGCTCACCTTTTGGGGAAAGGAGTAAATCAGATGTTCATTGTTATTCCTTAGAAATAGATGCTATATTCTGTTAGGTTTAATTCTAAAAAAAACTTGTATTTAGGACTATGAATCTGGACTGGAAATAGCTAACAATCATTCTGAGGAAGGATGCCATCATGTGACTGGGAATATTAAAATGGCAAGGACTGTATGAAAGTTTTTTCCCCCCAGTGTTGTAACTTCAGTAAACTAAATGATGTAAATTGAGGATCACCTATGCTCCCAATAATTCAGCTCCATTTGAACAGTTGTTAAAGTTTACATAATAGAGAGATCAGCAAAAAAACGGAACCACATTTTACTGCTTCGCTATTGGGGGATAATCCAGCATCTCTGCTTCTACTTGTCTTGGGGCTCGTTTTGCAAAAGAGCACCCTTGCTCTCCAGGAAGTGTGGGGTTCGTTTCCCAAACCCCAAGAGTGTGATGTACAGAGCCCTCCTGCTTTTCTTCATACAGCACTCTCAGACCCATCTTCCCCACTCCAAAGAATTCCTCTGGGATATTTGGAAGGGTAGATCATCCTACAGGAGATGGCCCAAGTAATTTCCTTACTGTTGGATTCTGAAAGCAAACAAGACAATTTCCTAAAGGGAAGGATAAAGAATGCAGGTAGCTCTCGATCACAACTGAACCCAAAACTTGTCACTAAGCGAGACAGTTAAAGTGCCTCACTTTACCATCTTCCTTGCCACAGTTGTAAGCAAATCTGTTGTTAAATTAAGTGAATCTAGTTTCTCCATTGACTGTTGGGTCACAGGGTCCTGGGCACACTGTGATCTTGATATGAACTAGCTGCCAAGGATCTGAATCATGTGACCTTGGGGATGTGGCAACAGATGAGTGAAAAACTCCTAAGTCACTTCTCCCTGTGCAGTTGTAACTTTGGTCACTAAATAAATGGCATTCAGTTGAAGACTACCTTTGACTGCTGCTTGGAGAGTCACTTCTGATGGCTTCTCTTGATGTGTGCTTAGGAGACCTCTGTGCATGTTTCTGCAATTATGACACCAGTGAAGTGTATGCTTTTTACCCCCCCCCCCCCAAACAGCATAGAACAAGGTTATTCTCTTGTCTCAACATCTCTGTGGGCATGCCGGAAGGATTCATTTGTTTTATATTCTGTCTTATTATATTGTAAGCCACCCTGAGTTGTCTCGAGCTGCAAGATGGGAGACATAGAAATGTAATAAAATATACACTTGTGTATTTTAAAAACACCTAAAAAATTCCATGCAATGCAAATTGGGAAATTTATTGGAAAAGTCACAGCTCTGCCACATCTCTTCCTCCATTTGAGCTTGTAATTATTTGCCTTAATATATAAAATGTGGGGTGCCTGTTTAAAAAAGAGAGATGTGGGGAAGTGGGGAGTGAAGGGAAGTTGAAGATATTACAGAAATATGACGTGAGGTAACAGAAAAGACTGACTTGCTCATACTGTTTTGGGCATTTTCCAAAATACACCAGTGGTTTTGTCACAAGCAGGAGACGGAACAATTAAGTACACAACTGCAAAAAAGAAGACTACTTTCTGATTTTATTGTTAACCTTTGTTACTGTTAAAAAGAATACCCCAAACACACACACGCATACACGCACACATACATACACAAAAGGCTTTGTTCAATGCTGGAGAGACCAACAGGGTGTTTCTTTTTTCTTTTTCTGTTTTTTAAAGAACTCTAGAAATTTGGTGAATGGACAAAATCGCTAATAAAAAGATACACTTTTTCCTGGTTTTTTTCTTCTTTTAAAAAATAGTTTCAATTTTCAAAGCGATCTTTTAGAGACTGAGAAAAAAAAAATCTTCGGCTTGAGGAAGGTGGTGAAATGGACTTGGCTAAGCCTATGCACCCTGTGTTTTGATAAAGAGCATTTTTTTTTCCTACCCAGAGGAAGGTGGGTGGAGGGGGAGGCGAAGCCAAGCCACCCAAATTCTTTTAGATTTGGAATCTGATTTCTATGCCTTTTTTTTTAATGAAAAGCAACGGTACACGAATCATGCTGAGGATTAACAACGCCTTGTTTTAAATCAACCAATGGGATAATGCAAACCACAAAAATATCTGGAAGGCCTCCAACATTCCAACTCTCCTGGATTTGTAAAAGTAATTTATAAAAGAGTCAATAGTTTTTAGGCCAGTTAAAGAGAAAAAAAAAGAAAACCCAGGGAGATGGGGGTACAATTTATTGGGAACCACTTTTGAATATCTTGCTCTTAAAAAAGCACTCAAGTGGTTTTGGAGGGTTGGGTGGAGGACCAAACCCTATTTGTCTGCATGGGGTGGCTGAGTGTGTGTGTGCAAGTTCATTCAGAAATGAGTTGTTTCCTCATAAAACCATGGTTGAGATGGCCTGGCTAAACTTGATTTGCTCCTGCTGCCAGGGTTTTTCAAAAGGTGGCAGCCCATCAAGTTCCCTTCTCTTTGCTTCAGCTTCTTTCTGGCTGAGTCAAGTCTTTTTGAACAACCCAACATTTTTTTTCCCTAAAAGGAACCCTCTGAAAATTATAGAAAGGGAGAGGGGGCAAGGAAGGGATCTGGTGTGTATGTTACAGATGGCATTCCCATGGGCTTCCGTCTCACTACGTTCTGCTTGGCGTCCTACAGCAAGTGTTAAGCAACCCCCATGCATGGATGGGTGGCAGCTACACTGCAAAATCACCCTGGGGGTCTAAATCTAGCTTCCTTTGCTTCCATATGGTTAGGAGGGAAGGATGTACACCACTGCTTTCCTTTGTTTAAAAAAACACATCCATAATTGTTTTTTTTTATTCCACTACAAGCACCACTTGGGAGGCAGGGAGAGGGGAAGAGACGGGTCCTCGAGTTCATCTTCGCTGAACATTTTCACGAGTGTTTGCAGCCACTGAAAGCTCTCCAGTGTCCCTGCGTCTTCTGCCATTTTCCATTCTTTGAGTCTCGTTTTGCAACCTCTTGCAGCTTCTGCTGTGCCTTCGGAGGATGTGTGTGTGTGTTTGTTTGTGTGTGTGTGTGTGTGTGTGTGTGTGTGTGTGTGAGAGAGAGAGAGAGAGAGAGAGAGACGAGTGATTTTTCTGAAGGCCGGGTGCAATTCAGTTCGGTGCTTTTTGCAAGATACCATGGAAAGGGAAGGAAACAAAACCAAAACAAACAAACAAACAAAAAGAGAGAACCTCCCCTTCGCCTAAGTTTAGTCCGAAAGCTCTGGATCCGAGTCCTCCGGTTTAACTTTGGCAAGTTCTTCGTGCACTTCCCTTACCATGAGGATGCGCGTTAACATGATGTCCAAAGTCCCAGGATCTATTGGCATAGTGGAATACCACATTGGGCTATTGGGGACGCATGAACGTTCTGGCTGGAGGTAAAAGACATCACTCCTCTGCTTTACGCTTTCAGAACTGGGTGGGGAGAGAAAAGGAGCAGGGTGTGAGGTGGGGGTTGGGATCTCTCCTTTGAGAAAAAATGAGCCCAAAAGTGTAGCATCACTTACCACTTTGACAAGTAGAATTCATAGAGCCGAACTGGACATCTCAAGGGATTTTCAGTGTTCTCAACCATCTCTACTACTTCTTCGCCCTCATGACGTTTCCTTTTGCCCACTAATTTATCTGGAGGTGGAAAAGAAAGATCAGAGACGGAAAACGGGATGCAAAGGCCAAACAAACCCACAACCCAACCGCAACAGGACAACCAGTGAAAAAGTCTCATTTTCTTGCCCAGTGTTCCTGGTGGAATGTTACACGATAGCTGCAGAAGAAATGGTAATACTGGGCCAGAACAGCAGACAGTATGTAGTGACATGGTTTTTTTCTCTCCCGTAACCCAGATCTGGTCGTTTTATGGCCCTGAGCCACACCTGCCCCTTTGCCTATCCCTGTCCATGTGAGGTCAGTTGGAAATTAGAAATTAAAAATCTAAGCATGTTTCAGGGTGGGAGAAGGAAGGGCGTGTCAAGTTCAGTTCTGCACAGTTGCTATGTGCTTCTTCAGTCAGCTGCAGGAAGATGAGGAGAGAGCGTGTTTTTTTGAGCCTGCTCTCCACAACAGACTGAGTTCCTCATGTTGCCCCTTGGGAAAATAACTACCCACCCCTGCCTAAAGCAATTTAGTTGCTCAGGGAGATGCTAGGAGGTTGCATCTTGCCTGGGAATTTGTTTTATTGAGATGCAATCATGAATTTCATTCACTTTAACACCCTTTGCATTGCTATTCCAGTGGATTAAAATGGCCATTTCCTACCATTCGATTGGAAACACAATAAAAACCAAAGAAAACTACTGAAATAAATCCTCCTGTTGGAAAAACAAAAAGATAACAGGGCTCTGGAGGTGCTGCCTTGTCCCTCTCTCCATTAAAGCATGTTGATCTGCATACTAAGGTAGGAGGCAGCTCCAGCTAAGCAGAGAATTCTGCATTCAGTTTGTTTGTTTTTTTAAATGGGAACAAAACTGAATAAAGGCTATGGTGTTACCTAACTGGTAGGCAAACCACAAAGCACGGGGAGCACCAAGGATTCCACTATCTATTCTTGATTGCCACTCTCAGCACATTCCTGGGACATAACATTGTGATGGAGGAACCAAGATTATCCCTGTCTACTTCCTGCAAGAAATTGGGAGCAAATGTCCCAATATTCCCTTATAAGTATTTTCAAAAGGAGAGGCTGTCTGATAAGATATTGCCTTTCATCTTAAGGCCTGAATCCAAAAGACGGGCTGAAAAAAAAATTAAGGGAAGGGGGAAATGAAAGTAATGGTTGTATCAATGGATTTTTGGGCTTCCCGATAAATGGCAGCTGGCTTGTCATGTTGGCCTCAGAAGCTAAGCAGGGCCCAATCTGGTTAGTGCCATAATGGGTGACTAAGAAGGAATTCCAGGGTTTGAAGCTAGTTAACAACACTCCCTGGGAAAATGCAAAAAGGATAGGTTTACCTACCTGGTTCTACATCCTGCTTTTGGAAAGGTGGGAAGAAGCGTAAGTAAGTCAGCTTTGTGTTGTATTTCAGAGTCCGGGTGCGTCGCATGACATGGGCAAAGGACAGCTTCATGTGCTCAGTGACATTCTTGAGCTGGAAGTATTTGGTGTTAAAAAAAAGCAGTGTATTCAAGAGCACAATGGGGGAATAGGCGCCCAGCTGCTTACACTCCCATAAGTGCTCCTCTTCGATCCTTGAAAACATGTAACCTGCAGATTGAGCAAGAGAGAAACAACAAGAAGCCACTTCAGCTGGATCAAATCAAAGGCACACATCTGGAATTAAGCCCCATCTTCCTTCAAATATATTTGCTCCCTTTGCAAAAGGGGCCACCAATAGCCTTTACTAACCGAACAAATTGCCAGGCTTACCGTTTGGAAGTATTGTAGGCTCCCAGATTTTCAACAGTTTTGTAAGTTCAATCATAAACCTGGAGTAGGGCTCAGTAAAAATGTTATCTATTCTACCGTTCTCAAATAAGTACTGCAAAGGAGAAGAAAAAAAAGAAAAAATGACTATATTTCTACAGAAATGTAGAGACAGAGCCTCTGGCTTAGCAACAGATTCAGTTCTGTCATCCCATCTTAATACAACCACTGTCAATACTTAGAAGGGTTTGGAAAGTAGCCAGAAAATACAGGTCCTTGTATGATTGAGATGCTCCCATTAACTATATTTTCAAGCATGATCTCAAATATTCCTTCACATATAATGTACAATTGATAAGCCAGGTCCATACGAGTAGACACTGGGGATTTCTTAGTGAATGCTATCTATTTTAAAATCTGGTTATCCTCAAATTGAGATTTTGAAATTTGACAGTCAACCCCTTTGGCCTGCAGAAAAGCTGCAAGAGATATAATTCAAACTGACTTTCTTAGGTAGGGAGGAGTTAAGAGAACAAGTCATTTTCTGAGTTCTTGGACATCTGTTTCGATAAATCAGTAACAATACTTCTAAATCTGGAATATAGTCACCTCACCCCCACAAGATAGAAGTGATTTCTATTTTAATCATCTTTGGGACAATGATGGAAACAATGGTATTTTAGAGAAGTGATGGAAACCTATATCTACTTTTACTTTCCTCCCCAATCAGCAGTGGGGTCTTTTAAATTTTATTGACATATTACAAGTGTTGCCACCGGATGTGTTATGATATATAATGATTTTATGCTTTGATAGAGGATTGGCTATTGGTGGCCATTAAGAAATATTGGAAAAAAACAAAATAGAACAAATTTCATTAAGGTCATGATCCACTGGAAGCAAACACAATTGAGCTCAAAATCTCTTTCTGTTTGCTAAGTGAGACATTTGTTAAGTGAGTTTTGCTCCATTTTACGACTTATTTTGCCACAATTGTTAAGTGAAACACCGCAGTTAAGTCAGTAACACAATTGTTAAATGAATCTTGATTCTCCACTGACTTTGTCAGAGGGTCACAAAACCCAGGGATACTGAAACCATCATAAATATGAATCAGTTGCTAAGCATCCGAATTCTGGGCATGTGACTGTGGGGATGCTTGCAATGATCGTAATTGAAAAAAATGGTCACGTCAGTTTTTTCCGTGGCGCTATTAACTCTGAAGAGTGACTTAGTGAATGGTTGTAAGCCAAGAACCACCTGTAAATGCCTATCACCAACGTTCCTCTAATTTTGAACTAATACAACTGCGCACTGGAGCCAGTACAGATCAAAGTTTTGCTTTTTGAACTCTTGCTTTGCTTGTGTACCACTCAAGGCAGGGATGCTGTCAAGCTCATTTCCTGCTTTTTCCAACCAAACCTGCAGTCAGTTTGCACAGGCATACAAGAGCAAAATCCACATGGAGTTTTGACATGCCTTCTCCATTTTCCAAGAAAGCTGAATCAGTTTTTTTTAAGGAGAGGTTTTCATTGAAAGTAGATTGGATTGTCTTAAATGGGTCCATCCCACAGCTTGAGTTCTCCTGCCCCAAAGTAACCTTGCCCACGTTTTAAGGAGATGTGTACAAACCTTTTCTTGACTAAAGGGCAGCCTTAATTTTTTTTTGGCGTGCAAAAAATAGGGGGAAGGACCAGGATAAAAGTCTGATTTGATTTCACTTACATTTAAGGTTAATTAAATTAAATTAAGTATAGTGAGCATCCATCCTTCTGAGGTGGGTAAAATGAGGATCCAGATTGTTCTGGGCAATATGCTGACTCTGTAAACTGCTTAGACAGGGCTGTAAAAGCATTGTGAAGTGGTGTATAAGTCTAAGTGCTATTGCTATATATGTGGAGCTGAGTTATGCAGACTTGTAGAGTCCTTGGTGTTGCATGAATAGGTAAACAAGATGATAGTTCCAACTGATGATGAAGGAACTACCAAGGACAAAACGATATCCTCACTAACATGGCAGGGCAAGCTACTATATGTAATCAGGGAGCAAACTCCACACTTATTTACACTGACCATATTACAAAGTTGGGTCATGAAAATGTCTGCAAGAAAACAACCAAGCTCAGAGAGCAACAAGGACTTGACAGATCAACCCTGATCTTTTCTATATTCAGAACTGTAGGCCAGCAATACAGTGGGGAAGAGTGCTTTTGCATGTAAAAGCTAGAACCTAAAAACAGATTGGTAATAAGGGAGGTTCATAAAAGCCCAGCCTAATTAATAAACCCATTTGCCATTTCTATACATTTCTTCCTACTCCTCCTCCAAGGTCAAA
Source organism: Laticauda colubrina (assembly GCA_015471245.1). Taxonomy (NCBI): domain Eukaryota; kingdom Metazoa; phylum Chordata; class Lepidosauria; order Squamata; family Elapidae; genus Laticauda; species Laticauda colubrina. The sequence continues at coordinate 12,303,056 of BLBF01000072.1, forward strand.
TAAAGACATGCCACTCCAGAAAAGGGATATAAAGAAGAAAAATAACCTGCTGAATTCCAAGGCACAGGTATAAGATGCTGTCAGGATCATACTTTTCGCCGTTTGGTCGCCGCACCTCCTGGATGAATTGGCACAAGCCGAAACTCAGCTCCGAAAAGGAACACGAGAGGATGTCCTCTTTGAGCTTCACAGACCGAACTGTAGGAAGGAGAAGCACCTACAGCAGATCAATTTCTTGATCATCAGGAGATGGTTCTCAGCTCAGCCCTTGGGATGATTTCCAGAGTTAATTAGCAATGGTGGCAGGAGAGTCCGCAGAGATGGGGCCAAACAGAAAAAGGAATCAGCATGGCAGCTACAATCACATAATCAAAGCAACACCTAAAAAAGGGGCATGGCTCTGATCAGATGATTGTGTCTGCCATCTTGACTTTTTTTTCAACTCCATCCCTGAATAAAAGAGGTAAATCAAGGAATTCATTTGTGTATAAGAAACCAAAGAAAAGCAAGCAGAACAATGAACCAAAGCAAAAAACTGAGTTAGATGGGCCTTCCTGCTGCAGAATTTCGAATCAGGATCTTAGAACCTGCTTCTAGTATTCGTAAATGATACATTTCCAAGTCTTCTAATCCAATTGACCTCTAGATATTAGCCATTTTTTAAAAAACATGATTCTGTCCAAAGGCCAAGCCAAGCTTTTTTATATCCATCATTGAACACAAACTGAAAACAAAGATAAAAAAACAAAAAGGTGTTACCTCCAAATTTCAGGTCTCCTTGATCTTCCTGGGTGTTTTTCCACTGGACCCAGTTCTTCCAGGCATTCACCCCATACATGTATTTGAGACTCATCCCAGAAACAGAACAGCCTGGATATGAGCTCTGAACTAGGATTCGGGGTTCCACAGAAACAATGGACTTCTTTCTGCCCTGAAGGAAGGAAAGTAAAAAAATAAATAAAATGATTTGTGCATTGTAAAAAGTTGTGCTTTGTTTGCCTATTAGAGGTAGTCCTCAACTTACAACCACAATAGGGATCAGAAAAATTGTCATTAAGGGGTGCAGTTAAGCAAATTGGTTGTTAAGCAAGGTATCATATGACAGTGACTTGCTACCTTCTCTGCTGGCTTTCCCACTGATTTTGCAGGATGCTGCAACTATTATAAATCAACGTTGCTGACATAACTGGAATCAATCTAAGACATGCCAGCATCACTGCAGCATTTTCTCAGGGAAAACGGAAGAAAACCTCTCTTATGGATATTCTATGTCACTGGAGACTGCTGAAGTTTGAAGATAGCAGGACTTCAATTCCCAGAATTGAAGTCCTGCTATCTTCATTCATGAATGAACCCAGAATTCCTGGGAGTTAAAGTCCACACATTTTCAAGTTACTGAGATTGAGAAACATTGGCTTAGACTGCTGGGAAAAGTAGTAATTCATTCAGCACCCTGACCTGTCATCGTTGGCTCACTTGCAAATCATCTTTGATCTTCTAGTTTTAGTGATAAACAAGGAATCCAACCATGTTTCTTACCCGTCTTTTTGGTTGTGGAAAACCGTCTCTATGTCTCCGCCTTGCTCGTGCACGTGAATGAAGACCTTTGCTGATGGGGTCAAAGGAATCTAATTTTGAAACAAAGGCATAGATTTAACAGCAAAGTAGCAATTGGGTCTGATCTTAAACAATGAGGCAAATCACAAATTATTCTGCAATTAGTGCCGAGATTCAAAGGCTGTGGCCTAGGAGTTGATGCCACACCTTCATATGCACGGAGCATTTTCTTCCAAAGCTGACCAACCTGATGGGAAGTCAGCCTCCAGGTCCTGCTCCAGTTCGCCTTTGGAGAACTGTTTCAGTTCAGGCTCGGGCTCAGGCACTGTACTGGAGCGTAACGCATAGTGATTCAGCTCATCCTCCCAGCTGTGGGGAGTTGACACTGCTTCCGATTCCAGGTCCCCACTGTACGTGCTGCCCTGGTCTGAAATTGCAAAAGAAGGAAGGTGAATGCAGAAGGGGTTGGGGAAGGCTAAGAAGTGGGTCCAACAAAAGCTCACTAGAAAACGGGGCCTTAAAGAAACCATGTATTTGCTGTGGACCAGGAGTGTCCAAGCTTGGTAATTTGAAGACTTGTGGACTTCAATTCCCAAAATTTCCCAACCAACAGGGCTGTCTGGGGATCTCTGGGTAGGTTGGACATCCCTACTGATGATCAAGGTTATTACTTTACACAGCCTTCAAAGTGTGTATGCATGTGTTTGTGTGTTTGTGTGTGTTCTAATCTAGATAACTACTTCGATAAGAAAAGTTTCTTCTTGTGTTCAGTTGAAATTTGCCTTTCTGTTGATCGGACTTATGGGCTCACCTTTTTCAAATATTTTGGGGTCCAGAAACAGCTCATGCTCAGATGTTTGAGAACCTGAAATAAGATGGAAAGACCAAGATAAATCAAATTAATACTCAGCAAAATCCCAAAACTCAGATAATGCTATATGAAACAGATTTATCCTAAAGGGACCTACAATGTGTCTTTAAGTCATTATGCATGGAACAGCCCAAAGCAGATTACAGTAGAGAGAAGTTCCCCAAGGATGAGTTCCAACATGAATCCAAAAGCTCAGAAGACGAAATCTTGGATCCCAGTGACCGACCTAGATTAGATCCTGCAACATTATCCTGGGACAATGTATATTTGCCTTCATTTGTTCTTGAAGACAAAATCCACCTACCTCCTTGAGAATGTTCCTTGTCTTTATCTTCGGCAACTATTTCTGCCATCTGGAGAAGATCGGCCTCAAAAGGACTAGCCGAATTCTTTTTAACGTCTGGAATGGCTTCTCTTGTTTTGTCAGTGCTCTCTGGGGCAGGGGGCACAAACATAGGAACCGGGACCTGGAGAGAAACGCCAGCAGGTTCCCTTATTTCTCAGAAGCTGTGAAAAATCATTTGTAATGAAAAGCCTGCTTCCCTTCTTAAAGCTGACCAATGCTGTCTGAAGAGAGAGTCCATCCCTTAAGAAAAGCCAAGCGTCTCCATAATAGTTAAGGATATAAGTGCAACCCATCCTGTGATTCATTGATAGCAGCCTTACCAAGCATCTTAGGCTTCTCAAGATAAGGAGAATGGGAGAGGGACTACAATTAGCTGGAAGATCAACTGCAAATTCCCAGAAGACCATCTAGCCCAAGTGTGAACCATGTGCCAGGCTCAAACCCAGAGTTGAAACAGTGAGATTCAATCAAGTCCATTCCTTTATTTGTTTACATCTTATGGACAAAATCTTGCCAAACTAAAGCTGTAACGTTTAAAGTTATTAGATTCTAGGGTATGGTTAACCTTTACATGTCCCCACCTCCCTCATCAAACTCAGGACTGTGCAATCTCTTGATCTAGGTCTCTTTCTGGGAAAGATCTACATTGGTCAAAGCTCTCCTTCTCCCCCCACTACTACAGGTGCACATTTCACTATACCATGTGAGAGGGATAAGGGCCACAGAAAGCCATCCAATCACATGACATCAACTGAAAGGATGAGGCTATTTCAGTTTACAGGGGTGGTGTGTGTGTGTGTGTGTGTGTGTGTGTGTGTGTGTGTGTGTGTGTGTGTGTGAGGGGTGAGTTACTTGACTACAGCACCCTGCAAATGACTACAAATTGCCAAGTGCCCGAAGTTTGATCAGGTGACAGCAGAAAGTGAGATTCAATCAAGTCCATTCCTTCAAAGTTTGGTTGAAACTTTGAATCCGGGTGGTTTGCAATTTTGAAGCTATCTAGCTTTGTTAAGTCTCTGGTCATAAGTCAAGGGCCACCTGTAATCACAAGCGGTCATGTCAAGGCACCACACCTTAGTCAGGTAGAAGCCCATTCATGCAATCCTTCACTAGCACATCTTGGAGGCTGGCTGGAAGAAAGACATCACACATCACTCACCGGGACTGGCATTCCCAGAGGGACTGGTGTGTACTGGGAGAAGAGATGAAGTGGGATTGGCACAAACACTGGTACAGGAACAGGCACCATAATGATTTTGGGTGGAACGTCCTCTTCTTCTTCTTTCCATTGCCATGTTAAAAAGAAAAAGTGTGATTCTTGAAGAAAAACAACTGCCCTCTTAACTTTCTTAACTGTCTCTCTTAACATTGTTTTGTCATTGCTTTCTGTTTGGCCTACCCATTTGTTCACTGGCCTTCCCGCACCTCGCACCCCCAAATATTGCCATTCTTTCAAGATAAATTCCTAGCCAAGCAAATCCATCAGATGACTCACTCTTAGGCCAATGGAGGCTTATTGTCTATGGCAACAAGACTCAATCACTGCTCGGTTTCCTTTCTCAAACTCAGAATAACTTTAGAATTCTTAGGAATATTGCACAATGTGACTGTATTTCCCACCCAGGAATTTCTAAAAGTATTTACAATCGAGTTTTTGCTTCCCAGCCTGCCGTTTGCTTCTCCCTCCTCCCTGCCATGCTGCTGAACCTAAACAAGAATTGTACTCAATTACAAATTCTGCCAATATTATTTTAGTACAGTGTTTCTCAACTTCAGCAATGTGTGGACTTCAACTCCCTGAATTCCTCCTGCCAGCACGCGCTTTGGGTCAGTGGTTGCCAACCAGTGGGGCGGGGGCCACTGGTGGTCTGCGAGAAAAATTTGGTGTTCCGCGGAGAAACATCACCCCCAAAGTAATTAATCCAGGCTGTGAGGGAACACAAGGCTTGCGTCCCTTGCACTGTGAACAACATGAGGTAGTGAGGGGAGGGAGGAAAGGGTGGAGGGGGGAACTTGCCCCACATGCCTGGCCTGGCCACCAGGCTGCTTCTTTCTGCTTCTGCTTTTGGCTGCACGCCAGGAAAGCAGCAAAAGTCTTTTTTCTCTCCCTCAAACTCTGCCAGAAATGAGTCTTTGGGACTCCTGCTCCAAGAGGCTGTGCCGGCGCAACAAGTGTTACAAAGACTCATTTCTGGCAGAGTTTGGGAGAAAGAAAAACTTCTGCTGCTTCTGCTGCTTTCCTTGCATGAAGCCAAAAGTCTCTCTCTCTCTCTCTCTCCCCGTGAGAATGGAACTGGAGACAGTATCCTGCTATCCCAAATAAAGAATAATCGATTGGTAGGAAAACGGGATGGGGAATTTTCCCGCAGACTTTTTTTGGGATTTTCCCAGGGTCTCTGGTCCGCGGGATTTAAAATTATGAGTTTGGTGGTCCCTGAGATCCAAAAGGTTGGCAACCCCTGCTTTAGGTTGTCCCAATGCCCTGAAAGGTGATGTGCATTGCTGCTGAATCTTTTTTTTTTCCTTGCAAGCATAAGCAGCAATCAATCCTTGTTTGTTACTTACCGGTTTGGCATTCCTTATGCTGTGTATGAGGCTTGCAAGAAGTGGCCTTGGTCTGGGTTATGGGCTTGCACAGCAAGGCTTTGTTCTTGAGGAGCCGGGGTGGCTGTGAGGGTGGGAGCTTCAAAGCATCTGTCTGGGTACTTGCCTAGTTTCAAGTTAGAAAACAAGAGTCTGTTTGTTACACATCCTTAAAAGGGGATATCTAGACGAGAGAAAGTACGTCCAGTAAGCCTCAGTTACTAGTTTGCTCTGCCTCCTCCTTTTCCCTTCTGTTCTGGGTCATGTCCATTCTAAGGATGCTTCCTGGTAGAATTATGCCTATGCTTTTGTGTCTTGCTTTACTTTTTGGTAAAATATTTAGCATTTAAGATTGCATATTCCCTTGGGTACGAGGGTCAGGAAGTGGGGTTTAACTATTAATGGGATTCCATGTTTATATGGTGTAAGATAGATTGAATTTGTGATTGTAGTCTTATGCTGTTCCTTCTGTTGTTTAAATCCTATGTTCACTGCCTAGTCTGAGAGATGGGCAGCTATATAAATTGAAATCTTAAACAAACATACAAAATCACGTTCCAGAGAAGCTTGAGAATCAAAGTTAGCAAAGGAGTTTTTCCTTCCAGGTTATGACAAGTATCTACAACATAACTTATGCTGAATGCAAAAAAGCATTGGCCATTATAATATCACTATGTATACAACACAAGTACAAACAATCACAAGCCCACCAATTTTTTTAATTAGCAATATTGGTCAGAGATGAGTTGGAATCTGAGACATTTAAGGGATACTCACCCCATGAATTAAACTATGCTGAAGTTGCCATAAGGAAAAGAAGGGAGGGTGGGAGGGAGGAGGAAGAAAGGAAGGATTTTAAAAATATTTATCAAAAATTAAAAGAAAATGAGGGAAAAATCAATGCATGACATAGTGATGAAGTCAGAACATAAGTAGAAGTGTAATTCATCAGGAGATAGTATTTTCAGGAAAACTTACATCACCAATTATTTTTGCTGTTACAGTAGGAACTGCACCTGTTAGGAGGAAACAAAAACATAAAAAATGTCCTTGAAAGCAATTCTGGGCTTCAGATTACAAAAGCACCCTTATATGCTTTACTTGTTCATTCAGACATTTTCATTATACACTGGCATTTCTCAACCATGGCAACTATAACTCCAAGAAGTCCACACAGCTTAAAGTTGCCATAGTTGAGAGACACAGTTCCATACTGGAGCAATAACAAGTCAACATGCACCTGGGACATGTAACAGAAATTGTGGGTTTAACAGATAGAGAGAAAGGATGCATCCACTGCCTACCTTGCAAGACATTATTGGAGTTGACTGTAGGCTGAGCAGCAGGCGTGCTGGCAAGAGACACCACATTTGCAATCACTGGGGTGGAGTCCTTCCTGAGAGATAAAGGGGGCCCTGCTGAAGATGTTGGTGTCATAGAAACATTTGCTGGGTGGAAAAGGAAAGAAAGTTGGAATAGTTAATGATAGCAAGATTCTAGTGTTTATACGTAGACATTAAAAAAGCCCTTCCTACATCATACATATAGATGAAGTGTGTTTAGGGCATCCTATCAGAGTGTGCACAGAGACAAGGGGAATCTCTATCCCCAAGATAGATCTGAGGCGTTCTTTTAAATTAGTGATGTCTGTCTTTGTGTGAATTGCATCTGAGATAGAATCCATTGTGCATACAGCCGGAGTGATGGGATGCTACTGCAACAGGCAGATGTCGCTACCCTCCTCTCAGCTGAATCCACTATAGGCCTGAGCATCACCCTTCATCAAAGTCCATCTTAATTTTAATATTTTATTAAGATTTTGGAGTCAATACCATACCTAGAGTACATGGTAGCATTTGGGAAGTTTGATAGTCAATGAATCAAAGTCAAGTGCAAAATGTGGCATAGTACAACTACAATGGATGCTACAGAAAATACTCTTATTCTGTAGGGTGGTGTTTCTCGACCATGACAATTTAAAACATGTGGACTTCAACTCCCACAATTCCCCGAGCATGACCTAGAGTATGATTGAGTAGAAGGAGGAACAAAGAACTCCCTCCACCCCATTCCTTCAAAGCATACCCTCAAACCATTATGCCCTTTGAAGTACCTGTACCTCATCATAGCTACTGTTCAGAAAACATACCAAATTTGTTCCAGTTGGCAATAATGTACATCATTGGAAGCTTCAGTAATCACAGGATATGCTCACAGGTATCGTAATACTCTACCTCCATTAAACCAGATTCACTATAACAGAACACCAGAGCTGACAGGGACCTTGGAGGTCTTCTAGTCCACCCCCCTGCTCAAGCAGGAAACCCTATACCATTTCAGACCAATGGTTGTCCAGTCTCTTCTTTAAAACCTCCAGTGTTGGAGCCTGCTCTACAGTAACTGTTTTAATGCCAGCCTACACCTTTCTTTTACCTGCATTATTTGGAGGGGGTGGTGGAGGGGGTGGAGGAGGGGGTGGTGGTGGTGGTGGTGGTGGATCTGATGCACACTGCTGGTTGCAAAACATCAAAATGCAAAGCAAGTTGCAAAAATGTTTGATTTCACCCCGCCACTTCAGGGACTCGCTGAGTTTTCCCTGCCTTTTGCACCCGTCACATTTGGACATCTACAAAGAAAGGGGAAGAGGTACAAGGCAACTTTTAAAAATTTGATTCTGCTGTTGTATAGTTTTCAGTTTTAAACAATTTTGTTCATGCAAACTATCTGCAGTGACCCAGTCAAAAAACGGACAAAAAATTAATATATGAATACAAACAGAAATCTGATTTTGTGTGTGTGTGTGTGAATGGGAATACATACACACACACACTCTCTCAAAATCAGGTCTCTCTTTCACATTTGGAAAATACAAGACTCAAGAATCCTAATTTGAGAGGACAATGAAGATACCACTAGGCCTAATTACATGTAACTGAATCACCTTTTTCCCATTTCATCTGATAACCCATTGGGAAGTACAGATCCGTCGATCACCTGCTGCTCTTAAGGTGCTCTGATGTGACTGACAATTAATCAGACTGTGTATATTGTGTATATGGAAGTAGATGGATTCTTGAGTTGAATAACTCCTAGTGACATGGATCTGCCTATATAACCTCACTCACAATCTTTGTTTATTGCTGCCTTCTTCCTGTGTTTGTTTGCTTGCTAATTCTTGGTCCCTATTCTGGATAGTCCCCTATTCAGGGACTAAACAGGCAAACCTTTGCATAGCTGCCGAGTGCAAATAAGATCAGCCAGCTGCTAGCTGCTGAAATGTTATATGATGGTATAATTCTCTAATGTGTTTTACAAGTTTTACTTTGTGTTTGGTATGGAGCTATCTAATTGGAATAGCACATAGTGCTGAATGAATAAACAAAGCATAAAATTATTTCTATACATTACATACAAGTAGTCCTTGCTTAATGGATGCCCTGTTTAGCAACCATTTGAAGTTATGATCACAATGAATAATAACTTTACAATTGGTCTTCCCACTCAGAACCATTGCAGCACCCTATGGTCACGTGATCACCCTTTGTGTGCTTCAAAAGCAGATTCCAACAAGCGTAATCAATGGAAAAGCCAGTGGTAAAATCACTAGTCACATGATGTCTCACTTAATGTCTGTGGGTAAGCTGCTTAAAGACCACAGTGGAAATGAGCTTGCAAGTCTGTCATGGTGATAGGATGTTTCGCTTAATGGCCAGAACACTGAACAACAGAGTTGCAAGTCCCAACTGTAGTTGTTAAATGAGGACTATCTGTATACCATAAGAGATCATTATGTAACACTTGTATAATTATAGATTGAATATATAGAGGTAAGGCTGACCGAAAAAAGATATATTCTCATGCTCACTGACAACACTTAAGCATCTTTGAAGCCAGATTTCTATCACAATTAATTCACCGGTGATAAAAGATACCCTACTGTGCTGAAACACTTTTTTCCAAGAGGGAGAATCGATAGAAGACAGATTTGAAGAGTGCTAGGATAACTTACTTGATAAAACAAAACTGTGAACTTTGACATGCAATCTTCTGAGCAGAATTCCTCCACTTTGCCTCCAAAGTGATTCTGCACCAATTTTGGAGAGGTTTGCAAACAGTAGCTGCACATTTTACAGTGATTCCCCCAACGTTTGGCTAAGTCATGCTTGTAAAGCAACTTGCAGCCTTGTAAAAGAGCCAAAAAGAACACATGACAATGACTTAGAATCCTCCAACCATTTCCCCATGATGTAACAATTTCAGAAGCAAACTCTTTTGCCATTCAAAAGTTAAAGCTTTTTATTTTACACACAAGCATATATGGAAGAAATAATGATTAAAACTACCATTTCCACCACTGCCTATTGGGAACTGAATGCCAATTAGGCCCATGCTTTCTTACCTTCACTACAGAATGATTTATCAATGCCTGAAAATCGCACCGTTTCTTTAATGATCTTGTCAATTTTGCAGTATTCACACATTGACATGACACAGTTTATCTTTTTGTATTCATCACAACAGGTCTTGCCGCAAAACTGGAACATTTTGCCCTGTAATCAAGCAAAAAGAAAAATATATATATGGAGCCCAATTCGGAAAAGAACATGCCATCATGTGCTTCTCTCATTGCAACACAAATTCACCCATTTCCATTTAAAATGCAAAAACAAAAAACAAAACCCCACATCAAGAACCTGACAAGATCTGTCATTAATCAAGACTAACGCCTGCCATTTGCAGAGCTGCCAGTGCGTAGTCTGCTCAGAAATGAAAATTCTGTCATTAAAAATCTATGGCCTAAGTCTTAAGAGCTGTATGGGATTAGTTAAAAAACTGGTGAGCAATGCCTGCTGGATCTCAGAGGACAGAATAATGGTAAAAGAAGATTCCCAGCAGCTGGGGAAAAAAAGAATGTGCATCCTTGACACTTTTGAGCTGCAAAAGCCCCCAGGAAATGGAATGGGACAATCCACCACGGCCATGTCACCAGAGCCAACTCACCCCAAGACAATTCCACGCGAGATACCTCAGTATGATGTTATCCCCCTCTGTGCCTTCAACATTATTTCCATAGATAAAAATGGAAATAATGTTGAAGAGACACTGGGGGATAACATTTATTGGATTAGGTATGGAGATTCTTAGTCAACCAGGTCCTGGTTATCCCAAAGGTAATATTTTAAGAGACAACTGGACTTTCTGGTTTTCTTTTGAAGGCCTTTCGCTTCTCATCCAAGAAGCGTGTTCAGCTAAAGAAGCTTCTTGGATGAGAAGCAAAAACATCTTCAAAGAAAAACTAGAAAGTCCAGCTGCCCCTTGAAAAAGCACCTTTGGGATGATTGCATGAGGTAATTCCATTTGGAACTGTCCTGCGATGAGTTGGCTGTGGTGAGATGGCCACGGTGGTTGGTGACAGCAAATTGTCCTATACTCCCCCTCCCCCCCAGGAATTAATTAATTACCTTACAGATGAGGTTTGCAGAATAATTTTTAATGTAGTTATTTAGCATAAGGACTTAGCAAAAGGAGACATTATGCAAACAGGAACAATCTGTGTTATTCACACAAGTCTCAAGCTTCACTTTTTGCTGGTGCAAACAATTTTATGGTTTAAAAAAACTAAGCATGGAATACACACGACCTTGCCTGTCACTAGGCCTCTTGTCCACAATTACAGCCCTCATGTGTCCGACGTCAAGGCATCTGTGAACAACAACAATGGCAGGTGCCAATTACCCTGTAGTCGAGCACTTCGGGCTTCGTTGCAAAGAGACGATTACAGTGTTGACACCTGAGCTTGGCGACAGTGCGGGAGACTTGCTGGGACTGGGCAGCCAGCCTCTGGAGGCCGGCTGCGGCTGAGCTGCTGACCGAGCTGGGAGAGACCGTTGAGGTAGTATTTCCCGCTGCAGAGACCGTCGCTCCTGAGGGAATGCTGACAATTACTTGGCCCTGCGACAAGGGCACCACGGAGGAGTTCATTCCCGTGGGCTTGTTGAACAAATTCTGGAAGGGACAAAGAGAGGAGCCAATGCAGATTTGCACAATGAAGCTCAATCCTTGCCCAATTCATCTCCAATACTACCCAGCTGAGACTTAAACATCTAACCATATGCCATCAAAACTGTATCTTGCTGCAAACATCTATAGGGCCACTAGATGTCAGCAAAGAAATTCAGAAAATTCTATCTTCTTGTTGCCATCTAGTGGCTGTTTTGCAGCCCCTATATGATAACTTCCTGAAAGACTTCTATGGCACAATCTTGCATTTTATACGGCATTCTTAATGGGGGTCTGTCTACAAAGAGATGGCTGCATACAAATTTAACAAAACTGTCCAGAAATTTTAAAAAGGGGCGGTTCTAGCAGCTTCCTTGAGAATTAAAGCCACATGTGCTTTCGTCACATCGAAGGGTGTATACTATATGACAGAATATGCAGGTTTGTTCTGTCCCAAGAAATCCCCACATTCCACCTACCCTGACTCATCTGTATTCAGAATGGTGCAATCAAAAGTAAGGAGACAGATGGAGACTTCAGATGTACCTGAAAAGCCACCACACAGCTATAGCTGCAAAAATTACGTATGCTTCCATCTGACATTGCAAGATGATACTGAGGGATGGCTGAGGTTTTACAGCTATTACACTGGACCTGGATACCTGGCAGGAAAAATAAATTAAGTAACATAAGCAAAGAGAAGAGAGTGAATTTAATTTGTCCTATTGCTTTCTGAACATATATGAATTGTATAGAAAGTATGTGAATTACCTGACGATGTGACCACTTTGACTCTGTGTGCAGACAAGCAATTCACAGAACAAAAGAGCTCTGTTTTCCCCATGTTATTTGTGCTTTCAATCATCTCTGCTGAAGATCTCAGAGATTTACACATTGCACAGGGGGTAATTTTTGCAGATTTCTGAAAAAAAGGAACCATACATAAAGCAACAATATTGAAATATGCACCCTCTCGATTTGGTAGACCACAGAAAGTTATCCCATTTGTTTATATCACATGAAAGCCAGGAACTGTGTATTTTGATACATAACTCAGTCTTAATCGAAAAACGATAGATGGAGGGAAAGTACAGGAAGTCCTCAACTTACAACTATTCATTTAGTAACCTTTTGAAGTTACAACAACTCTAAAACAATGACATGACCACTTCTCATATTTATCACTGTTGCAGCATCCCTGGGGTTACACGATCAAAATTCAGATGCTTGGCAATTGGCATCTATTATATTTATGAGGGTTGCAGTGTCCCAGGATCATGTGATCAGCTTGAGACTTTCTGACAAGCAACTGGGGAAGCCAGATTCATTTTAAGAGTGGTGTTATTAACTTAACAACTGCAATGATTCACTTAACAATAAAGGGTGAAAACAGTGTAAACAGGGTGAAAGGGTGTAAACAGGGCAAAACTGATTTAACACCTGTCTTGTTTAACAACAGAAATTTTGGGCTCAATTGTGGTCATTAGTAGAGGACTACCTGTACACAATTTCCTCTTAACTCAATACATGCCCCAAAAGCCCAGGTATTTTTTTTCCTTAAAATTGTAAAGTGGGGAACACCAGGAATGCTAGTTGGGAGGGGGGCTTAATTTCCCTTTTCCAATTGTTTTTAATCAGGTGTTTTTCAGCTGTCAGCTCTCTATCTTTGCCCTCTTTAAGACCTCCCAAGTTAATACAGGTTGTTCTTCATTTACAGCCATTTGTTTAGAAACTGTTTGAAGTTATAATGGCTCTGAAAGAAATGACTTGTGACTGGTCATCATACTTACAACTGTTGTAGCATCCCCATAGTCACATGATCAAAATTTGGGCACTTAGCAAATATGTATTTATGATGGTTGCATTTTTGCAGTCATGTGATCTCCATTTGCAACCTCTTCAGCCAGCTTTCCAATAAGAAAAGTCAATGGGAGAAGCTGGATTCGCTTAATGACTACATGATTCATTTAACAACTGCAGTGATTTGCTTAAGAACTGTGGCAAAAAATATCATAAAGTCAGGCGTGACTCACTTAACGACTGCCTTGCTTAGTCATGGAAATTCTGGTGCCAACTGCAGTCGTAAGTCAAAGATCATACCTGATATATACCCCCAAAGAGCAGCGCCTCCTCCCACATTCAGTTTCACTGAAGTGACTGTCTTGAAGCTGCACTCCCCAGTTCTTGGAGCCCTCCCCAAACCTGAAGAAACTTAACACACAAAGTCCTATTTGCAAAGAAATGTGCTCTTCAAAAGTTAGAAGGAGGGAGAAAACTCAGACCTGTTTGTAGGCAGTGATGCATGTTGAGCTACAAAACTTTTTGGACTGCCCTTCTATCTGAAGCATGTGACACTGTCCTGAAGCACTGTAGCAGTAGCCCCCACAGTTTTCACAGCAGTTCATGGTCAGATTGTTTGCAGAACGAAACTTGGAGAAGCAGGCATCGCTGCAAAGTTTGTGTACAACGTTTTGGTAATTCACTTCATGCCGAATCTGTAGGTAGGAAAAGCAAGGCAGTTACTGCCAGAAGAATGACCTCAGACTTTTCCTTACACACACATTCACATACACACACCCGAAACATTTTGGGGTCACCAGTTCTGATTTGGAAAATTCTTAGAAAGGAGGGGAGATTAAAACCCCATTTATGATATGCAAAGACATGTCAATGAACTTGCTTAATCCTCCAGTATGGTGTCCTTTCAATCTATTTTGGTTTGATTGAAGCCGAAAAACTTCTAAAAGGAACATTCCCAGGTGTGGCGCTTCCCAGGAAGTCTGACTAACAATACCCACCTTCTTTAGCAAGCCCAAACAAAGCATCCCAATAATAGCAATTCTTAGTTGACTTGCTAGTGGGGAGAATTCTGGGAGTTGAACTCTACATTATCAAGAGAGCATCCAAATTGGGAAACTGTAGAATATAAGAACTGCTGTCAGGCTGGATGTAAGTTAAGCGCAATGTATCTATCAGGCACCACATTGGGGAAATTTAGTTTAAACTAGCAAAATACCATCGAAGAACTATAATAGCGGTAGCTATTGGTGCCCAATGAGATTGCTTCTTGCAGGCAGTCAATCCTTGTTGAACATCCACTTGTTCAACAGCCAATGCAACTTATGAGAGGAACTGTATATGAGAGGAACTTAAAACAGATTTTTGCAATTGTGGCCCTCCCAGCATCCCTGCAGTCATGTCATTTTGATTCAGTCACATACTTTATGACTGCACCACCCAGTAGTTGGATAAATTGCTTGTCCAATTACCATAGTTAAGTGAGGAGTACCTCTACTTATTATAATCCTTTACTGCTGCTGCCAGAGCTCAGTTTAGAGTTACCATTACATTTATGTGTTTTTGCAATCTGGCATTAAATGCTGAGCATAAGCATTTCAGACACCATTTAAGAGTTTTAAATTGACTTTATCTAAGACAGTGTATAATACCAATTTTATATTGGGCTGGTCTTTGGGAGAGCCAGATTGGAGTTTCTATTCAGCCACATAAAGCCACCTGGTGATTTAAGACCAGTCTAACTCTTAGGCTAACCAGAATATCATGGCAGGGATTAAACGGCAGGGAAAGGGAAGAAACACTGCCTTGTCCTTTGCATGAAAGATACAAACAAAATTTTAAAAAAGTGCACAGAACTAAAAAGCTGAACATCAGAAATTAGCAATGAGCAAAGTAAATATCTCTATAGCAGTAGCCTAAAGGTTTCTATTTAATGTTTATGGGGGCAGATCGGAACATAATTGACACTTCCCATCTCCTGTGTTATCGCACAATAGTATAAAACACATCAGTATAGAACAGGATCCAGTGAAAAATACCTAAAAATTGAAAAAAAGTTGGGGAGTCAATTCAATCCATTTGCACTTTATCATGGAAAAATGTAATTTTAGGAGTTGGATTGCTGGTTGGATGCCTCCTTGAATTATAACAGCATGCAAAATGTTTTAAATTCAAAATGCTTTAAGCACAAAACCCCATGATTTAAGTGCAAAGCAGCTTTTCTTACTGGAAGCAATCCTGATACTCTCGACCATTCTATAGCTTCTCTAAAATTCATCATATAAGGCCAAAGCAGCCATCTCAAACATAAATGTTTCAAGCTTGAAGTGTTTTGAATTCAAAATAATTTGCATAGCTCTACTGTAATGTTTATAGTGGCTCCACTAAAAATGAAATCCCTCTTGCTGATTACAATGTTCTAAGTATGACTAAATCTGAATCTAATTCAATGAATTGCATACTTTGAAGGTAATTATGCCTGCTTTTGTGCTATAGGTGCTGCAAAACTCATTGGAGCTTATTCCCAAATATGCCCAAGGTTGAACATTTAATACTGAAGTATTTTGCTAAGAACAGACAAAACATTTAAAAATAATTATTAGGGGTTTATGAAAGTGTTAACAAACTCTGACAAGCCATGTAAATAAATGCTTTATTGCCAAGTTTGGATTTTTTTCACAAAATATTTTAAGAGCAAACTGTCTGCTTCTTACTAAATGAGTGGATCATTTCAGTTGTCACAGAAACAGGGAAGATTATTTGGTGTCTCTAAATGAGGTGCAAGTAAGACTCACTTGAGAACTGAACTGGTTAGTTTCTTTTTTAAAGATAATTCATCTCAGATTTTTTTTAACAAAAATTCGTCAAATCTATGGGATGAAGATCAAATTTAAGTGTTGACTTTCATTATTTCTAATAATTTTTAATATAAACACAGAGAAATTTGGAACAGTCTATTCTTGTCTAAACATGGTTTGAGCCCATCAGCGGAAACTGGGTTAAGGTTTTTTCTCGCACTGCATCTGAGAGATCAAAAACTGCCCTAATCCAAGGAGCACCCTTGACTGTGTATTTTATTTTTGGAGGGAGTTGTTACCTTATTCATAATAATATGATGCCCCATCATTAGATCAGTCAGCCTACTGATTTTGGGTACTTTATCTGATTGAGTCTGGATTAAGCATGTTTCTTCACTGAATCCAGACACTGGTTCAATCAAGTTCAATACTTCTATTTTTCCTTTTGTTCGAGGCAGACTAAAAGAGTAAGAACTGAATACAATTTTCATATTGATAAGTAGGAACTTTAAAATAATAGCAATAGATTTATATACTGCTCCATAGTGCTTTAAAGCATTCTCTGAATGGTTTGCAATGTCAGTGAATTGCCCCCAACAATCTAGGTCATCATTTTACCAACTTCAGAAGGATGGAAAGCTGACTCAACCTCGAGCCCCGTCAGGATCGAACTCCAGGCTGTGGGCAGAGTTAGCCTGCAATAATACTGCATTCTAACCACTGTGCCATCAAACTCTTAAAAGTTCCAAAAACTCACTTCTGTCATCTATTTTATACAGAAGTTAAAGATGAGATAGGGAAAGATGGAATTAATCTTAAAGAAGGATGGAAGGAGGAAGGGAGGGAGGGAAGGGAAGGGAGGTTATGTTCCTTAACTCAGAAAAGCAACATCTATATCTGTATGTAAGATTCTGTCAGGGTGCAAGAAATCAGGAGCTGGGAAAGAATTCTGAAGTACTATGAGTTCATTCCATACTGCCTATACACAAGAATCTGATCTACTAACAGTCAAAGCAAACTGGCGTTAGATAAGAGTCAACAGAAATAAAGGGAGGAGGCTGGACTTAGGTCTCTTGTGGGAACAAATTCAAATTGAAGATGTCCTCAGGCTCAGCCTAGCCATCTCCTACAGATGTAGTTGCAAGAAATATCTTAAGAAAAATCGACACAATTGCTAATGAGGTTCTTCTGCAGAAGTACAGATTGTTCCTTGTTATCTTTTGTCTTTTCTTTAGTTCAAGCGCACGTACAATAAGCTTTTACCATTTGTACCTCAAAAATTTACTCATAAAGTTCAATAGGTTTAATTATTTCATCAAAGCAAACTGAGGAGCTTTGTTGCTGAATGTGCAACAAAGAACATGATGGCTGAACGTGATGGCTCTAACCTCCAAAGGTAGCCAACGCAGAATATATAACAACCCCAAACATTCAGAACAAGGAAAGACTAGCAAAGATGGTTACCACTGCATTCTTCTGGCACATGCTGCATTTGGTGGAGATACTGTTTGTATGGATGGTGACAACAGGCTTCCTTTTCAGCTCATACACGGAAAGACAGGACTGGCTACAGAAATCCTTGCTGGAATTTGTATTATCAAACTGAGCTGTAATCACATCTTTCGGATGCAGGATGTCTCTAAACAGTTAAAGAGGAAAGGAGAATAAACTTTTTCAGACTCAGAAATAACGAACCGCACATAACAAAAGTTGTGGCTGCATCTGTAATGTCTCTGGCATTCTCCCAACTCCCAGTGAATTGGATCTGCAACTTGTAGGTTTCTCAAACAGCATGGAAGTTGTAATCCTAACATGACAAAGAATGCCAAGCAGTGGAATCACTGGTCTGGTAATTCACTTTAATTCAGCAGATACGGTATCATGGGTGCCAAGAATGTCATTTGCTCAATGCCACCCACCAGCTGAATTGGAATCCTGCCAGGCCCCCTAATTCCCTGAAGCAAAATGAGACGACCATGATGCAGAGACGTTTGAGATACAGTGTGCCTATTTCTAGGATTTTGTACAGGTGCAACCTTAATGATTTTTTAACTGAGAAGACAATATGGGAAAAGTACCAAAGGCAGATGATACATATAATATTATATAAAATTGAAATGCCAATACTCAATTATGTTCCCAGGATATACTGTATATGGGATAATAACAAGAAGCCAGCTAGCATTCTACGCTAGGATGAGAAAGTTTATCAAAGTGAGACCATCGATTGTTGCTTTAATTAATCAAGTTTTATTTACCCAGAAACTCCTGCATTTATTTGAGTCTCCCACCAAAACTAAAGAGAATGGGCATAGGAGTGGGAGACAACAAGGCCAACATACAAATGAAGACCAAAAGTATATAAAATTACATGGTATCTATCATAAAACAGGAATTAGTAAATACCACAGCTTTCATTAAAACTAAACAAACTAAACCAAGGGTCAAATGCATCCTGAACTAAAACTGCTTTGGTTTGCTTATGAAAAACTAGAGAAGGGCATTTCATAAAACAAATCCACCACTAAGACGACCTATGGCCTGGTCTCTATCCCATGAACCACAGAAGGAAGGGTTGCTGCAACAGACACTCTGGAAGATTGGACCAGACTGGTGGACTTAATTCTGGCAAAGCACTGCCTCAAATATCCAATATTGTCTTATATATTCCAGAGATGCACTGTAAATGATTTTAACAGGTTCTGCTTTCCTGTAAGAAAATCAAAGCACGACAAAATGTAACTGGCACACCCTTTATGTTACAGCTCTGTGGAAGGCTGGCCTTCCATATGATGCTTTAACTCTGACTATGCTGCAACACAGAGACAGAGTGTAAAACATATAAGGGATCCAAAGATTGGATTCCAGATGATTTCTGGATGATCCCACCCTTTTACCGACATTTCCTCCCCTGCTGTTTTTACCAAGCCCTTTAGGACCAGGTGGGTGTTGAGTGAGATTGGTTTCCTTTATCTGCCCTTACTTTGAGCAGCTGGAACAGGTTTTCTTGGTGAAAGGTTGTGGTCGGGCGGCTGGAACAGTGTATCCCGTGAGGCACAGTGTGGAACAGAAGAGCTGAGTAGAGCCTTTTCTTTGATATGCCGTCTGCCCCTTCTGAAGGATCTTTTTGCATCCTGAACAGGAAACCCGAACGGCCGTACTTGGGACCGAAGGAAGTAGCTTGTTCATGCCAGAGGGTGGCGTGTTAGGTGGGAAACCTGAGGTCAGCTGCGGAGCTTGCCAAAAAGAGAACACACACACACACACACACATAATGCTACTGAGGTTGTCTTCTTGTCTGTGGAATCCCATTAAAGACGTACTTTACTCCACTTGCAAATGCATTTTTTTTAAATTTTTTTTTGCAATCCTGACAGATGAATAGGAAAAATTCAACAAACCCTATCTACTATTTCTTACATAATTTCTCCTGTCCAATTTTTCCTGATCAAAACAATTAACTTGGCTGAGAATTCTGGAAGGATGATGGAGTGGTAGTGCTGGCTTAGGACCAAGGAGACTCAGTTTTAACTCAACATTTAGGCATGGAAACTCATTGAATGACTTTGGGCCAGCCACTTTCTCTTAGCTCAACCTGTTTCACAAAGCTATAGGGAGAAGATAAAGCGAGGCTCACATATGCAACCTTGAACATGGGGTGTTCAAGGCAGGATACAAACCAAGTGAGTAAACACACCCCATGTTGAGGAGGGCTAGTCTTGTCTATGTAAACATGAGAAACTGTTTCTCCAAGCAACCAATCTATACTAAATATCTCTTAATGCCCGCCCACCCAGCCCAAATCTTGATCCTTACCGAGAGGGCTGCCACTGACAGAAAAAACAGCACTGATTTTCAGTTCCCCTTCCTGAGTTTTTGGCTGCTGGCCATAATCCTGAAACAGAATGATCACAGATGAAATTTCAGCTGCTGTAACCAGAAATACCCAAGCCTCTATCTAGAATACACACCATTTAACCCCAGTACAATCAGCGACATATGAAATCTGCTGTAAATATCCTGACCTATGAAATGCCTTTTCCTGCATTTATTACACTTAGAATAGCTATGTTGCATAGGAGTTGCTTATTATTTTGGGGTCCTATATGCACTATTTAACTGTTACCTATTTGCAAGTGTCTATTGTTTTTGACCATAACATTGAGTAAATCACAAAACTATCAATGCACCCTCAAAACAACATGCACCTGAAATCAGAGGTGGATCTTACCTCAGTACTGTCTGGTTCATCCTTAATTTTATTCATTAGCCCTGGCTGAGGTGCCATAGCTTTATCGTAGTCATTATCCAAAGGCTCTTCTTTGATTCTAATATTGGGTGCATAGGAGTTCCCGTGTTCTTGGCCAACAGAGTCTTTATTAGCAAACAGGTAGCTAGATTCCTAGAACAAAAATGTGAGAAACATACTTTAGCATTCTCATCAGAGATATGCAGTGCCTCAGGCTTTATTCAGAAAAAGTGCTTTGGCGTAAACAGGGTGAGGGGTCCTTGGTGTTCTGTGAGCTTGCTTGTTTCCTTGCAGACCTTTCATGACCCAAACTAGGTAACACCATCGTTATTAACATTGTAACATCTCATGATGTTACCAAGTTTGGGTAATAAAAGATCTGCAAGAAAACAAGCAAGTTCACAGAGCATCAAGGACCCCTCATGTCAACCCTGAGCTACAAATATTCTCCTCTACTAGCACATACAGTGTACATGAAGGGAGACCATATTTGCAGCTCTTCAGAGATGCTCCTTTACTCAGCATCACCCAGCTGTCTTCCGCAACTACCTAATGAAGCCTTGAAAAGATGCAGTGTTCTTAAAGAATTGCAGGCAGGCTACTGTGTTTGTGGTCTTGGTTCTGTTTTCTATCCAAGCAACACATTCACTCTTCCTCTAGCCTTTCAGTTGCACTTTATTCTTTTGTAATTTCAGAGCTAAACACCCCATGGTTACCCTCTCATCACCCCACTCTTCTGGGACATTAGAACAGTTTGAACAATCACTAGCTGAAGGTACAACAGCACAATCACATTCTTATAGTAATCCTAATCCCCAAAATGTGCTTTATGGCAAAAAAAAAAAATTTACTTATTAAATGTACATGTGGCCCATCTTACTCCGCAAAGCAACTCTTAATGAAAGGAAAAACTTCACAAAAGTGCTACTTACCCTGAAATTAGTTTCTGGTGTTTGCGGTACTAAATGTGTCCGTAACGTTTCATCTACTTGATTCGGAACTGAGGAATACAAGAAATGCAATTAGTAACATAAAAAAAAAAATCCTAGGATGCATATGAAAACTCAAACCCAAACTATTTTTATTTATTCGTTTGTTTGTTTGTTTGTATGTAACTAAAGCAAGCATGTGTCGCACTGTGGAACTAAGAAGCTTCAAGTGTTTAAAATAAAATTGAATTATGTGGGTCAAGAAGAGGTTTGCTGATCCTGACGGCAGCAAGGAAACAACAGAAGCTGACCACAAGTTGGAAATATGGGTTAAACTTTTGCTGCACAAACTGGCAGCCCTGGACAACTAATAATGCAGTCCCACAGGATAATAAAAACATAAAAAATAAAAGAAGTTTGTTATTTATATACACAAACCATATTATATATTTTATATGTGACCCCAGACAACTCCTTTTCACTCAATGTGGCCCAAGCAAGCCAAAACATTGAATATCCATGATTAACAGAGAAGAGCTGTACAGATGTCTCACAGATCTAGTTCTCATAATATGCTAGGCCAGCGGTTGCCAACTGGTGGGCTGCGGCCCACTGATGATCCGCAAGAAAATTTTGGTGGTCCGCAGAGAAATATCACCCCCAGAGTAATCACCATGCAGGCTGCGCAGGAACATAAGGCTGCACTGCCCACATGGCCCGCCCACTCAATCCTTACCTGGTAAACTTGCCTGCTAAGTTGCTATTTTTTCTTTTTCCAACCATCAGCTGTTCTGCTGTGCAGGGAGATTTAGATTAGCTAGAAAGCAGGAAATTGTTGGATTTCTCACTTTCTAGCTAATCTTTACATCTTCGGCTCTGCTTTTAAGCAGAGCTAAACCTTCCTTAGGACTGAAGCAGTGCAGACTCAGCTAGCCGATGGCAGAAACACAGATCTCTAAGTTAATCTGTGATTCTGTGAGCAACTCAATGTGCCTGCCTGCGTTTGCCTGATTTGGGGTAAAAGTTGCTCTTTTTTTATAAAAATTTCAACATTTATATAAATATTTATAATGTTTACATATAAGCCATGCCCAGCCAGTCACATGACCACCAAGCCATACCCACAAAACTAGTTAAGAAATTTAAATCCCACCCCTGCCTCTGTGTGTGTGTGTGTGTGTGTGTGTGTGTGAGGGGTGGGTGGGGGGAAAGAGTGTAGTTAGATCAGATCTCTCTCCCTCTTTCTCTCTCCCACTAATGTCGGCAAACCACTGTCAGTCAAAATTCATATTAGTGGTCCCCAGGATTTAAAATTATGAGTTTAGTGGTCCCCGCGGTCCAAAAGGTTGGTGACCCCTGTGCTAGGCTATAACTGAACTAGGATTTGTTGAAAACAAACCCCCACAATGGCTGAAGTTCCACATCAGCTGAAAAAGAACAATCCATATCATCCTGAGTGTGAAGTATGAGCCAGTTTCTGAAAAAAGGTAGGAGCTCTGAGCTCTCCTAGTAAAACTGAGAAATAATATTACCTGATTTATCAAGCAAGCTGCTTTTCAATCTGGAATCTAGCTCTTTCGGTATTTTTTCCAAACGTTTGTCACGTTCTTGGAAAGATCCTTCTCTGGTTTTCTCCTTTGTCAAAAAAGTATCTTTACTATCATCTCTTGCGATGCTAAAGTCTTTCCGCAGGGATTTAAACATAGAGGGTCCCTTGTCAAAAGGGGGTGAGAGATCCTTCTGGATCATGTTTTGCATCTGGGTGTCTTTTTCACTGTCCACCACATGATCCCGGACCCTCCTCCCATCTCCCCGGCTATCTTCAGAGCGAAGGGCAGAAGAGAGGCCATCCTTTGGAGCAAAAGTCTGCTCTTCTTCATTGTCGCTACCAACCACAGGAATTCCGGCAAGGTCTCCAGAGTTCAGGAAATAATCACTGTCATCCAGCAAAGAGTTGGTGGATCCTGTCCGGTTCTGCATTCTGTAGGGGATGCTGTCAAAAGCAGGACTCAAGTTGTGGACTGTCTTCTCAGACATCTCAGAATTTATAATATTTTCACCTAAACAGGGTGAGACAATGGAATGTCTTTAAAAAAAAAAAAAAGCATGCATTTAGAGTCAGCTATAATATATAACTGAGTTGATTCATTATTTTTTAATGTGATTTGTCTGACCTAAACATATTGCCAATTGAGTTCTCTGAAAAACTATGATCTTTTTGAGAGGAAGTTATTCATAATATGCACTTTTAAAATTAAGTGTACAACTTTTATTAAATTCTTTCCAGACATCAGTCCCCCATTTTCAATTAGACTATTACACTCTGTGAAAAATAACTACAGTCATAGTGAAAAACTATGTTTCTTCTCTAAATCTGCAAGATTCCTTTTGAGCCAGTATGACACGAAATGAAAAGACCATATAAAAAATAGTTGCACTACAGATTTAAAGGATGTCAGAAGCAATCACTATCATTATTAAGTCCTGTGGGCTATTTTCAACCAGACAAAAGAAACCTTGTGCCCATTGGCCTAATACAGCTGACCAAGCGGTAGAGGTTTTGAGCAAAATCTCATTCTCATCTTTACCAGCATATGCAGCATTTACAGTGCCTGTACTTTTGGATTATTTTAACACAACATTTGTTATTCATACATACATACACACAAACAAAAATGGGTGAAGAAAATATTTCATGAGCAAATGACTGAATACTCACGTTCTTCTTCTGTGTTACCAAACACTGCGTCTGTTTTGTCTTCAAACTGCAGAGGTGAAAAAAAATTGCACTGTGATTCTGGTTGGGTTAATTAAGAACAGAACATTTCCTTCTTCTCTATTATCCTATTCCCAAGTACAAATACTAGAGTTTGGAGTTATCTGGTGAATAATCCTGCTATATCAATAAAAGAAACAGATGTATTTTCTAAAGTTTTGCGTATAAAATATGGAACCACCTGCTACATTATGTTTAGCACCAAAGCTACTTCAAGTTCCAAAGCCTGCTAAAGCTGGTGCTTTAATAGATGTATCTTGAGATGCTAATCAATGTTATCAATTACTCATGTTTGTAACTTACTATCTAGGCATGCAATTTTCTTTAGTTTTTCCAGCCCAAAGCAAAATGGAATATAATGAAATTGACTCATCTTGTGCTGAACTTATATTACTTTAAGAAGCATCCCATGAGGAACTGCTCACCATATGGGTTTGTGGTTTTTAAAAAATAATTTATCACTGTAGGCAAGCCACTCCTTAGATTTCAGTCACACTGAGCATTGAAAATTAAATCATGTTTTGTGGTGAAATACCATAGCATGAGCAAAAGTGAAATTGAGCGATGTTCAAATTTATCTTTCTAGTACAATTCATAACAGATAGTGAAATGAAGAAATCTATGGAAGGCTTGCTGAAAGGGGTGTATTAAGTATAGAAAGTAACATGCTCAAACCAACCTCCTCTCAAATCTATGCAGCTGTGGAAAAGATAAAATTAGAACCAAGCATTTTGTGAATAAATCTGAGGAAACCCCCCCCCCCAGCCCTATTTTCTGCAAACTAAGGATGAAATCAATATAAAATTCCCTACCTGAGTTGTCAACTTTTTACTCTTTTTCATTGTGTGACATTCAAAGTGCCCAAGTTGAATTTAACAAAAATCTGGATTCAAAACAGTTTGGCACCGTGTGCAAATCAAAGATGAAAGATTCTTGGTCTCTCTGAGCTTGGTTGTTTCCTGCAGATTTCATTATTCAAAAATCCTCAATGTATCAAGGACCCCACATTTCAACTCTGAGCTATAAATATTCTCCTTAATTGGCAAATCAGAGAGTACAAGGGAAGAAAGGATATAATCTATTGTATCTACATAGACATGGTGCATAACACTTTCCCCAAAGTTCTCATTAAACAAGATCTTATGCAAATCAATTTTATTCTCCCTTCTGGAGTAATTTTCTGTACCCTCGTATTATTTTCCAGTTTAGTATGTTTTAGATTCAACTTATCAGGGATTTGTGGTTAATTTTTCATACCTGAAGACATTCCACAGACTGAAGCACCCTATGCTGCCACTTGGACCAGGCTTTGCTTCTCCACCTGTTAAAGTTTAAAAGAAAGATTATTGTTTAAGGAAGAAGTCTGAGATCTGTCTCTGAACACAAAACATTTCTGTTCAAACAAAACATCATAACCCTTGCTTACCATTTCTTATAATCGTAAGTGGATACGAAGAAATGATTCTAGATACCATACTAATCTCCTATAAGATAAGCAGTAGTAACAGTTTGATCAGCTTGCTTGTAAGTGCAATAGCCACGCCATTCAGCTTTGGATATTCCATATTCTTCATACCTTCTAGAAGTAGAAGCAATTAAAAACCGGACATGCCACCAGCACTGTCTATTGTCAACCCAGTAAGAGCAGCATATGACATACGTCGGTACAACCAGTCTGATCTAACATAAAAGCCATAATGCTATTAACCTAATATGCTTTGTTAGGTCTGGCAAATTCACTAAGAAAAATGGAGAGCCATTTAAAGTACTGCGTGGGAAGTCTAGTGATCAATGTTAGGCACAATAATATCTTTGGATACACTGTTTTCTATAAGAATTGATTTAAGGAATGGTATTGATTTTCCTTTGTTCAAATTAAACTTGTGAACAGTTGGAGACATTGTCAACATTCATTTGCAATCAACTAGGCCAGAATATAAAAAGTATTTGATTTGTTTCCTTGCTATGGTAAAAATTATGAGCAATTTCATTTCCAATGTAATGAGAGCCGATTACTGGTCCCCAATGTCATTGTATTCCCCACCCTCATCCACCCCAAAAAGGTGCTTTGTAACTTTCATCAAATTCATAACTTTCTAATCATTCTGATCTATCCAGGAACTTACTTGGGATGTATAGAACAGTGTATTTTCTTTCCCAAAAGTTGTGTTTTGCAAAATGAGTGTTCTGCAAAATGAGTTGCTCCCAAAAAGGCCAGGGATGTTTCTCCCATTTAGAGAAATGGACTGTATTTTTCAGAATGGGAAGTAATTTATAATATTGTAATGCTACATTTGAAAAAATGACCATGTTGTTTTACACATATATTTTTAATCTAAGTAGAAAAAGGAAAAGTAGTTCATTTGATTATTCTTTAAAGATAAACAAGAATATAGTATACAATATATACAACTTTTTAACTCTTATTATATGATGCCTCTTCAGTAAGTTTCATCATGGCTAACTTGAATACTCTTTAATGTTTGGGTTGATGTATTTTAAGTCAAAAACAAGTTCAGCACAATGTGTCAATCAGTGCTTTTTTGGAGGGGGGGGGCTAATCTGAAGATAGCCCACTATTCTACAAAGCAATTTCATACAGGTAGAAAATAATAAAAGAAGGAAATGCTTGTATACCTCAATGTGTATGGATGGTCATTGGGAACCTGTCATCTCACTGATCTCCAGGGCTGATTCATTCACCAATTCATTCCTTTTAATATTTGTGTGGAGTTCAGATTCTTTCTTACTTTATTGAAATATGTAATATATCACATTCTTCAGACTTTTCTTATAGGTTCTGTTATGGGGCCTTGGAGATGGGCCTTCTCTCTGGCCATTCCTGTCCTCACGAACAGCTTTCCTCATTGATATCCACATGTACCTGTCGGCTTTTAGGAAATCTCTGAAGATCTAGCTCTTTCAGCAGATCCCAGCACAGCATAATTTGGGATCTGGTTTCTGAGTTTGATTGATGCTTATTAGTATTTATGGTTTCCCCAATGTTATTTGCTAAAAATTGCTATGATTAACTTCCTTTCGTTTTGGTTTTAAGGACACATTTATTATATGATTGTATATTGTCTAGAGCAGGGGTGTCAAACTTGATTTCATTGAGGGCTGCATCAGGACTGTGTTTGATCTTGGGGTGGGGTCAAGGTTGGCATGGTCAGGGTGGGCATGGCTAGTTCAACGTTACACATGTCTGGAGCACCTGTGGTGGTCCGGGTGTGCTGTGGCGATCCTTCCTTCCTTTCCTTCCCCTTTTGTTTTGTTTTGCTAGCCCTCTGCCAGCAAAAACAGAGCACAGGGGGATAGCATGTGGCCCCTGTGCTCCATTTTCGACTGTGACAGCCTCCTGCAGCCCTCTGTCAGTGAAAATGGAGCTCAGGAAGGCCTTCATGGGCTCCCTTTTCATTGGCAGAGGCATCGCAGGCCAGTCCTTTGCTGTTTTCAGGGCAGCCTCACGGGCCAAATCTAAGCACCCCATGGGCTGGAATTCAGATGCCATGTCTTGAATTTGACACCCCTGGTCTACAGCTGTCACAGAAACGAAGGTGACTGATAAACCAGTGAAATAAATACATCTTATATGACATACTTTGCCAGGTCTATATCTCTGAATTTCAAAATGCATACATACTGTTACAAATGTGCTTCCATCATAACAGTGATTGCCCCTGTAGATGCCATACACTAAACAAACAAATAAATATTCTTCCATATATTTTAACTGGAACACAGGATTTTTCATTTTTCCTATAATGGACAAAAGATGATGTTTTCCAAGATTTACTCTCCCACGCTTCTGGCAAACAAGATCAAGGTCTAGAGATGGCAGTAAAGAACAGTAAGTTAAGAGTCAGACAAGCAGAATTTAGAACTTTGAAGCATAGGGTTAAAAAACACAGGTGTTAAAAATGGTATACTAAAGAACTGGGTCTCATACTAAAATAAAAATCATCTGTACCTAGGAGGGATCCAGATAACTATCTGTAGAAAAAAGGGGAATCTTGAGAGCCTCAAGATTTGTGGTAACTGAAGCCTCTGCCAAAAACAACTTCCATGTTTTCTGGATATATTTTGTCAGAACATGAACGGTTGGGTTATTGCTGCATCTTCTTTTGCTTCAATTCACTTCCCTTTCAAGAGACTCTGGACTATCCTCTCCTCTACATCTGACTCTGGTCTAGACCAGAGATGAAAAGAATGTAAGTTTGGATCCTAGCAGACTACCTGTACTAGCCACCAATACAGATGGGTTGGAAGGACTTATTTCTTCTCCTTAACTTTGAACAAGATCTTTTAGGGACTTCCCCACAAATATGATACCCTCAAAGGTTGAAGACTTCCTCTAGCATTTGCACTCTTTAAGTTTTGAAACACAGATATCTCGGAGTACCTGCAGACATAGCTAAGAGCTTCAGTCAGTTCCAGGTAGTATTAATTTGGTCTGGCCAATTGTTTAACAAATTGAGAGACTGCCAGTAATCTTTAGGAATTATTTGTAGAAGTTGTTTGGACCAGGCACATCAATTTATAGATTTTTAATGGAAAATCTGACTGCAAACTTATCCAGAAATCTGTTCTTATTGGTTTTTCTGAGATTTCACTGTATTTATTAAAACAGATTTATATGGCTGCCCAACTCACACGCTGAGTCAACTCACTGACTCTGTGCAGAACAACTTACAACATTAAAATCCACTACACTTTTATAAAACCCATAAAACCTCACCTTCCCTCTCCCCATTGCAGCAGCAAATACTCTCACCAACTACAACTTCCTTGTCCTATCTGTATGAGCCTTCTCTCTAACTTTATGTCTTACAGATATGCAGAATTATGACTTCCATCACTCAAGACAGCTATGGCTCCTAAAGAGTAATCAACCAACACAACCAAAAGGCACAAGATTAGAAAAGAGTGGCCAATGGAAACATTTTTGACATGAAACACAGGTGTTGGTTTTTTTTTTGAAAGGTAAGCTGGAAAACCTATTATTTCCCAGGTTATCCTTTTTGGTATTCTATAAAAATGCATTTTTAGCCAATACTTAATTGTTTCCTTTTAGAACAGGTTTTATCCATTTAGAGAGTTTTCATTTTTACTTTCACAGCATATTTTAGATAGGTTATGTTTTGACGAGAAAGGTAAAAGGTACCTTTACAAAAGGTAAAGACCCTTTTCTATTTTTGAGAGGCATTTTAGTTTTTCTTGTTTTTGCTTCAACAACATTTTTTCTTATACAGCTTTGATTCTAGAATGTTAAAAGAATGAAACTGAAGCCTAGTAAAAACATTTAGATCTGATTCTCAGGAGATGTCTTAAGAATTATATATTCTATTATTACTGCTTTACAAATATGAATTTGAATTCCAGTACAATATCTTTGAAAAATGTAACAATGCATTCAAAACAAAATTGTCAGTAAGTTAAAAGTGAAAATGCAAATGCTTTGCTTCTAAAATAAATACATTTGTTACTGTTTGGTCACATAGTTTACATTAGAAATGATAGTATAACATCTAAACAATTTGGTGCTGAAAACACTAAGTTCACAGTATCTCAGCTGAACAAATTGCTCTAGTCTAATCACACATGCAATGCACAGATTTTATTACTATGTATAAAAGAGCAACACCAATGAGGAACTGAACAATAAAGACATTAATGTGCTCATGTTCTCAACTTACAAGTTTGTTGAGCGTGTCAAACGCCAAAAAGAATGACCCCAACATTTGAAA
Organism: Laticauda colubrina; assembly: GCA_015471245.1. Taxonomy (NCBI): domain Eukaryota; kingdom Metazoa; phylum Chordata; class Lepidosauria; order Squamata; family Elapidae; genus Laticauda; species Laticauda colubrina. The sequence continues at coordinate 12,332,709 of BLBF01000072.1, forward strand.
GAAATAAAACTTTTCAGACTATACAAATCTGGATAATTTTAAGGTCTTTTAAACATGAAAGCAGTTGTTTCTGAACATTTTAAAAATAAACTGTTTATTGTGACAGTAAAAGAAAAGTGTTCCATAGTTTTTCAATAAAACTTGTGGATTTATTGTTTATTGAGTTTGTTTGCTTTCTTAGAATCCAAACCGTGCTTTAAAAGTTTTTGCTTCTGAGCTCTTTCTCAGTACCTCTTTCTTGCAGGAAAGGCTGAATCAAAACTGGGCATGCTCAGTAGGAGGAGGGACTAAGCATTTGATTGACTCAGCCTTTCAAGCAAGGAAGCAGAACCAACTCACTCTTTGGATTCTCCAACCAACAGAGAATTGTATGTTTACACACTTCCTACGGATGGTTAAAAAAAAAAAAAAAAAAAGGTTTGGTTTAGATCAGTGGTTGCCAACTGGGGAGCTGCAGCCCACTGGTGGTCCATGAGAAAATTTTGCTGGTCCGCACTTTTGGTCTGGGCATCCAACCTTCATTGCCAGCTTGTTGCAGGACAGAGGGGAATTCTGGGTTGGGTTGAGCTGAGTGCGGTGGAAGCCCCATAGCTTGTTTCGTCGCTGATTGTAGAGGTGAGTGCTCGAGCTTCTCTGGGCTCGACACCCCCCCTTCGGCCTTTACACAAGAGGAGTTCCTGAGAGACGTCAGAGTGTGTCTTCTGACCCCCCGGAGCTCACCCGCAACTCTCCAACACTCCTCCAGTCCTGGCTTGATGAGCTGGGGGGGGGGGTGTTGAGAAGCCCGGACATCTCTGGTGCCCCCCTGCATGACCCCAGGCATTGGGGAAGGCACAGGCAACAGAAAGTGGCACTTTTCAAAGGCTGCAGCTTGTGTCTTCTGTTGTCTGTGCTTTCCTCGATCTCAGCTCTTTCGCCCAGCGAGAGCTATGGATCTGCTTGCTTTTCCTATGCCTTCCCCGGGCAGCAACGGCTGGGGCCACAGGGGGGGGCAGCAGAGCAGAGCACCGAGAGGGATGAGAAAACTGACGCCCATGCCCCATTCTGAACCTCTGAACTAGATGGTGAGCGCAGACTTGCCCACTCCCACCACCACCAGCCAATACTTTTCCTGCCCCAGGCCGTCCCTACAGCCCGCAACCATCGAGGAAGAGGAGGCCAAGAGAGACAAGCTGGAAGGTGCAGGAGTGCCGCACAAATACAAGTAGTGCAGCGCTCCTGCACCTTCCAGGTATCTCCATCGCTGCTTCAGCCCGCCTGTTTCACCAGCCCCCTTTTGCTACAACAGCATTATTACCTCGTCCTGGCTGGTGAGGGCTGCACTTCTTTTTGCATGTTGTATCACTCACAAATTTGCACATTACACCTGCCAGCCCCAACGGCGGAGATTTCCGACCCCACCATGGGCTGGTCCCATATTCCAGAGCTGCAGTAGTCACAAGACTGGCCCTTTGGTCATCCCAGAGCAGCTCATTCATGGCAGGCCGGTGCACAGGCCAGTCCTGTGACTACTGCAGCTCTGGAAAATGGGACCAACTTTCCCACCAATGTCAGCAAGCCACTGTCAATCAAAATTCATATTAGCAGTCCACGGGATTTGAAATTATGAGTTTGGTGGTCCCTGAGACCCAAAAAGTTGGCAACTCCTGGTTTAGATTGCAACAATCAAACCAAGGTCAGGTTAGTATATTACATGGATCAAATAAAGCAAAAATAAAGCTGGCTTTAAAATATTACTGTTACATGTAGGAGAAAACAAACCTGTTCCATGATAGGAATCACCTCCAAAACTATCCTCCAATACCAGGATTTGTCACCAATTCAAAGTACCAGCTGCAAAAGTAAAATCAACTTACCACTGTGGTGATTCCTAACTCTTGTTCAGCTTACTTCAATAAGGTTTACATCTGACTTTCCTTCTTAAGAGTTATAGCAACTTCTCAAACTTTTCTATCCCCCTCCTTCAAGAGACATAAATTACTTCTGAGTGAAATGTAATAAAAAACTTTTTGAGTCTTTCTTTCACACTTCATCCACTCTTCTGGCGGTCAACAGGAGTTATTTTGCCTGCTTTCAACATTAATCCAGTTTTATAGCACTGCTTTTTTATATTGCACAAAAGGAAATTTTAATTCTTGTGCTGTGTTTATGACTGCAGGTTGACAAACCTTCTCAAGCTCAGACTCCTTCAACTAACCTGGCTTTGATTAAGAATTCCAGAAGTTCAAGTTTATATATCTAGAGGACAACCAAATTATGAATTGTTGCTCCAGACCTAATTCTTTGCTTCTCACTATTTCAAAATCTTTTCTCCCACCTTTGGATTCCTATTATACTTTTCGTTAAGAAATGCTTTCAGGCCCCAAATTGCGTAAAACAGGTACTGTTACATAATTACTCATATAAACAGTGTCAAATTATGTGAAATTTTACAGATTCATAAATAAAATAAAAATTTGTTTTAAATTAATTTTAAATACACCATATAACACCAACATTATTCAGGAGATCCTGGATCATATTTTCCAATTTATTTGCAGCCATGGGGTTGGGTGTGGTTAAAAGCAGAATTAATCCTTTCTGCACAAAAAAGGAATTTCATGTTAAATGGCCTGATCACTTTATAAATAACCCTTTAAAAGGCACAATTGTCATCTTGCCCCTTTTGCAAGGCAAAGCCTAAACTCCCATTTTAATTCTCACACTTCTTTTAAACAAACTATCCTCGTGACCTCAGGCAGAACATAAACTGGAATAAAGGGCTCCTGGGATTTAGTATATATTATCATTGGTTTGCTGCAAGGCAAACATCTTTTGGAATATTTGTGAGTTACATTTCTGGAGAAAACTATTACTATATTTTCTATTAGTTCAAAAACTTTGTAATAGAGTCATGACATTTTTGTAAAAATAAAAAGTTAAATATTATAATTATGGATCTTCTACATTACATTTTTCTTTTGTCCTATAGTTTAACAGTAGAAAAAGTAAAATTAAGATTAGGAGGCAACTGATTGGAAAAGAATGAATGCAATAAATGAAGTTGTCTTAACAGACTTCATTTTCATTTCAACATCACTGATGTGTAAATATAGATGGGTAAATATACATGTTTATATAAATGAATTTTACTTGGAAAAAGGAAATGTAATGTTTACATCAATACTTCATGAAAAGAATGGACTTTAAAAGACATAAGATGGCAAGAATATGGAATGAAGTTAGATTATTAATAATTTGGACCCTCTTTTACATACAGAATGCATAATGCACAATGCACAGGCTTCAGGATTGCCAGCAAGGTCAATAAAAGGAATTGCATCTGATCTAAATAACTAACATACTGTAACCCAAAATACTATTTCAAAAGAAACACCTCAGAAAAGATATATCAGGACAAATAATATAAGTGAACAGTTACCCTAATTATTTATATTACTGATATTAGAAGTGCTGTGAAATGTAAAGAGTTACTGAAGTAAAGATGATCATATAAATTGTTTAAATAAACAATAAACATGCAACTATGAACACTCAAAAATGCAGCCCTCCATCTGCAATATGTAATTAAAAATATTGGCCTACTCTGCAGGGTTCTGAAGATTACTGAGTCATTCTGTCATCTGAACATCATATAAAAATAGAAATCATTAAATGGATCTACTGAAACAACTAAGTAATGTTAATACTAACCAGCAGTTTTAGGTAAGATGTCATTTCTACTAATCCAGGGGTGTCAAACTCACATCGTCTCGTCGTTGTCATATGACGTATCAGGACTTTACCTCTTCTTTGCTAAACCGGGTGTGGGAGTGGCCAGTGTGTGGTGAATATCGTCTGCGGCCGGGATTTTGACAGCCCTGTACTAATCCTTGAAATGCTACCGTAGTAACTGGTCCCAAATGTTCTCTTTGTAATTATGTGCTTGATCATTGAACTATGCTTCTTTCCATTAACAGTAATCCCTTATCAGACAGCGGTTACATTTAATCAACTTTCTCCAATATTTTAACTTTTTATTACCCCCAATTCCGTTAGGAAATAACCAAAACCTTGACCCCATTAGGATAGATAGGACAACATTGAAATGTGGAACAAATATTCATCAGCTTTTAGACACTACACATTTAATTCAAATCTCTTGATTTTTGTAACACAAAAATAGAAGTGGTGTATCTAAACCAATCGAGATTGACAAGTGACACACAGCAAAAAAAAACAACATTTTTTTTTTTGGGGGGGGAGGAAGAAATGTCTATGATCCAATGATGTTTTATTTAATTATAACAAGTTATCAGAACTTCAGTATTTCTTCTAAAACTGAAGAACCATAACAAGACATTTTTCAACTTGTACGTAGAATTCTTTTTAGACAAACTGCTTTTTTTTTAAATGTGCAGAAGAGGCAAATCATTTATGCAACAGCATCACAATTTCAAATAATGTTCCTAAACCCTGACAAATAATGTCTAGGCAGTAGCTCCCAGCCCTGGGATACACTGGTGAGGGGGGAGGGGGCAATGTTAACCACTTTAGTCAATATCACAGTCCCCTCCCCTAGGCTTGAGAAACTCCCTTTATCATTCAGAGAAACCATGGTCATTCCACAGGCAAGTGCCCTTTCAGGATACTTTTGCAGGGTATTAATTCCTACCTTCATAGCATCTAAAGAGAGAGGAGAAAGAAGTGCAGTGGGTAACAAAGAGCCAGCCTGCTGCATATACCTGCTGCAGGAAAAGCAGCATTTCCAACAGGAAGTGAACCTCTAGAGGTCAGGACAAGCCATAGAGCGCAACTAAGGAGGGAGCTTGCTGGAGCTGTGAACTCAGGAAGGTTCTGCTGGAAGTGTAGAGCCCCCTAGCATTAGCAGCTGTTGCAGCTGCCCGTGTCTAGCGCCAGCCGGTCAGCCACCAAAACTGCAAGGGGAGCGTTGTTGCATGCTCATCCTCTTCCCTGTCTCAATACAACTGGGTGTTCACCTGCCCTCTTTATGCAAGAACATTCCCAGCATGGCCAGCTCAGCTAAAAATGAGTGGATTATAGCTCCCCGCTTAAAGGAGCTGTTCAAGGCAAGTGAAAATACTGGACATGCTCGTTTCATATTTTCTCAAGCAAGGCAAAGTCAGATGGAAATGTTGAGTTGTTCAAATTGTTCAAGAATAGGATGAACCAAGTGATTCAAGGGTGAGGGTGTTAGGGAAAACTACATATTTTGTTGGTAATAATAACAATATCACAGTATTTTTTTTTACTAGTTCTATTTTTGTTTCCTTAATGGTAGCTTGATAATCAGTAGTTAAGATTGTCAAGATATGAAGAGAAATGTCACATATTCAGCAGCTGTTAAAAAAAGAGAGAAAAATAATATGGGGAAAATTAAACCCACCACAGAATTCTTCAAAAGCATGCATGATTCTGCTATTTACACCGTAATAAATGGAAGACACACAAAAACACAAAATGAGATTCATGACAAATTTACACACAGATAATGTTTGAAGCTACTTTTCAAAAGGGACAAATTTGAGCGAGTGCAAATATGTCAGCAAAATATTCCAGCAACATTAGATCACTAAAATAAAGTTCAACAGTGGTTATGTTAACTTGGACCAATATCTTCTAAAAATGTTTTAATTCAGCTTTGTATAGAAATGGATTTTTTTTAAAAGCATTCCACTTAGTTTATTTTTATGAAAAAATGTAATTATTTTACATTTGTGTTCCTCCTGGAGGAGGAGGATTACTTTAAATCTTGGCCCCCTCCAGATGCTGGAAGTTCAGTATTAGCCACATGTGATAATTTATACCTAGGTTTTCTGTTCTACTTCAGTAATAACTTGTTTTCCTCAAACATAATCAGCAGCTTTGCTCAAGAGAGGAATGCAATCAATGTCTGGGATATGCACAGTGATTCCTTGTTGCAGGAACACTGCTTTGCTTGTTGCTTTATCACTCTTTGTTCCACTTCCTCCAACTATGCTCATGGAAGCTCTAAGTATTAAACACAAAAATATTTCAGTCATAAGAAACTGGTTTTTCTAGATAAAACCATGAGTTGATCTGTAAGTCTAGTGTCAAACTCAAGGCCCGGGTGTGTGTATGCTTAGATCTGGCTCGCAGGGCTGCCCCGGAAACAGCGAAGGACCAGCCCGCAGTGCCTCTGCCACGGAAAATGGAGCTCGGGAGGGCTGTGTACCCCAAGGTCAAACACAACCCTGAGGCGGCCCTAAATGAAATCGAGTTTGACACCTCTGGTCTAGAGGTATCAATAGCTATGCTATCCATGGAATCAGGCAGCATTATTCCTCAGCCATACCTGGAGAATCCAAGATTTAATTTGGGACATTTGTTTGATTTTTATCTTCCCTTAATGAGTTGATAAGTAACTCAGGGCAGTAACATACCTAATACTCCTTCCTCTTCCTATTTTCCCCCCACAAGAACCCTGTGAAGTGGATTGGGCTGAGAAAAAATGAGTGGCATCCATAGGGCATTTATGTCTAAGGAAGGACTAGAACTCACAGACTCCTGGTTTCTAGACCTGTACCTTAACCACTACTCCAATCCAGCTCTCTACATGCTAAAGTACTTCTATAGCAAAAGATCCTCGCGGGGCAAGAGTAGGAACATATGAATGTATCAATGTAAATTTTTCCCCCGAAAAGAAACCGCTTATTTCATAACAATATAGAACAGTAATAGATCCTTGGGTCATATTGGGTTTGGAAATCCCCTGAATCAGAGATACAAAAGAACAGAGGACAAAAAAACAGAGATTAAAAATCCCCTTGAAGTTGATTTGTTTTTAAAATGTGGACACAAGATTTCAGCAGCATTTTCATTTTTTCAATATTTCCAATCTTTTTAAAAAGAAAACATCCCCCCCCCCAAAAAAAAAATCCCTTCCAAGAAAAGCATCCAATTAGGGTTGCAGGGATTGAGGAGTGTCTTTCTCTGTCGCATACACATACATAGCCACGGTTCCTAATTTTTGTCTAAGTCCACTTGCCAACAAGTTACTATATTGGAGTTGCAATTGAAACCATTTCAGATTGTTAAATTTATGAACAGTTCTATGGTTTGACAGAGGTGATTTTTATGGATGACCTCAAAGTTTAAAAAGAGCTAAAAGCAGAAGGGGGGAAGAAAGAGAAAACGAAGTTTTGTTATATGGATCTGGGGGATGGGGATGAACTCATACTTGCTATAAAAACTCTTTCTCTCTTGAAATTGCCATTTGACTCAGAATATCTGTGTATTCCCCTCCATACAGAAAAAGATCATGCCCGAAAGAGGAAATTCTCATCAGGAAAACATCCACAACTATCAAGAATGAATTGCAATTCTCTCCCTCCCTCCTTCTCTTTCTCTCACACACTCCCCAAATATGTTACTCATTGATCATACTTTTCCTTGATAACTAAAATTCCATGGGCTTCCATAATCATTAAAAAAAAGCCTCATTAATCTGAGAACATTATAAAAAAATCAAGAAACCCACATAAAGTCATTGATAGTCAAGGCAGGAATGGCAAATGCATTATGGTTGGTTGCACAGCTCACCAGATTATTATTATTGTAAGTTTTGTATGTAATGCAGCACATATTTCAGATCCCAGCAGACTAAAACAGTCCCAGATCCTACATGAAATTCCTGTCACAGATCTCTTGTATGACATTTTGACTGTTTAGAACAAATAATTTGCAACAATTACAGGCCTTTGGGAATGACCACCACATTGCATAGTGAATGTAGTATGTTCCCAAGTCCAGCTCCCCTGCTAGACAGATCACAGAACCGCTGTGTATTTTGTGTTTGGGTCACAATAAGCACAATGATTTTTCAACAAGCAGCTTTTACCTTCTGCTCACAACCACTTGGTATTGGAAAATCATAAATTTGCCTATATGCAAACTAGGCCTATGCCGGTAACTCACCTGTGCTCTCAGGGATTACTGAGACTAATAACTACTACTGAGTATAAATAATTATTACTGAGACTAGTAACTAATAACTTTGGTGACAGAACTGTCCAGCATAGGCAAAGGGGTACTTTAGAGAATTGACTGTATTCTGTTATATTATTTACATTATTTTATCTTTGATTATCTCATTTCAACTGGTAAGTGTCCAAGATCTCCTCTGAATCATTCATCATCAAATCCTGATGAACATATGGGTGATCTGTTGTTGTATTATTGTGGGATATTTTAAATTTTTCCAGTCTAGTCTACAGCCCTGGGATTTCCAAATGGTTCCTCATCCAAATACCTGCCCAGATCATTTGCTATGAATTAAAGAAATAAAAATGTAACAATTATGCATACTTCACAATATATTTGGGTGGGCCTTGGAATATAATCTATTCATCTCATGATTGGGCACATTTGCTGGGTGAATTAGGTAAATGACCACACAAAAGCCATGCTATTATTTTTATAGATAAAACTTTGGGAGTTGCTGGGATACACCTAAGCATGTGATGTACAGAATTTTAAAAAATCATACAAGCATTTGCTGATGAAAATATTAACAGTGGCTTTGGGTAAACAAGAGCTAAAAGAATTCTTTCTCTTTTGAATATGATACACTTTATTATGCTTTCATCTTTCTTCCCTCTTCCTTCTGCATTATGCTTATAAATTTAAAAGTGTGAATTACTTACTTTCAGCCTACTAGCTGAAAAGTAGAATACAAATACAGATATAAAAATAAGAAAACTAGCAAAGAGCTTCAAAATCAATTACTTTAAGCCAGCAGGACTGCATACTGATTGTATCCAAACTTTTATTTGGATAAGCTGTATGTATTGCCATATATTTTCAATGAAAGTGAAAAGATATATTTTTCAGAAATGGAAAATATCCCTAATCAATCAGTACAACATTATCAAACTGGGAAGTGTCATGACTATATTCCTAATCAACTGTAAAATTAAAACTTGTAAATGTACAATCGCATGTAAATGAGTACAGATCTTCAAGCACACTACAGTAATGTTTCTAATATCCCAATATTTCCCTTAAAGTCTCAGTAAGATAAATGTGCTTTATTTACTGAGTTATTCCATCTTTAAAATATATAAATTTCCCCCGAATAGCTATTGGGCTATGCTTTAAATATTTTGCAACATGAAGTTTAAGATATGCTAATAAAATACCCTTGGTAGTTGAATAATGCAATTCTTGGTCTGTAATCCTATTCAATCATTATGTAAACAAACCCAAATGAAATAACTGGAACTAAATTCAAAGTAGAATGGTATAGAACACCTTCAATCTCAAGTTCAATTCCTTTTCACTGTTAAAAAATTGTATCATATATCGATACAATATAAAAATAACATGATTGATACAATACTGCTTTAATTTGAAGCAATTTTACAATTATTTTTCTTTGCAGATAATATACAACATACAATGCAGTTAAGATTTCTGAAATAAAAGCAGAAAACTAATGCTATAAGAGTTATGAAAATACAGGTAAGTCTTCATGTACTGTAAAAATGCAATTACAGTCTTTAAGGCATAACTTATTTTGCTTTCAAGCCATGGGAAGCAAAAGAACTATTTTCTCTAAATGTAATACTATAGTAAAACATTCTTCCCTATTGGCACTTTCCAGATATTTGAGACTGAAAATTAGCCAGTGATCAGATCCTAATAACTACAGTGCAAATAATATATCTGGGAAGCCACAAGCTGTGGAAAATTGCATTACATTAGACTAGCAAGAAGAGTGGAACATTTTACAGCATTATACTTTCATATTTTGTATTAGAGTTCAGTCCCAATTAGACTTGAAGCAGTTGAAGTTGTTTTGAACATATGGCACACCAACTTTCTTGGCCAATCAAGTTGGTGCAAATAATCAATTCCAAATAATTTGCTATGAACAAGCCCTCTCAATCTCTTAATATGTGATGCTTGTTTTGACCAGGAACCAATTAATTAGAAACCCTGATTTGATTCTTGATATTCAGTTGAAGTTGCCTGCTTTTTCCAAAGGGAAAGTAATATAAAAATTAAATTAAATAAAAAAATGAAGCCTCATATGAATTCAGAAGTTTGAAATTTTCATTTCAACATTGTGCAATGACTGAGAAGCATATAACTTACCAAAACAATTGTAATCATATTGAATATTCTTTTATGGAAAATGTTTTAGCATGCAAGAGTTTTAAGCAATTATCATTAATTTCCCCAGCAACTCCTAAGATAAATAATATAATGGTTTTATATCCAAGGAGCAAAAAAAAAAAAGCAAGCATGGAAAAGTTATTTCAAATTGAATCACTATCAATATTCAATTTTAGAAGTTGAAATTTGATTTATTAGCAAAGCTGAGAGTAGCAATGGAAAAACTAAATAGTTATATTGTCTTTTGCAAAATAAATAAATTTAATAAATAATCACAACAATCTGAATAACTAGGAAGGTAATTTGGTGGTTCTGATCCACCAAATTTGCTACACTACTTTTTGCATAGATTTCTTTCTTATTTTTACTGGGTTTTTTCAGTCTTAATTTGCAAAGAAACTATCATTTTTCAAAATTATAGTTCATGTACTTCAGAGACGAAGTAAAAGTAAGAAGGGAAAAATGAGAAAACAAAGAGAAATTGCAAATGTTTCCAAATTAGTCCAGACATTTAAAGATCCACCTGTCCAACATCAGTGTCTGAATTTGGCATTAAAAATCTTGGATTTTTAGACATTTTCTCCAGAGATTTTCTCCAGATTCTCTTGCTGTGTTAGATGAAACATATTGCTGTACTGGGTTGCAGTCACTATACAATATTGATGGGTGTGGCTCTTTTTGTGGCAACCCCTGATCTTCACCTGGTCATCAGGAGTTTATTTTCACTGTATTGATTTTTATTCTTTTTAACCTTTAAAAATAATATCCATCTAATGAATTATGTTTTTTTGGCAATTAGTTGTCCTAATAATATATTTAATGTTTAAAGAATATATTTAAATAGTGTTACATGATTAAGCTTACTGTGGCATGACTACAGTTTATCTTTTTCATGGCTAAAATTATGATTTTTCTGAACAAGCTCTTGTAAATTGTTTTTGTTAGTTTGCTTATTAAAAGCTGTTATCATTAAAATATTCACTTAATTAAACCAATGCATCCATTCACCAATTATAATACTGAATATGTTGCTTAATAGTTATTTAACATTACATTAGTTTCTTTTTTTAATCCTAGAGTTTTTCTGCAAAACTTTTTTATTTTGGAACAGTTGACTATCAATCCATTGGTCACAACAGTAATTGATGGACTGACTTATTGCCCAATTTATCACCCAAGCCAGAAATTATGCACAGAGAGAAAGGGATTTGCTCAAAATCAGGCAGCTGGCTTTCGTGCCTAAAGCAGGACTAGAACTCTTCTGTCTATGGAGATTCTCAGTCATCCAGGTCATGGTTGTCCCAAAGGTGTTTTTTCAAGAGGCGACTAGACTTTCTGGCTTTTCTTTGAAGACATTTCACTTCTCATCCAACAGCTGAAGAAGCTTCTTGGATGAGAAGTGAAACATCTTCAAAGAAAAACCAGAAAATCTTGAAAAAGCATCTTTGGGTCACAGTCTCCTGATTTCTAGTTGATGCCCTCACTACTAGAAAAATTGCTACTCATATTTTTTTAAAAAAATGCTATAATAGATTTTCATTTGTTTTGGGAAACTTCAAATGTTATGATTCAAAACTTTCCAGAAACCACATTTCACTGATAGAAAGACTGTTTGATGGGTAATGACGATATTATTATAGTGGAATAGCAATTTTCAATACTTTAAAGTTTTATTTTTAAATGAAGAATATTGCCTTACTTCTCTAGAAAAGCTACAGCAAGGAATGAAATATGCAGAATAAAACCTCATTTATAGTAGAAAATTGAACTATGAAGTGAAATTGATTTGACACTAGTGTAAAAGTTCTAAGCATGTATCATTTTAAGATAATTTAGAATTCACAATGAGACAATTAGTTACTCACCCAGCTACTCAAATATGTTTGATGCTAAAATAAAATGTGTAATAAGTACAAAAAATTGTATCTTTATTAGCTACTTCAATTAAAATGAAGTTACATTATTATCCTGACAGCTAATAAAAAGATATATTTTTCTTTGACAAGAATAAACTATTACATGTATGTGGTAGCTGGCACCTAATAAAAGTCTACTTATACAAATTCTGCATTAATTATAAGAGATGCCACCCAACATGTTACTGTCACAAAATATTGGCATAGTTTTCAAGTTGCTTTTCCATTCATATAAAAGGGACAATTGTAATTCTTCATCTATTTGCAGAATGCTATTTGCAGCCCCTTCGCATATTCAATGAGCCCCCCCCCCCCTCAAATTTCCATTTTTTTTCAGGGAAAAAAGCCAAAGCCTCTTTCCATGAACTTAAAATTGTTATATTTTTAGAAGATCCAAGCCAAAGCAAATGTTGTTCGGAAATATCAATTAAAACTTGTGCTAAAATTGTAAGCAGCTCACACACATAGTCAGAATGTTCACCTTCATCCCAAACACAAGCATATCAGCAAGCATACCTTCTATTTGATACAGCAAACTCCATCTCTTCCATGCTATGACATCACAAAACATAGGTGGGACTGCAGCAAAATTCTAGTGGAAAAGGCATGTAGTTTGACCAGCAGGAGAGAAAGTTTAAAATAGATTGCCCAATTACATACTAGTTCCCTTCTTTGTAACTGAAGACCTTCAATTGCCAAGAGAATCAAACTATCATTGCCAATAGCAGGATTTTGATATTCATTGTGCTTTTTTCCAATTTTTTTTCTAACTAGGGACTGTAATCTGAGCACATTGATGTTAAAACCTTTTTACATCGTTTACATATTAATTTTAGATTAAAAATAATATCACAATTAAATGCAAGTGCACATGTGTGACAATATTTCAACATGGTAACTTAAAAAGGAAATGGTCAGATAGCTTATAAGTCAGAAACATTACTCATTATTATATTCCAGTAATATGAAATAGAGCCAACACCAAGGCTGCATGAGATTCCCATAGAAATATATCTGATTAATGTCAAGCTCACCAAGAGGAATCCACCTGTCCATCTAGCCAAAAAAAAAATTGATGTTGTCCAGTATTTGGCAAGTCACAAATCCATTTACGAGGCTGAATATCACAAAGGCCTTTTTTGAAGGCTCCAGTCATGGGCCAAAAAAGAGAGGTAATGAAAATCAATATAGTCATCATTTTACTTTTTTAAGAAATACTGTAATCTAGCAGTACCCTCCCAAGAGGAAGGTTGCAGAGGTACATACCAAAAACTTTAGCATGTCTTTTAACTTGTTAACCTACCAACACCTTTTGGCTCCACCATTACCAAGATATTAACTCACAAGGATAAATCTTAGTGCAAATAACACTTTACCCCCATTCTCTTGGTAACCAAGCACCCTTTTGCCCATACAAATATCCTCCAATCTGTCTTCCTTTTTACCCATGCTCCTTTTCCCCCATTATCCAACCTTTCCACTCTCAGCCTTCTGTTACCTTTCAGCTGTTCAACACTAAGGGCCTTCTCCCTGGGACAGGTGCATCTCCCACATCACCATCCCCATGTCCTCCTTTCCAACATCTTCACGCCTTCTCCCAGCCTGCTAGATCTGCTGCCCCAAAGAAAAACTAGTCCCTATCTTCATGAAACTCTTTACTGGCTTTGCTCCAAGAAAGCTTCCACCCCTCACAGCCCCAGTATTCCTCATCCCCTTTCCTCCCTTCCCTGCCACCAAAGGGGACAGGCTCCAAAATGCACCAAGGCCATCCTCCAAAGATCCTCTGGCAATGACCCTCCCCACAATTCCTCCCTCAGCTCTGCAGGCTCTCATTGCCTGGGTCAACCCTGCTGGACCCCAACCCCCAGAATGCCCCAAGTCTCAAGGCATCCTCTGCAGCCTCATCCATCCCCTCCCCAAGGACCCTCCCCACATTGCTCAGCCCCACAACCTCCCTATACTCCTCCATTGGACTCTCCAGCTGAACCTCGACCAGGCACCCACTTCCCTCCCTCCCTCTCAGATCACCTCTTGGCCCCGCCTCCAGCCCCGCCCACTCACTCTGGCGCGCGGTCCTGGCCCCTCCTCCTTGGCCGCCGCCATTTTGGGGGGCCCGCCGCCGCCGCCGCCGTCAATGGGGAGGGGGAGGGGGAGGCTGTCCTCTTCCTCGCTCCCAGGCCGAGGGGAACGGGCGTAGGTGCTGCCCCCTCAGAGGGCGCTCCGGGAAGGTCCCCAGCCGCCTTCGGAAGGCGCGCGAGGCGGCGGGTGAGCTGGGGCACAGCGCCTTCCTCAGGAGCTCGAGGGGTCCAAGCCTTTCACGGGGAGAGAAAAAAGAAAGCAAAGAGAAGCAAAGCAACAAAGCCCAAACTGAGACGACGGTCGGCGGGACCCTCCAGGCCGCTCGACCCTCTTAAAGCTGCAGAGACCTGCCCAAGCCGAGAGGGGCGGGGAGAATGCTAGTGCGCAGGCGTCAAGCGCAGGCGCACGCCCCTCAGCCCGTTGCCCTGCCCTTTTTTTCGGGCCCTCCAGGTCTCCTCCCTTGCGCGCCGGCGCAGTCGAGACCCATGCTGTGGAGGTTGGAGCACGTTACAACTGGTCTTAGAATGGCGCCCTCTTAAAGGGCCACACACCCTTTTCTGGTGGAAGAGCCCAGCCAAAAAGTGGGTCATGAGGAATAGTCATGAGCCAATAGGAAGTTAAAATTAAGAAACTCAAGGGGGGATTTGTATTAAGAGATGGGTTTGGCTTTACTAGTCATTGGAAAGGGCAAGACTACCTCGCCACTCTAGATCATCCTGGTGCTGGATGGTCCTTTGCTCAGGCGCTGAGGCGTCGCCATAACATCTTTGGCCTTAGCTGTTTACTACCAGCCTTCTAGCCTTTTCTTTTAATTAGCCAAGTATTTCTAAGCCATTTTTCCCCACACACAGGAGTGCCACTTCCAGGGCAAAGGACCTTACTCCTTGGTGAAGGATCCAGATTCTATTTAAGTCCCTAAAAGCAAATAAATATATATATCATTGATGGATGCAGAGGTGGTATTCATTAGGTTCTGGCCAGTTCTGGAGAACGGGTAGTGGAACTTTTGAGTAGTTTGGAGAACCAGCAAATACCACCTCTGACTGGAGATTTTACAGTATCCTTCCCCTGCCACGCCCACCAAGCCATGCTCACAAGAACCAGTAGTAAAAAAAAAATGTGAACCCTACCACTGGATGCATTAATAAAAAGGTCTTGTTGATAAATAATGCAACAAGGTCTCATTGCTAAATAGTGCATGACCTATGGGAGGGTATGAAAAGTTAAATGTGCCTTTAGCTGCTTTTGGAAGGCCAACAAGCACAGTGGTCCAACTGGAGCCTCATTTAAATTTTGGGTAAGCTTTGATCATAGTGAGCGTCCCTTTTTGGGTGAGCGAATATCCAGTTCTTTTAAAAAATAGTTGCTTCCCGGGGCCAAAAAGGATCTAGTATCTTCAAAAAGTTGCCCACAATTGAACCTCTCCATATCTGCACACTTCCTCTGTCATCTGACAGTGTTTATTTTAATGCCTACATCAAACTATATGTTTTGGGGCTCTGGCGCTGATCTCTGGCAATATATCTAAAAATATGTATCCATACATATATATCAAATTTTGAAACAGAAGATAATCCATCTTCTTCAGAGTGACTAGGCAACCTCTGTTTCATAAAACTTCTCAACTGAGATCTCACCAAAGTGAAAATTTTCGTGGAGTCGGTTGCAGTTAAAAGGTGAATGAATATTGTGGCTTCTTATAATCTTAAAATATTAATTATGGGTAAAATGGGGCAGCATTCCACAATTGCTATATCTTAGTTTCTGGTCTGGTTAACCCTATGAATCTTGCAAACTGTTCCTAGACATGACAAGGAAGTTCGTTTTTCATTATTATTTTCATAAAAATTTGGTTGATGATTTTTAAGTCAAGTTCTTCAATGAGTATAATAAATTATATCTAGATTTATCAGATTAGTGGAAAAATGAAATAGAGTTGAATTAATCACATTTACTTTAAGGTTTTAAATTTACATTGGAATGTTTTTTCATATGGCTAACTTTGAACTTAGCATATTGTAGAGAAAATATTCTTAGTAAGTTTCTACTGTAATACCTGGTTTCTAATTACTGAAATCTAGCTACAATCTGCTTGAATAGCCACTTCACTGATATTAAAATTTCATAAATAGTAATTCTTTCTGCTACTCTCCTCTTCCTTCCCTTCCTGTTAAGATAAGTTTTATTTTATTGGCTGAGTTCATACATTGCATTATAATAGAACTTAATAATATTGCCATAATATTTGATTTGTCTTCGCTAATATATCAAGTTATCCAATATGATCTGTAAGCTTTAGTTTATGACACAAACTTTATAGGCAGGTTAGGTTCACATATTATGATAAATCATAAAGTTATTTGTTTGGCTTAGTAGAGTGAGTAATGTCTGATAGCGTATGTACATTTATGGTTATGGTATTATCTATTGTGCAAATCCAGGAAAATGATTTATTCAACAAATCATAGCTAATCATGTCTATGGCTTAATGTCCAACTCTAGTCATAGTATATTCACAAAACAGTGTCTATACTTCATAATTTTTTTTAATATATTAATTAAAACAATGTTGGTTAAAAATCTATGCAAGAGATAATTTATATGCAAATTTAGTTTAATTTATTGTCATTGCACCTCATACAAAGAAATCAAAACACCATCTTCAGTGAACATCATGATCATGAAAATAAACACAAACACACATCCTTCACACTCCACACATTGAACTGAAAACCTCTGACACCACACCAACACTTCCTGCACTATACAGTAGAATTCAAAAGAGCTACTGCCCTGGGATAGAAGTTGTTTTTTATATTTGAATCTAAGATAACAGTGTACTTAATCATCCCAGAATCCCCTAAAGAATATTGTTATAAACCATTTAATGCATTTGTTTTAACAAAAATAATAATTCATGATTCTTAGGATTGTTGGATCACGGGTAATGAGACACTACAGCGAATACATAACAAGGACGTTCTTTTAAAAAAGTGGATAGATTAAAAGAGGGGAACTCCCACATTATTATCTCTAAGACTAACGGACAGGCACTCAGTGCTTTTGAATGCTGATAGGAACTGTTCTCTTGATAGATGTGACTTCTCTTTGCAGACAGATAGAGCTGAAGAAGCTTGGATGAGAAGCTAAACATCTTCAAAAAAAAACAAGAAAGTCCAGTTGCCTCTTGAAAAAGCATCTTTGGGTATCCTCTTGATAGTTTTACTGATAGTGTGGAGATGGTAGCTGGGTGATTCCTATTAAAAGCAAAAAGTTGCTGTATGTGGACTTTTGCTCAATTGAGTTGAACTCTTTCTTCTTGTGAATTTATAGCCTGCATCAGCTTTTCTCAATGTAATAGCTCTTGAAATTTGAAAATAAAACAGAATTCCCCACCAACAAATCTAGTGTTTTGGAAATCCTGGGAAATGTAAAAGTATCTGGAAGTCTTGGCAAAAATGCAGAGTGCAAAGAATGACGATAATGGTTTCTAGTTTTATGCCTACATCTGTTCATCTGTCTACATCGATATGTCTCAGTCTTGGGAACTTTACAATGTGTGGACTTCAAGGACCGGCTGCGGAATTCTGGGAGTTGTCCACATATTTTAAAGTTCTCAAGGTTGAGAAACACGAGTCAACGTTACCTTTATATATCTCTGCATTGAGATCCTTTCTGACAGCCAGCCTTAAATAATCCTTAAACCGAGGTTGCAGTTCTCACACCTGATCTGTGGCTGTCTTAGTTGATGTATCATGCTGAACCAATAATGAGATTTATCTGGTTTCAGGTTTGTGTAATGTAAAAATCCAGTAATTCTAGCTTAACCGAAAAATAAACCATGGTTAAACCAGGTCATAAGTCGATGTGAGAATTTGGCCCATGGTTAATGCAATGATTGGAATCACTCTTAAGCTCGTGATCAACTAAATAAAGCAGATGAATGATATTATTAGGGTAATACCATCTCTCAGCTTAAACTAAGAAAAACTGACAAGATTTTTGAAATTATGAATATGAGCACTATGTATGTAAATATTGTACTCAAGTAGGAAACCTAAAAGACATTGATCTTGGAAAGCTAAGAGGGTTTAATTAGAATTTAGATAACAGACTAAATATTAGAAGAATTTAATAAAAATTTACTGGATCATCTCACACTTTAAGCCATATACTATTATTTTTAACACACATAATTATGTTAATAACTGAAAAACACAATGTCTAGGAGCAATATGATTTTCCAAGCTATTCTATCGCTTTAATAAAGCATCTTGTTTATGTCTTGAAAATACAGTTGATGAAGTTATTTCTCAAGATGGCAACTATAAAAACTTTTGGCTGTTCCATCTTTTGTGCAAAACTCTAAAATGTCTTGTCCCCCAGTTAACCCTTCTGCCTACTTACCATAAGACCCACATCAACATTTGCAAATTTGATGTGACCTCCCTCCCAATAAAGAAGTGTCCTCCAGCTATCTAAACTGAAAGAATAAATGGACACACTGTGGGAATATCAACCACATTTTTGCTTCCGTTTCGTTTCCTTGATCTTGGAGGAAGTGGTTTGCAAACTCCATAAACTTGTAGTGATTTTGTACAAAGTTCAGTTGTCCCAATACAGATGTTGCCTGCAAGGATCCCACCTTATTGGCAGATGGAGTTATCATTGCAGTGTATAAAATGAATGCCACAGAAGGTTGAGTGAGTGGAACCAAGAAATTGTCCATTCTAGCAAGATGAATAATTTTATTTTATTTTTAAACCAGGAAAAATTGCTTCCTTTGTAGAGGCAACCTGGCTAGTGTCTTTTCATTGACTCAGTGTAGCGGATTTGAGTATAAGGGTTATAATTGCCTGCTGGGGAGCCTGGCTGGAAAAGGGGATCTCTGGGGAGGGGGCATTAATGAGGAAAGCAGCAGAATACGTGCCATTCAGTTGCAGAGGGGAGGTATACTTTCCCTCAGTCCTCCAACGTAATGGGAATAGATCCTGCCAAGAGAAGACACAACAGCTCTAAAGACAAAAGGCTCACAGGAAGCTGGAATCAAAACTGACCTTGTCATTCGCATGGATTCTTCCCATCTCTGGGACCTGGATTATAAATAGATGGGTGCATATATTTCTTTCTTTCTTTCTGTCTCTTTCTCTCTCTCTCTCTCAAATACAGACACTTCACTGTTCAACTGGGTCATGTCCTTGTCCAGGTCCTGGCCGTGCGTTCAACAGCCTGAGTGGCCCTCTTCCAGGCAAGATCCCAGCAGCGCAACGCAGCGCAGTCCAGGGTAAGCCATCTTAAGCCAGAGAAAAACATCATGTAAAATCCTTCACGGGGTAATGCTTTTATGAGACCAGCTCAAAGAGTTGCAAGATGGTTCAAACTTCGAAGCAGGAAAGAGAGTGATAAGAAAAAGACAAAGAAGGTGGCTGAGATTTGAATCCTTTCTACAGCTCATTGCTTTTTTAGAGGGAAGACAGGAAGGGATCCATGCATTGAAAGGGGATCTCATCAGGTGTAAAAAGTGGTTTTCGGTGGCCTTAAGATTCTTCTAAAATGTGAGAAAGAGAAATCACATAAAATAGATTTTTATTTGGATATACAGGTAGTCCTTGACTTATCACCATAATTGAGTCTGTAATTTCTGTTGCTAAGTAAGACATTCCTTAAGTGAATTTTGCCCCATTTTACGACCTTGCTTGCCACAATTGTTGAGTGAATCACTTAAGTTGTTAAGTTGGTAACATGGTTGTTAAGTGAATCTGGCTTCCCCATTGACTTTGCTGGTCAGAAGATTGCAAAAGGGGATTGCATAACACTGGGACACTGCAGCCACCATGAGACAGTTGCCACAAGCATCTGAATTTTGATCAAGTGACCACGGGATACTGTTACAGTCATAAGTGTGAAAAATTGTCATAAATCACTTTTTTCCATTTCAGTAACTTTGAATGATCTCTAAATGAACTGTCAAAAGTTGAGGACTACCTGGTACTATAAATTCTTATCAGCCTTTGAAAGTTTTACAGGTCAACAGAGAGATAGAAACCAAAAGGATCAGTTAAATCAGATGTTTTTCCCACCTAGGCACCCCGTTTATGTGTACTTTCCAGAATTCTCTGTGGGCTGTGCTATCTGAAATTTGAATTTTTATATTTGGAAGGTGCAGGGATATCCACATTGGATGGCCAAAGAAATCTAGATAAGAGCCCTAATGAGCTTCAATTCCATCATCATAGCTACATCTTGACCTTTTTGACCATCTAGTGTGGATATCCTTGAAAAGGTGCTTGGTTTTGGAAAGATGGCCCTAAGTGTAACTGTCAACTCAAAACAACTCGAGCTGAAGCCATATTTTTCTTGCTTCATTTTTTAGTTGCCCTACTAATGGCAGGGAAGGAGGACTTGTGGAATGTAGAATGATTTCCTCCAGTGTGTCAGACATAACAATGATATGGCTTCTGAGAACCAAGGCCAGATCAGCGTGCCCTAGTAATGGCAGGAGGGAGTGCTGCCAACTAAGGAGGAAGAAGAGGAAGAAGGAGGACAACATAATAAGAACCCCAGATGTTGAACTAGTATTAAGTTCACTTCCTCTACAAACTTCCTTTTTTGTGAAATGAGCATATCTTTTCTCCATCTCCACCCATTTCCAAATGGATATTGGTAAGGAGTTACCAATGGATGGGACAAAGAAAGATGGAACTTTTAAAAGGAAGAAATTCCTTTCCCTCTCAGCTCAGCCTTGTGCATTCTAGAAACAGGAAGCCCAGCAGCTGCATAATTATCCCTAGGTAAATGAAGCCAGATCGTAATGCAGAAAGGGAACGCATAGCTGCCATTCACTTTCAGCCAATCCTGCATCTTCTAAGTACTGGTAGAAAATTTCATTCAAACACAGAGTCTCTTCAAACAATTCCCAAGACTTAATTATGGAGTAATTGGTGATCTCTCTCATTCTCATTACTTTTGCCATTAAATCATGTCTCAATTTTTGATTCTGATCCCAAAGTCTGCAGCAGCTGAATGCATGTAAATTTTTGCACGGTTTCTTTTGTTGCCAAATCAACAAGCGGACTGTTCAGCAGTGAAATAAAAGAAGGAGCCAGGGACTAAATGAGCATCTGTTGTTCCTACTCTTAAGTAGTAAATGAAAGGAATTCCTCATTAAAATAAAACAGGCATTCATTTAACTTTGAACTTCCAAAAGTTTTTAGCATTTTCCTCATTTTTTCCTCTTGAAAACAGGAGTGCATATATGATGGAATGCATATATGATACTGATGCACTGCAGTTTCAGATAAACACCCCCCCCCCATATTTTTCACACTATAAGACACACCAGACCATAAAACGCACATTAGCTCTAGAGGAAGAAAACAAGACAAAAAAATCTGCCTCTGCCTCCCAGCATCCACTCAGTATTGCAAACAGCCTGGTCAGCTTCACTACGTTATTGCAACCCCAGCACGTGGCTCGGCAGAGCTCCGCTCCATTGCGCCCACTGCCGGGAACCTGATCTGAGCTGTGTTCTTGTCACTGCTGCTACTGTTTGCCACCGCCGGGGAGCGCTGGTGCCTTCACTGCTGAGCAGCTGATTGGCAGTTGCATTGGCCTCCCGGAATACTGCTGATCAGCTGTTCTAGGTGGTGGGGATCGCTGCCTATTGTTGCTGCTGCCTATTGTCACCTCCATTCACTGCTGATCACCACTGTTTGGCAGCAGTGAATGGTGCTGGCAGCGGCAAATGGCAGCAGTGATCCCCGCTTCCTAGAATAGGAGGCCGATCCAATTGGCTGATCAACTGCCAATCTGCTGCTCGGCAGTGAAGGCTCCAGCGTTTCCTGGTGGCAGCAAACTGTGGTGATAGCAAATGCCGCAGCCGTACCAACCCCCTCTCCCCACCACAATATGCACTCTATAAGATGCACAAACATTTCCACCTACTTTTTTGGGGGGGGGAAAGTGCCTCTTATAGTGCGAAAAATACGATGCACACAAACACACACACATATACATATATGTGTGTGTGTGTGTATATATATGTATATATGTGTGTATATGTATGTATACCATATTTTTCACACAATTTCCCCCCCCCCAAAAAAAAGTAGGTGGAAATACACATACACGTATATACATATATACACATAAATACAATAAATATCTATAAAAAAAAATATATATATATATATATATATATATATATATATATATATATATATATTTATTTATTTATTTATTTATTTCTTAGGTTTTCGCGGGTACTTACATGTGTGCTGTTCAGCTTCCTTCGGGTATTATCCCACGTCATTGTAGTTCTGTTAAAGTTGTAGCAACGTTTCAGCAGAATCTCATCTGCCATCTTCAGGCTTCTGTATGGATATGGGTCTTACAGCTCCTGGTTTTAAATTTGAGGCTGGTCCATTCTGATTGGTTGGGAGCCTGGACCTGTTTCATTGGACTTGGAGTTTGATTGATTGGTGTTCCTGGTTTCTTCTGTTTGTTTTGTGGCTTTGATTGGCTGGCAACAGTCTGTTCTTGTGTTGGAGGCTTTTAGTGCAGCTTGGCTCCGTGTGAAGGGACGGCTGCTATTCATTAGCAAGCTGGGTTTCACCTGGGTGCCTGGTGGGGGGGTTAGGTTGGAGCTATCAGAGGGAGTCTGTTTTTGCCCAGGTGTTTGCCTGGCTTGTGGCATGGAGATCTTTCTATTTGAGAGTGCACTGTAAGGAGCACTAAGGAGCACCAGGAGCTGTAAGACCCACATCCATACAGAAGCCTGATGATGGCAGATGAGATTCTGCTGAAACGTTGCTACAACTTTAACAGAACTACAATGACGTGGGATAATACCCGAAGGAAGCTAAACAGCACACATGTAAGTACCCGCGAAAACCTAAGAAAACATACATACATACATACATACATACATACATACATACATACATATATATATATATATGCTGTTTAGCTTCCTTCGGGTATTCTCCCACGTCATTGTAGTTCTGTTAAAGTTGTAGCAACGATTCGGCAGAATCTCATCTGCCATCCAATGACGTGGGAGAATACCCGAAGGAAGCTAAACAGCACACATGTAAGTACCCGCGAAAGCCTAAAAAAATCATTGTAGTTGTGCTTTTAAAGTTGTAGCAACGTTTCGGCAGAATCTCCTCTGCCATCATCAGGCTTCTGTATAGTATTTGTCTGTACACATGTGTGGCTGAGGTATTGACTATGTGTCTATCACATGTTCTTACGAAAAAGCCAGCCAACCTGCAAACATCAACTCCATCAACCAATCAAGAAATGACAACACAGCCAACCTCCCCACCAGTATATATAGGGAAATGGCAGCTCCGATCACGCTTTGCTCTCACAAGCATGAAGCCAAAAGCACCAGCCTGAAGATGGCGGGTGAGACCTTGTCGAAACATTGCCAGGATGCTCTCAATCTTACACGGGAAAAGACCTGAACACGCCAAGACCTGCATACCTGTACCCGTGAAAATCTATGAAAACACACACACACACACACACACACACACACACACACACACACACACACACACACGGCTTCTGAAGTTTCTTCATGCCTTGCAGATTTTCAGCAGTTGCTGAAAATGGTCAATCGGCTTCTGAGGTAGGAACTCCATAAAAAGACGATTCTTTTTATGAACCTTCTGCAATCAAGCTCTGCTCCCCGTAGCTTCATAAATACATCCTTGTTCACTTGGCAACGGTGTAGAAGTGGTTTTCCTTTGCCTCTTTCTGAGAGGTTTATTGCAATTTCATGATCCAGTCTACAGCCCTGAGATTCTCTAGCACTAGAGATTCTCTTGTAGCCTCCTGGATCTGACCCTGTCCAACTGTTTATGCTTAGTCATGGTTAAAAAATATGAATACAGGCAGTCCTTGACTTATGACCACATTTCAGCCCAACATTTCTGTTGTTAAGTGAGTTTTGCCCCATTTTACAACCTTTCTAGCCACAGCTGTTAAATGAATTACTACTTGATAAGTTAGTAACCTGGTTGTTACGTGAATCTGGCTTCCCCATTGACTTTGCTTGTCAGAAGGTTGCAAAAGTGGAACACGTGACCTTGGGACATAGCAATGGTCATAAATATGAACCAGTTGCCAAGCACCTCAATTTTGATCACATAATGATGGGGAAACTGCAAAGATCATTAACAGTGAAAAATGTTCCTAAGTCACATTTTTCAGTGCCATTGTAACTTTGAATGGTCGCTAAATGAACTGCTGTAAGTTGAAGAATATCTGTACTGGGTAGAATAGGACTACTGTGATTAAAATGTAAAGAACCCCCATTTATTCCACCCATGACTATGACTGTGTCTTAAAACCCTGGAGAAAAATAGAAAATCCCACTCATGTCCCATCTGGATCATGGCCTCATTGCCTCAGTGGACTGTCTTCCTGACCACCTAATATGGTGAAGCCCAGCTCCTGGTCACCTGGATTTTATTCCCCAGCCCTGTCTGCAAAATTAACAAATGCACAGTACCCCAGAACTCTCTGCCCCTCACCATTCATATCTAGGACTGTTGTCCAGACGCAGGAGATTTGAGAGGCCTCCTTGGAAAGTGAAAGGAGGCAGTCTTCACAGTCGTTCATTTAGTGACCTTTCAAAGTGACAACATCATTAAAAAAGGGGGACATGACCAATTATCAACACTGTGAGTGTTGCAGCGTCCTCATGGTCACATAATAAAAGTTTGGGCACTTGGCAACTGGCATGTGTTTATGGCACTTGCACTGTCGCAAGTCAGGTGATCGCTATTTGTAATCTTCCCAATCAGCTGCTGACAAGCAAACCCAGTGGGAAAATCAAGATTTCCTTCATGACTACATGATTCAAAGTGATTCGCTTAACAACTGTGGCAAAAAAAGGTCGCAAAATGGGGCAGCTGCAATGAAGCAATTGAGGATTTAACATAATATAGGAGCCTGGATTGTATTTACAGATTGTGCTAAATCAGAGTAGAGTTGGTTTATTTTGGTTTAGCATGCTTGACTGAATCTAGTTGCTGTGGTTTCCTAGGTATTATTTGAACCTGCCAATTATACTTTTATTGTTAATTTTTTGATAGTTTTTGTTATGGTTTTGGTTATTCGGTTGTATTGTTTTTGGTGGGGTTTTTTCTAAATTTATAAACCACTCAGAGTGATTTAGTAATAACAGTAGCACTTAGACTTATATACCAAAGTGCTTTACAGCCTGCTCTAAGCAGTTTACAGTGTCAGCCTATTGCCCCCAACAATCTGGGTCCTTATTTTACTGACCTTGGAAGGATGGAAGGCTGAGTCAACTTTGAGCCAGTGAGGATCAAACTCCTGGCTGTGGACAGAGTTTGCCTACAATACAGCATTCTAACCACTGCACCATCATGATTCTTCCAATTTATTTATTTGTTTGTTTGTTTATTTGTTTTTTTAAATTTAATTTATATTGGCGCCTATTCGCCTATGGTGACTTGAGGCAGCTTGCACAATGTAAAACCATATTTAAAACAAAAAGTAAAAATAAAAAGCAATAAAAACTTACAAAAATCAGATAAATTAGTAAAGTAGAATAGAACACAATTTGGGGGGGGGGGGGAAACCCAACTCCCACCCCCTGCTCCAATGACATCAGATCACAGTAGCCATTTGATGGGCTCCATCCCTCTCTGAGTTCCCCAGGCCCGCTGGCAAAACCAGATCTTCAATGCTATTCTAATCTCTAGGGGAATGATGTTCCAGAGGGAGGGAGCCACCACTGAGAAAGCTCTTCTTGGCGGTTGCAGCGGTGGTCAGAAATGGCCACCACAAAGAAGAACCCGACTGGATAAGATTGTGCAGAAGGAAGACAAAGAGGAAAGCAGGACAGACTGGGCTAAACAATAAGAGAACATCGAAGCAAGGTGCCCTGAATCTAAAAGTACCTAGAGCAGAGGTGGGCAATTATGGCCCCTTGACAACTTGTGGACTTCAACTCCCAGAATTCCTTAGATGGCATAATCACGACAATTCCTGGGCATGGCTGGGACAGGAATTCTGGGAGCTGAAGTCCACAGGTTGTAAAGGGGCCATTGTGGCCCACCTGACCGAGAGGGATACTTCTGAAAGAAGATCTTTAAGCGGTGAAGGAGAGAGGAAAGGAGGTTAAAAACCCTTTTCTTACTTTTATATTGACAATTACAAATGGTATGGAAAGAAATTTATATTAATCTATTTTTACACGAAAAGGCAACCTTAAGCTGAAATCTAAGCGTCAAAAGGAGAATAAATATTTTTTTTCTTGGTCATTTTAAAGCCCTAAAAAGGAGAAGAGTGGAGGCAAAAGGGTGAGATTTGGAATAATGAAAAAATGAAGTGCCACCTGGAAAAATAAAAAAGATTAACAGTTAAACTTTGAAAAGATTCCTGAGGATAAATTGTAACTGAAATCTTATTAAAAGATACAGTAACCCACAGAAAGGAAAAGTAAAGGAAAGAAACAAGAAGGAACAGTCTGGGATCATTTGGTGATTTAAAAAAAAAGATTTTGGCACTGGTTTTTTCTTTCTTTTTCTGTTTTTACTTAAAGTCAATCGGGTGGTTGTTCAAAAGTGTTTAAAATGCCATCACTCCTGCAGGAACTGAAGATGAGTCTTAAAAAACAGAAAGAAGATGCAGAAAGGGGAGGAAGATCCTTTGGCTTCATATTTGAATTTTTTGAAATGGAGATCCTGAACTATGAAAAGGAAAAGGAAAAGCTTCAAGAGCAAGAAGGGTGGGACAAAGAAGAAGCCATTTGCAATGGTCAAATAATGCAAAGTGTGGTAATAAGGGGAAAAGGGAGAAAAGGAGTTAAAAGTTTGAGATCAAAGGGAACAGCCAAAAAGAAAGATAGTCTGAAAAAGAAGTACAATAGCAAGGAGAAGCAGAAAAGAAAACCACAGAAGGGAAAATTAGAGAGAGAAGGGTATAAAAAAGGGATGAGAAAAAGGGGGGAAGATAGAAAGGGAAAGAACTTATGAGGGACCAAAACAGGAAATAAACAAAAAGGGGAAACGTATTAGGATTAAAGGTATTTGCTCAGCTAGAAAACAGAGAGACAATGGTTAAGTTAAAAGTGAGGATTCTGCAAAGGTACAAAAGATAGTGTTGTGACAGTAGACTACTGTAATGAGTTAGAAATGAAATAAGTAAATAATCTATGAGATAAAACTGTATGTAATATAATGATATGTTTATTTATAATTAATGCAATAATAAAGAGGAGAGGGAAACATTGCAACTGTTTCTAAAGATTGATAAAATATTGAAAAGAAATGTGAAAGATT
Source organism: Laticauda colubrina (assembly GCA_015471245.1). NCBI lineage: Eukaryota > Metazoa > Chordata > Lepidosauria > Squamata > Elapidae > Laticauda > Laticauda colubrina. The sequence goes on from BLBF01000072.1 coordinate 12,360,169, forward strand.
TATAAGGAAATTTATACCAGTTATTAGAATGAATTTGAATAATTATTTTGCTTATTAATAGTAAATAATTTATAAGATAAAACTGTATGACTATCCAATGGTATGCTTATTAACAGTTAAGTAATAATGAAGAAGGGAGGGAAACATTTCAGTTGTTCTCAAAGACTGATAGATATTGAAAAGAAACGTGAAAGATTTACAAGGTTCATACCAGTACTAGAATGATTTTGAATAACTATTTTGTTTACTAATATTTATGTATGTGTGTGTGTGTATGTGTGTGTGTGTGTGTGTATATATATATATATATATATATATATATATATATATATATATATATTTTTTGCTATGTTTTTAGAATTTTTCTTTTTACATTTTCAAGGGGAAATACCAAGCAGAGTCTGAATGATCAGATCTACATGATATATAATAGATATTAGAAATTTGAATGTTATAATTTTAGAATACACAAATTCAATGTTTAATGAGATTTCATATGATAATAACAATAAGATTGAAAGGTGTTGCACTTTGATTGGCAATCATAGGGGGAATTTTGCTTCTTAAGAATGTTGGAAGAGAACATATGAAATTGTAAATAAGACTGACGAAAGTATAAGTACACTAAATAAAAAGATATAGAAATTTAGGTAAAAGAAATACAATTGAATAAGAAGAAAATGAGATAACCATAAAATTAAGAGAAGTAAAGGGAGAAATAGTGAGACATTGGAAAAAGAATAAGATATGAAGTTGAATACATAAGATGAATATGCATATGAAATTGTGTTTGTATGGAAATGTGATAACCTGGAACCATGCTGTACTCAAATAAGATGTTTTTGTTTTGTTAAAACTCAATAAAACTTTATTTAAAAAAAAGCAAAAAAGAAAGCTCTTCTTCTGGGTCCCACCAGGTGTATCTTCCTCAGGGGTGGGACCTGCACTATTCCCTGCCTCTTCGCTCTAATGGGTCAGGTGGATGTGACCGGTAAGAGACGTTCCCTCAGATAACCTGGACCCAAGCCATGAAGGGCTTTAAAGGTGACAACCAGCACCTTGAATTACACCTGGAAGCAAATCAGCAATCAATGCAGCATCCGCAGGAGAGGTGACCCATGTGCAACTGGAGTCTGCACAAAAGCACGCAGGCTGCTGTATTTTGCTCCTAATGGAGCTTCCGGATGCTATTCAAGGGCAGCCCCATATAGAGCACATTGCAATAATCAAGACGAGAAGTGACCAGGGCATGAGTTACTGTGAGTAGAGACTGCTGATCCAGGAAAGGGTATAACTGGTGCACAACCTGCAGTTGCGCAAAGGCCCTCCTGGCCATGAATGCTACCTGCTCTTCGAACAGGAGTTGTGAGTCCAGGAAAACCCCTACATTACGCACAGGGTCTGTTTGGAGTAGTGCCACCCCATCCAAGACTAAAGTTGGTAATTCTCCCTGAACCAACGAACTCCAGACCCAGAGCCACTCGGTCTTGCAAGGGTTTAGTTTCAACCCGTTACTCCCCATCCAGCCCCTAACAGCCTCCAGGCACTGCAAAAGGGAGGACACAGCAACACTTAACACATCTCGGGCCAAGACATACAGCTGAGTATCATCTGCATATTGGTGATACCTCAGTCCATGGTGACGGATGATCTCACCCAGCGGCTTCATAGAACACTGACTGAGAGCGGCCGCAGAGGAAGGAAATGAACCAAGACAGCACAAAGCCTCCCACTCCCATCTCCCAAAGCTCTCCCAGGAGAATCTCATGGTCAATGGTATCAAAAGCTGCCAAGAGGTCAAGTAGAGCAAGGATGGATGCACTACCCCTTTCCCGCACCCATCAGAGATCATCCAAAAGTGCAACCAATGTTGTTTCTGTCCAAAATCCAGGCCTGAATCCTGACTGATAGGGGTCGAGATAATCCATTTTATCCAGAAACTTATGGAGTTGCTGCATGACCGCCTTTTCAATAACCTTCCCCAAAAAGGGAAGATTGGAGACAGATTGGAAATTATCCAACCAGGTGGAGTCCAGCGATGACTTCTTCAGAAGAGTGTGGACCACAACCTTCTTAAAAGTGCTGGGGCACCGTCTCCTCCTGTAGAGAAGCATTAATTGCCACCAGAGTCCACCCACCTGTCACCTTCTGGGAGATTTTCACAAGCCAGGAGGGACATGGGTCTAAAATACAGGTGCTTGCGAACTTACTCCCTATGATCCTGTCCACTTCCTCAGGAGCAACAGGGTCAAACCGTTCCCAGATAACAGGGCAAAAACCTGCCTCAGGAGCTTCCACTGGATCAGCAACTATGCCAGCATCTAATTGGGAATGAAGTCAAGCGATCCACCCCTTCAGGTGGACTTCAATCTCCTCTTTCCCTAGGAGACGGCTCACCTCAAAGAGGGTCGCTGGGCGATTATCTGCAGACTCAATTAGCATGGAGTATTTCCACTTAGCCTCATGAATCACCACAAGGTAGGCCTTAGTAGCAGCTCTCCCCCATGTTTGATCAAGTTCATCACCTGTCTTCTGCCAGAGGCGCTCTAGATGTCTCCTCATGCATTTCATCCCTCTCGGTTCCTCTGTATACCACAGGACACAGCAAGGTCTACGGGTGAGGAGAGGTCGCAAGAGTGCAATCTTATCCAGAACTTCAGTCACCTTCCTATTCCAAAGAGTGACTAAGAGCTCAGCTGGACTGCATAATAGGCCTGCGGTTATAACTTGCAGCTCCTTCTGGAACCCATCTCAGTCCATTAGTCGACGGGGGCGGACCAATCTAATACGTCCTGCCTCCATGCGGGGCGTGTGTGTGCAGCTTTTGAGAAACTTATTGCCACCAGACGGTGATCTGACCATGAGAAGGGGACCAAGGACAGGTTTACCAATGCCAGGTCCCATAGACACTGGTCTGACAAGAACACCAAATCGGGAGTGTGACCACTATTACTAGTCAGGCTCTGGATAATCTGGCCCATGGAAGTCATGGTTTCTATGAAATCTCGGGCTACGTCCGATCCTGCCCCCAAAGAAGGCAGGTTGGAATCCTCCAGAACTATATGCTTGGGGAATTCCACCGCCAGCCCTGTGGCGAGGTCCAGGAGCCCAGGTAGGGAAGCTGCCATGCAGCAGGGAGGTGGTATAGCAGCAGCAATCCTTCTTGATCCCTTGAGCCCAATCTAAGGAAAAGGGTCTCACAGCCGGGGACTTGCTGAACAATGCCTCTGGAGGCTACTCGAGATTCTCTGATAACAACAGCCACACCTCCTCCCTGGCCCTGAGGTCTAGACGGGTGCCATGCTCGATAACCCAATGGGCACATTTCTAGAAGGGAAACGCCTCCCTCTGGACCCAGCCAGGTCTCAGTTATACAAGCCAGATCAGACTTCTCTTTGAGGATCAAATCGGCAATAAGGCTGGCCTTATTGCAGACTGATCTCACATTTAAAAGCAGCAGTCTAAGACCAGGGCCACCACAGATCTGCTGACCAAGAAAATGAGGTGAGGGCAATGGGACAGAACACGAGATTGGTACTAAACATCGGTACTAAATATATGAGATGGGCGCTACATAAATTTGTTTAATAAATTAATAAATAAAAACCACCCTCTTGTAGTTTATACAACAAACCTGTGATGGAATGCAATCTGGATTCCCAGAAAAGAGGGGTTGCATTCCAGAGGCCCAAGAGACACTAAAGTTTAGGTACTTTGGGAGGAAGAGAAGACGGTTCCTCCCTAGCAATTCTCAGAGTATACATCTTTAATGATGCAAGTAGTTGCTTTTGTTTGGCAAGATTGTTTTTTTCTATAGGTGAGGAACTGCTTAGAAGTAACTCTTAAGTGTTTATCTTGGTGGTGGTGGTGGGTTGACAAAACCATGGTTACACATTTGATCCTAGTTTCTTTTCTCTCCAGACCAAATGCAAAAACAAGTATGTTCTCCTATCATTTACCCCTTTGATATATTGTTGCAATTCATAGTATCTTCTAAAAGAAGATAGAATCCATTCAGGAATCAGGCAGCCTGGATCATCCTGGATAACAAAATCCACTTTACAAAAATCCCCAAAGATAATATTGGGTGAGAGAGTGGGACAAGTATACCTTTGTCCTTCTGGGTCTACACACACCTCAGAGTTAAGAGTGCCTGTGTTACTCACCTGCCAACGTTCTGACTGACAAACCCAACCAAAGCAAGCACCTTCCAGATCCTGAGAAGTCTGAATGCATTGAGTACATTATTTTGGCACTGATGGAGGCAAAACCAACTGTAACTGCAAATTCACATGCAAATCCACAGTTACAATATGGATTTTCCCCTCCCCAATGTTTGATCAAGTTCATCTCATCAGTGCAGGTCACGTTACCCAATTAAGTGTCATTATTCTTGACAAACTCCTGCCAATGTGCTTGGGTATCGCGGCTCTTCTTGAAGTCTGGAATCTGCATTCCATCTCACTTTCCCTCCCCCCTAGTTCTTTGGCAAGTTGAAAAGCAATAATGGTTGCAACAGCATAAGCATGCTTCAATCTTGACATCACCTTCATGAGGTAGAAGAGCTTGAACCTGAGACATGGTGAGGCAGAAGAGTGAAGTCGCTGGTGTACAGTCTGTGCTTGACCATCAGTCTTCCACAGGAAGGGAACAGAGATTCCAATGAATATGAATGTTCATGACTTTTTCTCTTGGCAGTTGCCATGGTCACCTGTGGCTGGTTCATTTTTATTGTGAGTTGTTCTCAGACTAGTGGAAATGTCAGTTATCAAGGCTGAGCAGACTGCTTTCCCACCTCACACTTTTTTTTTTTTTTTTAAACTAAAGAGGCAACCTTTCAGCCCTCTGCATAAGGAGAAAATGTACAAGAATTTGCCACCCTAAATTGCCTATCCTATTTGAGATCAGGCTACTTTCTAAAATTCTTGCCCAATAAACATTATTGATCAGCATCCTGACAGTCTTCTTTCTGGGATTAACTGCTTCCAGTCCAGGCTGCAAGAAGGTCTTCTGGCATGGATGACAGCAAACTCCAAAACGATTGGCTTGTGTTGATTTGTTTGTGTCTCAATATATTAATGGAGCCAAACTGCTGTGGATTACAAACAGTAGACTAGAGCTTTTAAGCAGAGCTTTTGAGCACCACCGATGAGAAAGTTTATGCAAGAGGGATTGTAAAACTAGTCCTGTGGTTGTAGTTGATTTAGCAGTAGATAATATGCTCACACTGAATCATCCCACTCATGAGCTTAACTGCTTCATGCTGCACCATCTGTTTTTTCCCAAGTCAAGGACAACCGTAGGTGGGTTGCCCCATCTAGAGAATATCACTGATGCATCAAATGAAGCTAGTAAGACAGTCTCTCTACTGACAGAGATGACTCCAGTGGTCCCACCAAACAGTTCCATAGGCTGAGTTCCTATGACATGCTGTACTTGGTTCACCTATCCACATTTTACTTTAGCATATGAACCTAGGCAGCATAGATATTGGGTAGGAGGCTGATACTATGCCATGCATTGTGACCTAATTATGCTCATGACATGAACATTATCATAATGTGTCTGATGCCACCTTTCCTTTTGCTTTCCTCATGGTTTCATGTGCTATCCAGGTGTAAGTATTTGGATTAATTCCATCAAGAATGGGTAAGACTGTGCTAAAAAATCACAATCATTATCTAAAACAACTTTTCTATGTCATTGGTCTTTTTTGGCTGGGATGAAGGAATGACCAACTTTCCAAAATTTGACTCCTAATTGTATTTTGGATCAGACATTGGCTTAATTCTCTGGCTGAGTTCCTTGAAGAGACAGCCAGAAATCCTTCCCTTCCCGTCTTCCATTAGTCATCTCAATGCTTCACCTGTCAAGGGCTTGGTTGCTTTCTCAACACTCACAGAGGTACTTGACTATGGAAAGCTAAAGATGGCAGCTAAAGGTGGGGGGCTAGGCAGACCTAGACTACGGAACTGATCTCATCTTCTGCTACGTGGTGATAGATATAATGCAAAACAATGGACCTATTTTAAAAGCAAACAACTAAAAGGAGCATCTCGCTCAGAGAGCCAGTATATCTCATTTTTTTTCTTTTCTTCTAGACCATCACTGGTTTCTGTTTGTCCAGGTAAAGGTTTTTGCAGGTCAGCTGGGCCTGTGGGAACCAGCTAAGGCAATTGGTAAAAGGATGCTTGATGCAGATACAAGAAACGGTTCAAATTGGTGCCCCCTTAAATCCGACAGTATTTCATCATTACTTCCTGCGGTTGTACTTTGAGACACCTAGCGGCTGAAAAGCTTATGGCTGTTGGAAAACACAAGTTCCCTTTTGAAAGGACCGTCCATTTTGTCAAAGCACAGAAGCCTTCGGGCTTATCTTCCAATCTTCTGAGTGCACGTAGCATTCTGACAAGCAATTAGTTCTGCAAAGACCAAGCAGGCATTTCTTTCCAGCTTAGCCAGGCCAAAGACCCACAGACGTTTATGATCATCTGCCTTTCCAGTGGTCATCCTTGTTCAGCCTGGAGTTTTCTTCAGAATCATGAGTAGGCACGGTCCCACAGTGGAAGTTGTTTTAGGTTTTCTCCCGATAGCTTTCCAACTTTTAAAAATTGTAAAATAAGGTTTCTCCGTGTGAAATAGTTAACTAAATAAACCAGACTCCTTTTGGTATTATTTCAGTCCTGAGACCTGTGAATTGTTTTAATTCATTTACTGTTACACCTTCTCCCAAGAAACTTCAGAAATGATCTATTTTTATTTAGTTCAAGTTCTTCCTTCTTAAGTTCATTGGGTTTAATTACACTGCTCAAAAAAATAAAGGGAACACTTAAACAACACAGTGTAACTCCAAGTCAATCACACTTCTGTGAAATAAAACTGTCAACTTAGGTGGCAACACTGATTGACAATCAATTTCACATGCTGTTGTGCAAATGGAATAGACAACAGGTGGAAAGCGTAGACAGTTAGCAAGACATCCGCAATAAAGGAGTGGTTCTGCAGGTGGGGACCACAGACCACGTCTCAGTTCCTATGCTTTCTGGCTGATGGTTTGGTCACTTTTGAATACTGGTGGTGCTTTTACTCTAGTGGTAGCATGAGACGGATTCTACAACCCACACAAGTGGCTCAGGTAGTGCAGCTCATCCAGGATGGCACATCAATGTGAGCTGTGGCAAGAAGGTTTGCTGTGTCTGTCAGTGTAGTGTCCAGAGCATGGAGGCACTACCAGGAGACAGGCCAGTACATCAGGAGACGTGGAGGAGGCCGTAGGACAACCCAGCATCAGGACCACTACCTCTGCCTTTGTGCAAGGAGGACAGGAGGAGCACTGCCAGAGCCCTGCAAAATGACCTCCAGCAGGCCACAAATGTGCATGTGGCTGCTCAAATGGTCAGAAACAGACTCCGTGAGGGTGGTATGAGGATCCAACAACCACAGGTGGGGGTTGTGCTTACAGCCCAACACTGTGTAGGACGTTTGGCATTTGCCAGAGAACACCAAGACTGGCAAATTCGCCACTGGGGCCTGTGCTCTTCACAGATGAAAGCAGGTTCACATTGAGCACATGTGACAGACATGACAGGGTCTGGAGACGCCATGGAGAATGTTCTGCTGCCTGCAACATCCTCCAGCATGACCGGTTTGGCAGTGGGTCAGTAATGGTGTGGGGTGGCATTTCTTTAGGGGGCCGCACAGCCCTCCATGTGCTCGCCAGAGGTAGCCTGACTGCCATTAGGTACCGAGATGAGATCCTCAGACCCTTGTGAGACCATATGCTGGTGTAGTTGGCCTTGGGTTCCTCCTAATGCACGACAATGCTAGACCTCATGTGGCTGGAGTGTGTCAGCAGTTCCTGCAAGACGGAGGCACTGATGCTATGAAGTGGCCTGCCCGTTCCCCAAACCTGAATCCAATTGAGCACATCTGGGACATCATGTCTCGCTCCATCCACCAACGCCACATTGCACCACAGACTGTCCAGGAGTTGGGGGGATGCTTTAGTCCAGGTGTGGGAGGTGATCCCTCAGGAGACCATCCGCCACCTCATCAGGAGCATGCCCAGGTGTTGTAAGGAGGTCATACAGGCACGTGGAGGCCACATACACAACTGAGCCTCATTTTGACTTGTTTTAAGGACATTACATCAAAGTTGGATCAGCCTGTACTGTTTTTTTCCACTTTACTTTTGAGTGTAACTCCAAATCCAGATCTCCATGGGTTGCTAAATTTGATTTCCATTGATAATTTTTGTGTGATTTTGTTGTCAGCACATTCAACTATGTAATGAACAAAGTATTTAATGAGAATATTTCATTCATTCAGATCTAGGATGTCTTATTTTTGTGTTCCCTTCATTTTTTTGAGCAGTATACTTTGGATGGTCTTGGAAAGTACCCAGTCTCTTACAAAAACAAACACAAATAAATACAGAACTGCTTTTAGAAGTTCCTTCTTTATCATGGGAAATCCCCATAATTAACTAATTGTAGAGTATAATTAGTGTTCATTAATGTAGTGGTGAACAACATTTACCAATTATAGTAGAAACACAAATGCAAATTTGCAAGTCATTTAAGTATCAGATCTGATGCAAAAACCTGGATACACTCCAGAAGGCAGCAAACAAACACTTTTTACTTCCATCTAATGCAATGTGGAGTTTTGCAGCACGAGTATCACATATGTAGGTAAGTGAATGGAGGCTATTGGACTTAGAACACATGTCCATTCTGTGCTAAGATTTGTTTCAACCAAATATTCTACAAAAGCTAAAAAAAATAAACCTTAAAGAAATAGATGGCATTCAAAATGTCACCTAGCCATGCCTTCTTTCTCACTGTAGATCTGGACCATTGCATATTAGCTGGGAGTTATGGCAAATATTGTCCAATTCACAAGATTGGATTGGACTTCTATGGATACATAATGCTGGACTTATTTTGCATAGGTTTATTTTTTATTGTTTAATTTTCCTCTGGGTGCTTAATTGCTTTGATTTTTGTAATGATGAAGAATCTTCTGTTGTACTGCGAGAATCATTGATGGTGTGTTCCTGCATTGTCAGCAATGTTTGGCTTTGGCTTTACTGCATTGCAGACCAGACTCTTATCTATACCATTCTCATGAGGGGATTGCAATCTAAGGTCTTTTGTGTACAAAGTTGTATTCTACCACAGTTCTGCAGTCCAGATTTTGATGGAATATTTGCTGTGAAGCTAAAAAGTGCATTCAGGAATCATACAATTTTTCCTCATCTCTGTGTCAGTGTGCATTCCTCCTGACCTTGAAATGCCAGAAAAGTAGGTCAGCAGACACAACACAGTCTCAGGAACAAGCTTGTGCTGAGGTACAGTTTGAATGCAGGACAATTTAAGGGCAAGGTTTTGTAGATTCTTTTTTGTTTCCTTTTTAGCTTTTGGGTTATCTCTTTTGAATGATATGTAGATGTTATTTATCTCTATGTACCTGCTGATGACTGATTTATCTGAATCCCAGCCAGAACCCACAACACATAGCTGGCAGAATCCAGTTCTTTTTAATGACTGAGACTAGAAACACAAGTTCAACTTTCCCTTGACCAGGATGGTTGGAGCAGTTACCAGCTTTCAAGACAACCTGATTCACAGGGCTACTTCTGTGGGAACCATATTAGGGGAGATACCTTCAGTCCCAATTCAAGGAAGGCTGTTGGCAGTGGTCTAAATGCTGTAAATGAAAATAAATAACAAATCCAGCCAACTTCAACTAGGAATGCAAGATTATATATAATTAAAGAAATTATGTTTGAAGACTCTTCCAGATAGGTGGTGAGAATTGCTGCAGTATGCTTCACTTTGTGTCCAAAGTTATAATATGTGCAGATCTTTGAAAGAAATATTTTAAACATGCATTAAATTGAAACAAACAGAAAACTGATGGTATAAAAAGGCAGAATATAAAGAAAAGAAAAAGTGAAGGGAAAATCTATGCACAATGCTAAAAATACAAACATGAATATTCATTTTCAAATCCCTCCTGTATTTGGAGAACACTGCTGTTGCACTTCGTAAAACAGGGGCCTCATACTCCAATGTTTCTTGCAGGAGGTCCAAGTGTTTTATGATACACATAAAAACAGGAAAAGCTTTAGTTGCCTCACTATGACTGTCATCTTGATTTTTTTTACCATATCCATCTGGGGAATTCTGGGATTTGGAGTTTTTACATGAGAAATACTGCCATAGACCAAGGGACAGAAACAACACAAAAGCATTTCTGTAAACTATTGTGTATTAAAGTCTCTAAGGGGTGAAAAATAAAGAGTATTACAGAATGCTATTAAACATTAAATAAACAGATCTATTTTCAGCATTTTATATTTGGCTTTTTTCATGGTAAGAACATCAATATTTACTTGGTTGCTGTTGAACACAGTAATAATCTCAATAGGCATAACCTCAAATTCATCATTTGAAACTTGGCAAGATTCATCCTTTCAGAAGAGACAAGAGTGGCTAAACAATATTTCTAATTCTGTCCAGAAATAAACATAAAATTGGCATAAAAAGAAAACAAAATTGTTTTGTGTTCAATCAATTGGCATGTGATAACTTCTCAAGAAAGGCTGTGTTTACTGCAGATCTGGGTCAATTTCACACTATCGTTTTAAGAGAGGAGCAGTCCAAATTGAGGGGAGTCGTTTTTTTCACACAGAAAACCCAGCAATTTGTCCGGAGAGGGACACAGGGAAGTCCGAATCGGGTTCATGTCAGGATCCCAAGGTTCACCACCCATCATGAAGTTGACTGCCCGAAACTTCCCGTCTCAACCCCGACCAAATATTGCACGGAAAACATTGCATTGCATTGCGACTCCCCGGTGCAAGCTCCGCCCTTTTCCACGTGTCTCACCTCGTCACAACACTGCACACAAGTATATATATAAAAGGCGACATATGTGTCGTGATGTCCAGCCCGCCTGCAGTTTGCAAAGGGATGGCAGCGCTGGCGAGCTCTCCAGTTACCTCGATTTCCCCGTTCCTGCGTTTAGTTTATTCTTTCCCTGTTGTTTCAATACGGTCGAGGAGGAACGGGGAGAAGCAATAAATCCGAATTGATTGAGGAGTGACGTTCACCGTTAAGGGGATGGATCTTTCTGGCAAAAAAGATCGCGGAGTGTCGGCAGAAAAAAAAAAGACCCTCAGGCCAAGCCAAACGGCCATTCCTCCGCAGCAGCCCACGTGGCCTCTCTGTCGGCGGCAAGACAAGGCGCACCGTTTGGAGGCCCCGCCCTTTCACCACCCAGCCCCGCCTTTTGGGAACCAAACGATCCAATCAGTGGAAGCCGAAGTGAAAGGATTTCGAGTCGCTCTTTTCTGTCTTGCGGCTCGCGAATGGACGAATGACGGAGCCTCGGGGGTTGAAGGCGGCCGCCTTTCTCCCTCCCCTCCTGTCCTGCTTTGTTGGGAGATCGGTTTGGAAAGCTGTCAATCAGATTGGGAACGTTTCCTGATTGGCTCACTCAAAGGGGAAAAAAAAAAAAAAAAAGCAAGCCGGAAAGGCGGAGACTGCGACTGTTCGCCGAGTCTATAAAAGGGTGAGACAAAGGCAGCCGCGAGGCTGTTTTTTTTTATCTCTGCGTCTGGCGCCATTTTGTCTTTCGTCGGACTCTGAGGAGGAACAGTGTCGTGTTGCCGTCAGGCCCCATCTCAACCGCCACCATATTCGCCATGTCGAGAGACCGTTTTCGTAGCCGTGGAGGCGGCTTCCACCGGCGGGGTGGCGGCGGAGGCCGCGGCGGGCTCCCCGGCAACCACGACTTCCGTTCACCGCCGCCGGGCCTGGGGGGCGGCATGGGGCAATCGCGCGGCGGTCACCATCATATGGGCGCCGGCGGTCCCTCGAAGCCGGAGGCTCCAAAGCCGTCGAGCTCGACCTCTACTCCGCCTTCCTCCGCGGCCTCCGTTTCCTCCAGCCCGGCAGGCTCGTCGCCTTCCTTGGGGACGAACCAGAATCAGATCGGCGCCACGCCTGCGACCTCATCTTCCTCCTCTTCCATCTCCACACCAAGTTCGGCCTCGGCACCTGCCGCTCCCTCAGGGCTCCAGAGCGGCGGCCGAGGGGGGGAGTCGCAGTCGCCTCAGCAAAGTAACGCACCGCCGAACCAAAGTCCCGGGCAGGGCGGTTCCAAAAAGGGATCCGGGACATCTCCCGGAGGTGGAGGAGGACCCATAGGTGGTATGAAAGGAGGCCCGGGAGGGTCCCAGCCAGGAGGCGGCCCCAAGAGCGGCGGTGGGCCTGGACAGCAACACCGCGGCGGCGAAAGGCGCGGAGGACAGAGCCAACACCAGCATTCGTCTCAGCAGCACCAGCACCCCCCTCCGCCGCAGCAGCAGGGCGCGGGGGATGAAAAGGTCTCCGACGCTGAGGTAAGCACAACCGCGGCAGCCCCTCCCGGCTCTGCCTTATAACACAAGATGGCGCCGGTGCGTCTGCTGTGTCGCGCGCCTTTCCCAGGCGGCGCCTTCGGCCGCCATCTTAGGCGCGGTAATGCGCGTGCGCGAGGGCCGGAGCCTCCGGGTTCTCTCTGCCATGGGCGTGGCGGCCGACGAGCTCTCGAGTTTTAAAGGGAAATGATTTCCTTAGAGCTGCCGCGTTGGCCGTCCCAGAAAAGTCTTTCTGATATGTGCAAGTCCTAATTTTTGCTGCCTTGAAGGGATTAATGGTGGTATCCTTGATCACACAGATACAGAGAAAGGCTTTTAGTAAGCTGACCTGTGTTCTTAAGTGATCGCCTTCGGATCGGTGCTTCACTGAAGGAACCTGGTCCTTCTCTCGATGACCTTGGGGCCAGTCAGACCAATGGCAAATCACTTCCGAAAGAATATGCGGGGAGGACAGTGGAAGTGATTTGTCAATTGCTTCCTTCCTAGGGCAGATAGTGAATGCCTGGTACAAGGCAGAGCTAGGATTTATGGTTTACAAGTCTCTGGCCTCCTGCCTTGAGCCTCTAAAGCACATTAGTTTTCTTGTGTATTTGTATGAGTTCAGTTTCCTACACAAGTGCATGGCATAGGTTGCCTGTTATTTTGTGGCATTTTCCTGTATGATGATTTTAAAGCATAGATACATAGTTGCATACTTTTGAATACTGAAAAAGTTGTGTGCGACATTATATAGATGAATGTGATAGTGATGTATTAGAACTGTGATACTTTTAATAGAAATACTGAAGTCAAGGCCTAATGATATTTATTGCTGGCTTTGGAGAAAATGAGGTGATGGTGATACTTGTACAAGGCAGTTTTAGATAATGGGTGTCTAATCTTGTGGCTTGCCTGAGCTGCCTTGAATGAAGAGGAATTGTTTTGGGACTGTGAATATAAAATGTACTGGTATAACATAGTTAATGTAAATAAATCATTTGATTATCTTGTGGGACCACATTATTAGCTGTCCTGGGCTATAATTCTGATCAGTGTTTTAATAGGTGCACCCAGGAAGGCATACTATGAAGTATTTATAAAATGAAGTAATAATGCCTTAGCTTTTAGAATAATTGTGAAGGGTGCAAGCCTTATATTTCTTTTCATGGCTCGGTAAAGGTAACTATTCAATTTTGATATGTTGGTGTTCTCTGTTTTTTTGTGAAAGAGAAGCTTATATTTAAGTGCAATAGAAAAAGTAGTTATTTCATATAAAGATATTGTCTGGTGCACCATGTACATGGGCAACCAATGCTTAAGAACATTCTCTATTTAAAATACTGCAAGGGCAGTGATGGTTGTGGATTGGTTATGTGACAGATCCATCAAGTCCATCTAAATGGAAAATTGTCAGATTGTTCAGTACACTTTTCATAAACAGGTCTCTTCAAACATGAAAGTAAATATGAAAAAGGGATAATAGCATATTAAAGTGGCTATTTCCAGGCTGATCTACTGTGTCTGCTTGATATGGAGTTCAATCAGTCTGCTTGCATGATCTATGTGTGTAAGAGGGAAATGAGTGCCTTTTAGGTACAAACATTAACTTCGTCTTTAATATTTTTTAGGGTTTTAAAGCAAATTTGTCACTTTTGAGACGCCCTGGAGAAAAAACATATACTCAGCGCTGCCGTCTGTTTGTTGGGAATTTGCCTGCTGATATCACAGAAGATGAATTTAAAAGATTATTCTCCAAATACGGTGAACCAGGGGAAGTCTTTATTAACAAAGGAAAAGGGTTTGGCTTTATTAAACTGGTAAGTATTGATACTCCAGGGTTTTTTTAAATTTTAAATACTAAGATTACTCTTACATTGTTGAACATTCTTTTAAATTAAGATTTATTAACCGATATCCACAGGAATCTCGAGCTTTGGCTGAAATTGCAAAAGCAGAACTTGATGATATTCCTATGAGAGGAAGGCAGCTTCGTGTGCGTTTTGCCACCCATGCTGCTGCTCTTTCTGTACGTAATCTCTCCCCATACGTATCAAATGAATTACTGGAAGAAGCTTTTTCTCAATTTGGTCCAATTGAAAGAGCTATTGTGATAGTAGATGATCGTGGCAGATCCTCAGGAAAGGGCATTGTGGAATTTGCATCTAAGCCTGCAGCACGAAAAGCATTTGAACGTTGTACTGAAGGTGTCTTTCTTCTGACAACGTAAGTAGATCTCTATTTTTATGGAGTTTAGTAATTGAAGACTGTGGACTGAATTTAAATAAAACCTTTTAAGCTTAAAACCCAGTATTTAAAACAAACTCAATACTTTGTCTCTTAATTTTCAGCACTCCTAGGCCAGTTATAGTGGAGCCTCTTGAACAGCTAGATGATGAAGATGGTCTTCCAGAAAAGCTGGCTCAGAAAAATCCAATGTATCAAAAGTAAGCAGATGTATCCATGTAGAATTGCCACAATTAAACTGTGTTTGATAATTTAGAATATGTGTTCTTCCCTGGTAATCTTGCAATGTATCTAAGGTAGTATGTTCTATATTATGGTTTGACTCATTCCCATTTCAATATTGTAAATTAGAAATTTTATGGAAAAGTTTATTGTTTTGAATTAAGATTATGTATTTTCACTTTCAGATTTATTTATTTAATATTTTATTCAGTTTTTTCTTTCAGCCAAAGTAGTTAACCTAAAATAATTAAATAAAATGGAATTGTTTCATTTGGTGAATTTATGTAGCTTTAAAAGTATGTGAAAGATTCAGAGTTTTATTTTGAAACAATTTAAATTTAGTGCTCTTATGCATTCTAGGCTTTTAAGCAATCATAACGCTTCAAGAATCGTGTATTAACATACTTAAGGCATCTTTACTTAAAAAAGTCAAAGGCTTCTTCCTTTGTAACTCAAGACCAGTTTATTCTGTACTTAAGTGAAATGTTTGTTTTATCAGCATCATTGCTAGCTATTCTGAAAACTATAAATGTGAATTTCTATTCAATTGGATTTTTAGGGAGAGAGAAACTCCACCACGATTTGCACAACCTGGGAGTTTTGAATATGAATATTCTCAACGGTGGAAATCGTTGGATGAAATGGAGAAACAGCAGAGAGATCAAGTAGAGAAAAATATGAAAGATGCCAAGGACAAACTGGAAAGCGAGATGGAGGATGCTTACCATGAGCATCAGGCAAACCTTTTACGCCAAGGTATAGGAGATCTCTGGCTGAGATTTTGCTTGCTTTTTCCCATTTTTTTTTTCAAGTTTTCACTTTTGGTATTCTAATATTTTGCTTTTACTCCAATACATTTTACAATATAAATTTACTGTTTTTTAAGGCTTATTACTCAGATTTATATTGTAGTTAAAGTTGACTCTGGGTGGTGCACAACAGTATATTG
This sequence comes from Laticauda colubrina, assembly GCA_015471245.1. Classification (NCBI taxonomy): domain Eukaryota; kingdom Metazoa; phylum Chordata; class Lepidosauria; order Squamata; family Elapidae; genus Laticauda; species Laticauda colubrina. Next base: position 12,375,993 of record BLBF01000072.1, read on the forward strand.
CCAATAAAACCAACATAAAAATCTAAACAACCAGAATAAAATGTTAACATATAGCATAAAAATATTAACCATGGTGAAATTCTGATTATGTTCTTAACCTAGGATTTCCAGGGAACCAGACATTTGTTTTGATGGCAACCAACTCAATAATGGCGCCATCAAGACAAATCAGTAGTTCATTGGGAATCCTAGGCCTGAGAGCATAACTAATCCAATATCAAAAGTGATGATGCCACCATCATTTCACCAGGAAGGTGTACCATAAAGTGAGGGCCATATTTTATTGTGTCTTTCTCTTACAATCTTACACTGCTGTTTCAGAAAAAAAGTTGAGCTGTAAATATTTGTAAGTATTATAAGTAGTAGTGTGACTGCAAAGTATTGTATGTATGAATCATTCATTAAATAATTGAGACAAACTTTACTTTACACATTTGCTTGTTAGGCTTTTTGCATTTAATTTCAGGAATGCCCATCAAATTCAGTTTTTCCTGAATTGATAGAAATTTATAATCTATTAAACAATGGTTGTTTAAATGGTCAAACTTGCAGATCTCATGCGGCGACAAGAAGAATTGAGACGCATGGAGGAACTTCACAATCAAGAGATGCAGAAACGAAAAGAAATACAATTGAGGTAATTTGGACCTGTTATTAATCCTGAATTTAACAAGTATTTATTTAACAGTTTTGTAAGTTAGATATGAATAACCATAAATTGCTTAGAACCAAGTGAAGGAACTAGTGTAGAGTATTACTTCAGTGTTTTGTTCAGCCTTGTCCCCTCCCAATTGAACTTTTTTATTATAATTCATAAAGGCTTGTTTACAGTAACTATTTTGAAGGCTTCTTAGCTTGAATAAGGTATGATAATTTTATGGTTTAATGAATTGGTATACTATTCAAGTTTTTTAAAAATACAAATTATTAAAGAGCAATTGTATTTTCAGGCAAGAAGAAGAGCGACGTAGGCGGGAAGAAGAGATGATGATCCGTCAGCGTGAGATGGAAGAACAAATGAGAAGACAGAGAGAAGAAAGCTACACTCGAATGGGTTACATGGATCCTGTAAGTCAGGGCTGGAAGAATCCCAGTAATCTAGTTGCCCAGATGCTTGAATCTCATGATGATCCCTAGGAGTAAGCTTTCATACTTATTTAAAAGACTTTTCCCAGTTTTGATGATATAAATCTGGATCTTGGAGGATTGGTACCTGCTGTCTTAGAGCTGGTCATTCTACTGTCTATTGTTACAGGATTAGAAGTCATTGTCTCCCAGTTTCTAATCCAGGTTTGCATTACAGAGCTTTTAAGGAATTTACTTGTTCTTAAAAATGTCTGTTTGTTTTTGCAGAGAGAAAGAGACATGAGAATGGGCAGTACCAGTGCAATGAACATGGGAGGTAAAAAAAGCTTTCCAACTAAACTCACCTGTCTAAATTATTGTGATCTATCCATGCATAATTATTTGATTATTTTTTTAAAATAGATCCCTATGGTACAACTGCTCAGAAATTCCCACCATTAGCAGGTGGCACTGGCCTTGGCTATGAGACCAATCCTGGAGTTGGACAAACATCTATGAGTGGCACTATGATGGGAAGCGATATGGTAACGTATCCTGTGGCAGCTTGACCTAAGTTCTAGAAATTTTTTTTGCATTAATTCTATAACCTACACTTTTAGATAGGCTTCCCTTTTCCAGCAGTTTGTTAATAGCAAGAAGCTTGTTGAGCAATGTAAAACTAAGTAGTCTTTGCCAGTATGGTTACAGGTCTGCTCAGATATTTTTGCAATGGATATTAGCAGACTTTCCTGTGATCAGTTGGGTTGGGAGTTGTCTGGCTAAACATGAAGTAGTCTTCAGTTCTGTAATCTTAACCTGCCTGGGAGGGGTGGGGAAGCACACATGCTTGTTGAGGTAGCTTAACTAGCAGAAGTGGTCTTGTGTCACTTTCTGAACTTGAATTAACTGTGGTGTATAGAAATATGTATAAAATAAAGGGAGATGGAAATAAACCTAAAATATAATTACACTATTACTACTTGTTAATGTAATGGGTTCATCACAGGTAGAGAATATTTAGATGTAAATTACCTATCATTGTACACATTGGCTTTTGACACACAATATGTAATGATGAGGAAAGAAGGAATTCTTGAGGTAGGCCACTCATTTCTTGAGCAAGTTGCTTAATGATACTTAAATAATACATGATTTGTTATGCTGTTTTAAGCTTCCTGGCTATATAGACCAAGGCTCTTCAAACTTCACAAGTTTAAGACTTCTGGACTTCAACTCCCAGAATTCCTGAACTAACATAACTGGAGGATGAATTATGGGAGTAGAAGTCCACAATTCTTAAAGCTGTCACATTTGAAGACCCCTGCTATATAGACTGAGCTGCTGGATCAAACTAGAGATCCATCCTATTCCCAAAGTGGTTAACTGGATGCTTCGGGGGATGTCTATGAAAGCAGTAACTTCCCTGTTATCACCAATATTCAGGGGCATATCTTGCCTTAAAGTAGCTGCAGACAGTACACTTGTTCTCCAAGCACTCTGAACTTTACTTCCTGTTCCTGTACTTGTAGGCTTTGCAGAAATTCTTGATTTCACATTATACCTGAAGCCTTGGAGTAGTACAACTGGTAAATAGAATTACTGAAAGATCAAGGTCTAATCCTTCTTGTCTGTACACATTCACCCTTAAGAGTTTAATCTAACACATAAAATAGTGTTGGGGAAGGGGTGGAGGCTATTCTACTATTGAAGGTTTTGCTACATGAGATGGGCTACTTGTAGCTCATGTGTCATTTAACATAGAAACCATTACCATTTATTTAACCCCAATTTCTTAAGATGCCCTGTTGCTGTTTTGACCGTGTAGCTCAAAGGAGTCTGCAATTAGTTATAGACTTCTGTTGAAATAGGTTGTCTGGTAAAACCAGGATGTGTGTTTTAAAAATCAACAATGCAGTGTATCAAATGTTTAAATATCTCATTCACTTGTAATTGGTGGCACTAGAAAAAAAGCCTGAAATTTCAGTGAAGCACTGTGCTGTCTTTCTAAAGTATGTAACTTTAGAAATTTTGTAGAAATTGTCTCCTTTATGGAATTTGTTCATAACACGGCCTTTGGCAGTCTAATAACTGTAAGCCAGTTGTTAGAGGAGATCTGATGGAGATTTACTTACATGCTAGAAATCCAGACTCTCAGTGACTCCATGATTGGATACTTATGCAAATCAGTGAAGGGCTCATGCATACGTTTTCTCATCTGTGATGATTGTGGCAGTAGCATTCTGGAATCTAGGCTTTTGTTTGTGGGGTTATTGGGGAGCAAATTGAGTGTGAGCCTTTCACAAATAACATCTGCATGCGTATCTAGTTAAAGGATTCATACAGCTAGTCTGAGGAATTATACTGAGTGAATTGGCTCTGTTAAGTTTGAGTGATTGGAAAGCTTTTTTTGGTAAAATAGTTCCTATGCTACCCTAAAAGCACTAATAATACCAACATCAACATCTTTGATTCATTACATTCTCCCTTGTGCCTTGGTAAATCAAGAAATGAAGATCAGGTAAATTGAAAAGTGAACTGGTCTGCTTTATTTCAGATTAGTTGAGCTTTAGTGGATTCAGAGACCAGCTTGAATATATTCAGATACTGCAAAATAATAATGGACTCTTTGCTAATCCTTACTCTGAAGCCATAGGACCTCTACCGCAGTGGAGCTATTTAAAGAAGCTTAACATTGTGCAAACATTTAGTGGTTGTCTTGTCTTGGCAATTTAACCAGATGCTACTATTTCTTGTACTTTCATAGGGTCAGTGGCTTTTGAAAACCATTTAAATAAATAGACATGGTTCAGGTAACTTCAAGAACATGGTCTTATATCTTTTAACTGGGCATCTGCCTTTTATATGAGATGCTTTAGGAAGCTCCTGTTGGGCTTCTTTGTACCTTGTTCACTGACTGTAGATTAACAATTGTAGCAAATAACCAGAATTTCTTTCAAAGAGGATTCTTGGTTCAAACCCATACTAATGCTTGAATTTTTGGCACTTCAGGGAATATCTGTTTGCTGAAACAGACATTTCAGAATGGATCAAGTTGGGAACATACCACAAGACATGTATTAAGTTAAACTAATTATTAAATTACCCTTTTTTCCTTTCTATGTTCCCGGTACCTGTGGATCGACTCAATGGTGATTGTATCGACGAACGTTGACTGCGGAACCTTCTAATATAAATTCTAAACACACATGGACATCAACTACACATAATGAACTTTTAATTGTTCTGATAGCGCCCTGAGCGATTTGGACAGGGAAGTGCGGGGCCTGTAGGTGGCCAGGGCCCTAGAGGAATGGGGCCTGGAACTCCTGCAGCTTATGGGAGAGGGAGAGAAGAATATGAAGGCCCAAACAAAAAGCCCAGATTTTAGATGTGACTTGTAGATTTTTCATTCCAGTTTGTTTTACTTGTCTTGTTTAGACACTACTTTTTTTTTATTCTTGCATTTTAGTAAGAAAGCTACGTTTTTATGGATGTTAGAAACTTAAAATGACTTAGAATTTGTAAGTGGTCTGGGCAAAAACAAGTCTAATTATGTAACGCAGTGTTCTAAACTTAGCTTTTTTGATGTATAACATCCCTACCTTGATGGCAATGTACTGTGTGCCATATGAAATCCCAAGTGTAAACTTTTTTTACTGTGCTTAAAATAAATAGTCTAAACGTAGCAAGATTCTTTTATCATAAACTTCTAAGCATAGAAGGCAATTAACACTTACAAAAGGCAATGCGTTTCTTGAAATGAAATCTGGAGTGTTGCAAATACATGTGGCTGGTCTTAAACTATCAAGTCTTAAAATACCAGTGCAAATTTAAATCTACTTGAGCTTTCATATTTAATATTACAATGAAGTCTTACCTTTAGAAAAAGCTTTGAGAATTCTGAAAAACTTTGACTATAATTATTCAAGTATACATAATTTGAACTTTTAACTTACACGGAGGAAACAATCTGGGTTTTGGTGAAATAGATCTTTAACTTAATAAATGATGGAGTTCAGTTTTGAACAAGAAGGTGGGAAGGAAATGGGTAAGGGCACGTAATCTAATAGTATTGGCTGTTGTCTCCAAAGGGCATTTCCAAGCCAGCTGTTATAAGTCATAGTCTGACTTTCTATGTTACTCAGTATCTCATTCATCCAAATATGAGATCTGCTTGATCTATTTCACTTCTAATACTTTTCCTAATTAAGCCTTTTAGTGCCCACTGGACATTTTATCTTAACAGAATCCTTGAGTGAATATATCTATTGAAGTTGCAATTTAAATATTGGAAGAATTTTTTTTTCTTGATTTAACAAGCATAATCTTGATCCAAAAGTTTTGAGCATTGGTGGGCATTTGTGTATTATATTTTAATATCAATACTCCACTTAAATGCAGAACTGAAATATCCTTTGACGTTTCAGGATTAAAGTAGTAATTTGTTAGATTAAAGCCTGACATACAGAAATCTAAATACCATTAAATTTGAAAAGTTTTTTTCCCTTGGGCTACATAGTATCAACTTGTGCTGTTGACTTGGTATAGTTGAATCATTTTATATTTATTAAAATGCTGTAAGAAGTGGACTCTATACCCCTTGTACCTAAAATACTGGGTGCACAGTTTCCTGGTATAGAAAAGGTACAATGGCTTGGTAAAATGAAGATGAACCAGATCAGAGAACATTCTGTGATTAATCCTGATGGTTTTTTATTCAATAACTTGAGGTGCTTTAAATCTTTTAAATAAGGGTGGGGAACTCCCCCCATGGGGAGCCATTTTATATCTGTTTAAAACAGTTATTCTGGGTAATGTTGCATTTACTCTACCTTTTTTCCCAGAAGGTTGTTGTGAGAGGGGCATAAAACCTTTGGCAAGTCAGTACTGATTACTTGCAGGCATCCTGTTTTGGCTGTTTTTTTTCCTTTCAACTGTTGACACTTTCTCTGTGCTACTACCTCCAGTAGCTTGGGATAACCAGAATGCCATATATGGTCCCCCATCCCTACTTTAAATGTGCTAAAGATGAGGAAGAATCAGTTACCTGTAAGCCGCTTAAAACTGCAGCATATGAAACTTCACTACCATCAGTTATGTATTTTCATTCTGCAAAATGGATTGACTCAAAAGCTTGTGTTGAGCAAGCCTTTTGAAAACCCAAGAAATGATAAACATCTGATATTCAAGGTTGCTGGACTGCCTCATTTAGTTTTGTGGTTGAATTGAGCTATATTCCCAGAAGCTTCAAGAAGTTACCATCAAAGGGGGAAGAACACCCACAGTTCTTGCATTGACTTCTGATGTAGAGAAACCCTTGTGAAACAAATGTGGATGTTAACTGTATCCTGGGCTGCGTACAGCTCAGTTCTGCTTTTCTCAAGGAGGTGTTCATGGACACCCACTGTAGGAAACACCAAGACTGACAGTGATGGGAAAATGGAAATGGAAACTAATTTTCAGTTTATTTTTCAGATTACATGCCATTTTTCCTTAGGATGCTGGCACATATCCTAAACCATGTTCTTTTGTAGTACTGTAATCTTGGAAGAGTGAAGGAAGCTGATGGTCCCATTTCCTTCCTAAGGTTCATCTCTTGTTTACATTTTGTCTAAACTAGGCTGATATTCAAACGGGAAGGAAATGTTGAGGGGCTAATCTAGGTTTTTAACACTTTACTGGACTACTATTGCCAAATGTCCTTATATAAAACACAGTAGTCTGACTTCAAAGGATAACAGACAGGCTGATCCCTCAGTAGCAAACCAATTGTTGGGGAGTTTTCATTGAATTGAATGTTCCATCTTTTTAGCTTTTTCTAAATGGATTTAAATATTTAGACTTAACAGATGCCTTTTGAGCAGAAGCATAACTATTCTACTTCTGCATGCCATTAAGCCTTTAGGTCATGCATAAGTTACCCCAATTCTAGAGTCTACCCCATGTTTAACAATCATAGCATGCAATAACCACATCCTTGTTAGTTGTAATAAATGAATTTCTGTTTCTGTGCGTATTTTGTGGTATATTTGTTTTTAAAAAGTTCTTGGCATCTCCTTGGCAACCACTTGTGGCAGCATGCTTTTCTCTGGAGTTTGAGACTGCAATATGACACTGTTTAAAAGTAGTGGCCTGCTATGTAACAGCACTTAGACAGCATTTCCGCAGTGCATAACTGTGAGGAACGTAGTACCACAAGTGGCAATGGACATTAGCACCTGGATGTAGTATTCCTGCTTGCTCCAAGATTCTCATTGTCGCCTGCATACAGGTAGGTAAAAAGAACTATAATCTAACTTGGTGACTTTCTGTGTAATCTTGCTATGGGGGTATTCTGGCATCACACTACTGACAGTGGGATTTCAGTGCAGCACTTCTCATACTGTACGGTGCTTAATTTTGAGGCCTAACCTGCAATCAGCCTTAGGCAAGCTGACTGATGCTGACACTTGTGCCTCAGACCCGTGATTTCTTCGTTCATATGACTTGTTTCTTTCTTCACTGTGACAAAGACATCTTTATTGAGTTCAATGGGAGGGGAAAGTGAGTTCAATCTATGCATAATTTTACTGCTCATTGCGTGTAGGAATGGTTGCTTTTAGTTCATACTAGCTATATACTAAAAGTTGCATGAAAACTCTTCATGGTCAGACAGATAAATGGTATTTTTTTCTTTTTAATAGTTGCTCTGTTAAGTTTGAGGTAGTATTGAAGTAGTATTTTGTAACTAGTATCAAGTTAATATATGGGTGGTCGGCTGTGGGATGATGACTGTGGTAATGTAAAAAATAATTGAGAGCTCCCCTTACTCTAATCCATGCATCTTACCAAAAAGTATAGGTTATTTTACTTACTATTTGATAAAAAAAAAATAGGGTTTTATATCTAATGTAGTTGATGAACAAAAAATAGGGTTTTATGTATCTAATATAAGTTGCCCTCCAGAATTATTGGCTTTGTTGTGCTAGCTAGGTCTATCTGATGTGTCTTGAAAGCGTTTCATAATATTTGACTCTTGATCAATTCATAAGTTACAGCAGTACTCAACTTTAAACCGAAGTGCAGTTCTATCAAATTTCATCTTTCAGTGTGCTTGAAAAAAAAGTGCTTTGTGAATAGGATTCAACAGTGAATCTTAACAGCAAAATAATGAATTGGACTTCCTAGTCTTTTGTACGTGGGTGGTTTGCAAGAGAAGAACCCTTGTCACTATGAACAGTAGATGTACTGAGAAAAGGTGTACTTTAAATCCTATGAACATGTTCAGTGTGGGACTAGTTACATTCCAAGCTGGATATTCCAAGTCCTAGTATAACAAACTCAGTAAATAAGTATGTTTGCTATGTAACTGGGCTGCAGAAATATTCAACTATAGTAACTACTCAGTTTGAACCAATATGCTAGCGGCTTAATTATATAACAATTAGATATATCTTGACATAAGTGGATTTTTAGTAAACAGGTGAATTGGACTCCAGTTTCTTATGTACATGTTTAACTGCAGTTGTAAAGAGAAATACATTAAGTATTATTTAAGGGCAATAACTGATCAAAACATCTCAAGTGTGTAAGTGGCATAAGAAATAACAAAAAGTGCTTGCATTGTATTCCATGTTAAGCTTTTATTCTGGTCTTTGATTTCTCCCTTGCAAAAACTTGACTTCAGAGCTCAGAAGTGTGATGCCAGAATACATTATGCGTACTCTGCTAGGTTCTCAGTTCCGGTTACTAGTGCTGTGTGAGGACAGAAACACTTTCCTAACATTATTGGGGGGAGGCTTTGTTACAGTATGGCTTCTATTGGCTGAAGCTCCCCCCCCCCCCCAAGACTAGGAAACACCTAAGCAACCAGGGGGCTGAAACTCTGCAAGTAACTTCAAGCGGCTGATCAGGAAGGCCTGTGGTAACTTCTAAAATTGGAGCCCAACGTGAAGAGATTGTGCTTTTTTAGGTTTGTTTGGACCATTGGTTGTTTTCCACCATCACAGCTAGCAAGGTTGGAATCAACAGGTCAGTTGCAGATCTGTCTTTATGCTACTTGCTGGGCTTAAGCAAATGCTGCAAGAGAGGGGAGGCTGGGGGAGGGGGAGAAGAGGGAGGCTTCTCCCATTTTGTTTGTTCCATTAGCAACTTTGTGGAAGCCCAATGGTGGTGTATTACCAATTCCCCCCTGAAAAAACTGATCTTGAATATTGGCACAATGAAATGTGGGAAGGGATGGCTGCAGACAAATAGCTAGGGGGAACATAATTTGTATTCCTATATAACCTTTTGTTTTGCAAAAGTAATAAATCAAGATTGTGGTCTTGAAACTGGCACATTTGGCTAGCTTGGCAGTGTTTCTGACATTACAAGGGCCATTAAGAATTAGCTGCAGGTGGAAAGGTTGACCTTTCATTTCATGCCCTTAAAAACATTTGAAAACTGCTAGGGATAACCACAAAGGGGGGGGGAAATTTGTAATAGTCTTGCAAGCAAATTCTTCTCTGTCTTGTAAAGATTCAGAAAGCTTTGGCTTGTCCTTCAATTACCTGAAAAGATTATTTGCTTTATGGGGGGTGTTGGGTGCATGGCATCAATTCAGAGAGGCAGTTAAATAGCTGAATGCAATGGCTTTGCACTTGCACCTAAGGGGCAGTGTACCTCTGGCTGCAACTGTCCTTCTGATTAGGCAGCATCTGTTCCAAGGGGCAGTTCAGGGTTAAGTCTGAAGAGTAGTTGCAGTTGTTCACTATCCTGTGTTTCAGTTTTTCAAGTAAAATATTCATCTTCTCCTTGTGCCCCTTGCTACCTCCCAATGACTATTAGTAGCTTTTGTAAAACACCCCTCAATTTTACAAGTTCATAAGTTGCATTTAATGTTTAAACTTAATTTTGTTTTCAGAAATATTTCAGTTTTATTTTCCCCTACTAACTTTAATTCTTATCCTTTAGGTGAAGATAATATCAGCTGGATGAAACTAGAACACTCCCATATAAGGTAAGACTTCACAGAATTAAAGGCTCTTAAGTCCTCCTCGTTTTTTTTTTTTGTTTTTTTTTTTAAAGTAAGGCTAGTGACTTATTTGCTACATGCAAATAAGATCATGGGAAATATTTTAATACATAAGATCAGAAGCTGCTACAGAGAAAAATGATCAGGAAAGCATACTTGAGGCTTATATCCTTTACTTTTCCTTTTCCCCAGTCATTTTTAGTTTTCCATTTTAAGTGTAAAAATTATTGTTGCTGGCTTATGCTATGCTATATTATTTTTTATTTTCTTCTTTGTGCTATTTATTGATAAATTAGTTTTAAGCCTTAAAATCATTGTCCATATTAATTCATTATTGAATGAAAATCTTTAAATTTCAGTTAGAGGTTCATGATAATCTTTTTTCCTATCCAAGTTCAGACTCTCATGTCATTGTAAAATTGTGCAGAATCACCAGATCCCTACAGAAGTGAATAAAACTGGGAGTCTGCTGCCTAAAGAGGCATTCTGAAATAAAACCAATTGTAATGAAACTTACTAACCTTTGATTACATTAAATTCAAAACAACTTGTTAGCATACTCCATGTTACAATGAAAACAATTTTATTTTGCAGTTGACCAATAACCACTATATGCCTACACAATTGAATGTTGTAGAGAGAAGTCATGTACAATACGCAGGTAAGGAAATAGGGTGCCAACATCTTATAGAACATTTGAAGGGTTCATTCATTCATTCATTCATTTTATTCAATTTGTATGGCCACCCATCTCACCAAATGGCTCTGGGCAGCAGTTCAAGAGTAGAAGGCAAGACTGCTGGTAGAACTAGGGGTGATGGGGATCCTTTTTTATGGATGCGATGAAATAGGGTGAAGCAGAAGCCCAATTGCTATCTGTTAAGCATTGGTGCAAGGGATAGGTTCTGGCATCACAATGTTTCTTTCAGTTCTCCAATTCTCCCTAGCTGATCTACCCATGAAATGAATCACTTGTTGCACTGGGTTATTTTTTTCCCCAAATAACATTAAAAAACATCTTACTGTCATGTGTCAGAGCAGTTTGCTGTACATGTACTAAAGAGCATCTGTTAAATTCTGGTAGAAGAAAAAAATATGGGTAAGGTTATTCATATAAAATTGTGACAGGTGGTCAGCCTTTCTTGTTTTTGCTTGGTTCATGTTTTAACAAAATCAGAGTCTATGACCAAACAAATCCAGGTTTAGTCTGATCTTGGCTTTAATCCAAGTTATTTTTTTGGTGAACACTAGTAGGTTTTCCAATGGATGAATGTTGAAAGTTGAAGTTGAATGTAACGAAGTTGAATGTAACTCTGATGTCAAATCTTGATTTGCATTTAATATGCTAAGCCCAATTTAAATGATACATAGATATCCTGGAGAGCCAATTTGATGTACAAATTGGAGATGAGTCCCAATCATTATCATTTTTTTGCATGAAAGCTGGGTGACTTCGGGTCAATCACATTCAAGCCATTACACCTGATTGTGTGTGGAAAATAAGATTATTATGTATGTGTGCATTCTTGGGTTGGCCAAAAATGGAATTAAAAATAAACATGCAGGATACAGCAACAGTATAATTCAGCCATAAAAATCTTGATTTCTTACTGGTCTGTAGTAAATTTTTATCTCTCTACAGGAGAATGGTGTATTTGAAAAGAGGAGTCCAGGAATGCAGTAGCACTTTCTTGTAATCTTCAATAAACTATTCAAAAACATAATAGTGTCAGTTCTTAAAAAAGAGCTCAATTTACAATTGGTGGTGCTCATTTGAAATATCAAAAGGAAGGTGGGAGTAGCCTGATGTGCTCAATATATCCCAAACTTCATGTCCTAAAAATGGCTCTTTCATAAGTTATTCTTTTGTAAGTTATTCTGGAATCATGCTGAAAAACTGCATTGATTTTTTGAGTATTTAATCCCAAGTGGCTTTTGTTATTTTTGCAGTATTTTGTAACCCTCCATTTTTGAAATCTCATATTTCTAGCATTCAGCTGTGCCTTCTTAATATTCTGTAATTCATTATCTCATTTGAGGACCGGAACCAATTTCAAATAGCTTCCTTGGTTGGTAGAACAGCAATATAGAAATAGACCATTGGAGCCATGCTGATTTGGGAGTGAACCAGATTGGATCCAAATTTGCTAGGTTTCAAAACATCCTGAATTCAGTTATTAGTTTACATTCATACAGGTTTGTTTGAAAACTGCTAGATATGTGCTTGATGGAATGATAAATATATGGCTTGATTAATTTGGAAAAGAAAGCTCGGTTTCTTTGCCAAATAATCAGGATTCAATTCCACAGGGCTTCCCTTTTAAAAAAAAACCATGAAATTACTTGGGTCAGGGATAGACCAACTGGCTCATTCTTGTCCTGATGGTGAATTATTTAAAATTTGATTCCTTACCTTAAAATCTTCCTGTCGCCAGTATCTTCCAAACGTCACATATTTCTTTGTAATTTGGTCTCGTGATTATGGCAGAAGGCTAGAAACCCAGACTGGGAGTCCTAGTGCTAGCTTAGATAAGAAAGATGGGTGACTTCAGGCAAGCCAGTCACTTCAAGTCTCACTCAGGGGTGTCAAAACTCTGATTGAGGGCTGTGTTGTTTGACCTCAGGGGGCTGGGGTGGGTGTGGCTAGTAGGTGTGGCCAGCTCAACGTCACTCAGGTTGGGGGCGCCTGTGGTGGCCCGCAGTGCTCTGCCAGCAAAAACAGGCTCCCGGGTGCCGCCCCTGGCCCTTGCAAGCTCCATTTTCAGCTGTGATGGCCTGCAACCCTCTGCCAGCGAAATGGAGCTGGGGGGGAGGGGGGCTGCATACAATCCTCCTGAATTCCGTTTTTGCTGGCAGAGGCACCGCGGACCGGTTCTTTTCTGTTTCCAGGGTGGCCCCGCGTGCCAGATCTAAGCACCCCGCAGGCCGGATCAGGCCCCCTGGGCCTTGAGTTTGACACCCCTGGTTTAACCCATCTGTTGGGGAAAATATGAAGAGTATTGAGTTATGTCTAGGGTTACAAAAATAAAAATGGGATATGAAGAAATTAAGTGAAAGTACACTACTTGTTCAGAAAGCCAGACAAGATTAACCCCTATTCAGTTCCCGATAAATAATGCATGCAGGTCAGGCTTGAATTTTTTATGTGTAGGCTTAGACATTGAAAGCGAAGAGGAGGCAGCTGGAGGAATTCATAAGAGGACAAAACAGTATTACTCTATCCAATTGCAATGAAGACAGAGTATGGTACTCATCTAGCTTTGGGGGCCCCTAGGGGAACCTCCATGAATCCATGTCTACCTTCATGCTTCTTGCATTATTACCAGCCATGCTTTTCAGATTCATTGGAAAGGCACAGTAGATTTCCTCAGGTAAGTTTGCTTTTTGTTGGTATCCTTAGTAGTTTACAATAGGTGAATAAGCTGTACAGGTGACAGGCACTGGATAAATTGCACCCTGGCTTGGAAAATTTGTCTCTATAGTTTAGCAAACATTACCAGATAACTAACATAAACTAAAAATGCAGAAAAGGAGAGCAAAAGAAAAAATAGTAAAGCAGAAAATGATACAAAGAAACAACTGTTGCAAGTACAAACAATTTCAGTAATTTTGTCACTTCAAGGCCAAATGTTTTTAGCCACAAAACGATCTTTAATGCCTCATTTGGTCTTGGTTCGCAAAAATCCAATTAGGTTTATTGAGACACCTATTTAACTTAGCAACTTTGTTCCTTTTATTTTTAATACTTTCACCTGTTCAAATACTGTTCGAGAACATTTCTCTCCCCCCCCCCTTAAAATCCTTCAAACTTAACTCTTGTAAATTCAATATAGGAAAGTGATCCAGATCACTGAATTCCGATATCCAGTAGAGCTGTAGTGCATCCTAGCAGTTGTCGAAAACAACTATATTAGGTATATAATGCTGATGTTTGTCAGAAAATCATCAAGGGCAAAAAGTATTTGCAGTGTTTTCATCTTAGGATGAATCACTTTCCAGAGTTTGAGCTTTGTGACTACCACCTGATTGCTAGCATTCCCATTGTTTTAAAAGTTTTATTTTGGCAATCAACACACCTCAAAAATTTGATTTTGTCTTCCATAGATATTCCCATTTCATATTGCAATTATAATGGGAAACACGGTTTTGGGAACTGAGCGAACGTGGGGTGGGAGCTTTCAGAAAAAAGAGATCCCAAGTAAGGAAAGCATAAGGAAAACATGGATTCTCTTCAGGAAAATATTGGAGGGAGACAAACTTAGGCTTAGCCTTTTTTTAAATTTCTCCCATACTTTGGAGTATTGCCCTATACACTGAATTATTACACCACAGATATTAGCAGGCCTAAGGGTCCTCATAGGTTTTTTAATACATTTTCAAAATAGATCAGGTATCCGAATTCCGAAGACCAGGATAAGATTAAACTACCTTCTCTCAAGCTTCCTGGGGCAGGAATTCAAATAAAAGATGGTTGCTGGAATTGCCCTTCCAATGTGAACTTGGACAACAGCTTGAAGAAAAAGCATACCTACTTTCATTTTTCTAAACCCATCCGCCTGACTCCAAAGCCAGTTCCTCCTTGCAAAGCCAGCTGTGTCCTACGGCATGACCGTAGACAATTGGCTGACCACACCGCACACGATTTCATTGTCAGTGGGTTGAACTGCGGACGACCTTGGCGGAGAGACCTACCATTGCTACCCCAGATGAGAAGGCCAAAGCTGGAGCTTCATGTTTATCTTCCCAGCGAGAAAGATGGTGAAGAGATGGAGCACAGACTGAATGGTTTAAGCTTGCAAAATTCCACCCTGAAGTAAATCTAAAGTTGTTAGGACTCATGCTTTGTAACCCAAAGCCTAATGAACTGCCTAATTGCTCATACTGGTCTCTACAAGACACCTATCTATAGAAGAAAATATTCAACTCGAGATTAAACTGGGGACTTTGGTGTTCTCTCAGCTTGGTGGTTTTCTTGCAGATGTTTCATTTCTCAAGTAGGCAACTTCGAAGAAGATCCCCACACGTCTGTCTGATTATTTCATGAAAACAATGTTATGCAGTGGGGAGAGAAAAGGTTCAAAAAATACAAGCAAGCTGCAGCTAAGAAAACAGCAGTATTTCATTTGCATTATTTACTGTTTCTTCTCCATCTTTGCAAATCGTCCTTGCTTCATATTTCATACACTCACTCCATTTCCTACATAGGAACACAAACCGCACATAAGAAACGTTCTTGTTCTGTAAGCAAGACTTCTATTTTTCTTTTCTACAAGTGCTTAAACGTTGCTTTTTAATTGCTTTTGGTAATTATGAATTGACCACTTAAGTTTTATGCAACATAATTTCCCCTCACTATGATACCTGCCTGCTGAGTTTTCTCAATTTGAAGACACCCAGCCCCATGAAAATGTTGCAAGAAAACAAGCTCAGAGAGGCTAACAAGGTAACAAAACTTCCTTTTCTTCACAATGTCTGATGGAGCCACTGTTCTAATCTCTCCACTTTCCTGTTTCGTTCCAACCTTCACATCATTCTTAACTTTGAGTTTCATGGCATTCTCCCAATGTACTTTGCTTTTTCTTCACCTCTCCT
Organism: Laticauda colubrina; assembly: GCA_015471245.1. Classification (NCBI taxonomy): domain Eukaryota; kingdom Metazoa; phylum Chordata; class Lepidosauria; order Squamata; family Elapidae; genus Laticauda; species Laticauda colubrina. The sequence continues at coordinate 12,391,645 of BLBF01000072.1, forward strand.
TTTATTGGGTGTGTTGGTTTTCTGACAAAGGAGATTTATTCATTGCATTTGATCACTCTGGGTGCTTTGCAATTAAAAAAGAGAAAGATCTACAAACACCCCCCCCCCCAAAAAAAAAAAACCAAACCACAACCCAAATGTAACACCAAACCGAATCTTAAAAAGAGGCTTTTCCACCTCTGACCTGTGAAAGGCTCCAACCCGGTCGCTCCCAGGAACGTTATGCAATGTATTTTTGGGGTGTGTGTGTGTCACTTTTTCTAGGAACCCCCCGTCGACCTGGCAGATTTATTTCTCCAGCATGATCTCTTCCCCCAGATCAGATTTGCCCCACCCCTGCTTGCCTTTCCAGCATGAAAACCCCGGCTTTGCCGTTCAGGCTGGGATTCCGAAGCGCACCAGCCCCGATATCTCTTTGGGAGCCTGGCCGTCGCCCTGCAGCTCTGCACATGCCCAGGAGCTCTCCCTTCCGTCCCGTGAAGCTACCCAAGGGTTGCTACCTTTTGGCTTCAGCAGTGAAACCCAGCATGGGAGGGGGAAGCGGGCGTATTTGGCTGCCAAAGGGCAGGCGGGGGGGAAGCGGGAGGCGCCTGCTTTGCTTCGTCCGGGGGCGGCTTTCCCAGCCTCCTTTCTCCGCTCCGCGGTCCCACCTCCTCCGGCTGGTCGCCAACGGGCGGGAAAGGCGGGAGAAGCAGCCGAAGGCGACGATGGCGCTGCTCTTCTCCGCTCTCCGCGTGCTGCTGGGCCTTTTCTTCGCCGTCAGCGGGGTCGTCAAGCTCACCGACCGGATCGCAGGCGACGCCCACCGGCAGCTGGTGAGCGGGGCGCCGCCGAGGCGGGAAGGGGACCCGGTCCGGGCCGCCGCTTGGCGAGGCAACCCGCGAGTGGTGGGGATGGGGCGGCCCTGCAAACCCTCCGCACCGCCCACCCCCGGCCTCCCAACTCAGCCCTGATCCAGCCAGACCCCTCGCCGAGCGGCTCTTGAGGAGATCCTCCCCGTCTGAGGGAAGGCCTCGGGTGGCTCGACGCGGGGCGCGTCGGGCACTGCTCGGCGAGCCCGTTTCTCGCCCGTTTCTGGCGGTTATTTAGGGCGGTGGGCCTCGTCCCCGCTTCTCGGTCCCGACCTGCGACTAAATCCCGATAACCGACAGAGCTTTGGCCTCACCTGTCCGGTGATGTCGCGCGCTTGGAAAGGGGAAAAAAAAAAGAAAAAAAAAAGGGGGGGGGCTCGCAGCTTCCCGCCTTCTGCACGGCCGAGGGCTTGTTTGCTTTCTTTGGGAGGATGCAGGGATTCCTTTTCTTTCTTTGACCCTGGGATTTCTTTGGCACGCAAACTTTTATCTTTTCCCTTCCTCTGGGCTTTTTTTTTTTTTTTTTTTTTCAAATTAAGAACACAAAAGCCATCCCTCTCTCTCCCCCTCACACACATACTCACATTCAATCTCTCTCTCTGTCACACACACACACACACACCCCCAAAGAGGGAGAGACAGAAACTGAGGTACACACTCCCCCCCCCCCCCACAAGCTTATCTCTCTCCCTTCTTTCAGTTGGATTTTTAAAATGGGATTTGGGTCTTAAAAGACATTTGTCCCTGGTATCTCAGTTGGAGGTGGGGATGTTTTAAAGCTGGTTACAGTATGATCGTATTTAATGGGGTTTTGTTCTGCTCCCCCAACCCACCCTCACCCCCAGGTGTTCTGGCCATCTAATTTATTGGAGACTTTCTGCTCTGCCTCAGTTTATGAAATTCAGTTGGAGTTGAAGAGCCTCTTAGGCTCACAGGACTGACCTCTTTTGTAAACAGCCTGGGTTTGTAATCTAAATTAAACCTGGGAGTTTCTCTGGACTTTGGCCAGTTTCCCATTTGTAGGAGCATTTTGGCGCCTAAGGCTGATGTTTGAATTTGGGTTGTTGGGGGCGAGAGAGAGCACATTACAAGATAGATAGATAGATAGATAGATAGATAGATAGATAGATAGATAGATAGATAGATAGATAGATAGATAGATAGATAGATAGATAGATATATATATAAATATATATATATATATATATATATATATTTTATATATATATATATATATA
>BLBF01000072.1:12393833-12406162 GCA_015471245.1 Laticauda colubrina
ATATATATATGTATATGTATATATATATATGTATTTGTATATATATACATACATACATACATACATACATACATACATACATACATACATATATATATATATATATATATATTTTTTGGGGGGGAAAGCTGCCTGGATCCAATCTGGATCGTTCACCGGAACCAGAGGTTTACTCTTCCGAGTTTTTGGACTTGTGCTGGGAGCCCATCCTTAGGGAACTTTTCTCTAGCAGAACATGTGCATTGAGACAGAGAAGCTACCTGGTGAAAATTACTTTGTAAATTAAACAAAAAAGAAAGAAAGAAAGAAAGAAAGAAAAATGGGCTGTGAGGAAGAGAGAAGATTCTTTGAGTTAAGATAAGCCACAAGATTTTAGAGAAACAAGATTTTTAAACCCACTTGCAGATGGGTTGGGATTGTTGACCATTAAGAAATAATTAAGACCTTGCCAGGATGCAGAACAGCAGGTGGAAAAGATACAGCTGAAGGAACATGCAGGGAGTTCTTGCCTTACAACCACATAGATTTGCCTGATGTTCAGTGAATCACACAACTGTTAAAGTTGACTTCCCTATTGGCTTTGTTTGCTTGTTGGAAGCTGCCTGGGAAGGTCTCAAGTGATGATTGCTCAGCTGATGTGCAAGTTTTGTAAATAAGGCTAATTGCCAAGTGCCAGAATTGCATTCATGTGGCCATGAGGATACTGGGACAGTTGAAAGTGCAAGGACCCACCACAAGTCACTTTTTCAATTCTGTGTTAACTTTGAACAGTCAGCAAACAAATGGTCACAAGTTTATTTAATTTGTTCAATTTCTTCATCTCAGTTGATGACTTTGGGTAGCTGACAGTTCAAACAAATATGTTACGGTTAAAAAATATAAAAATGAGGCAGACCCAGGAGAAGGTGGAGTGACAATGTCAACTTTACAACATCATTAAATAGCAAGGGTTGAGGCTGCCAGAAGTGCAAAAACCAGAACTTTGTATCTCCCTGGACACCTGAAGTCGTGAAAGAGGAAGTAAAGAAGAAAAATACTAAAAACATTTTCAAACAATAAAAACAGTAAAAACCCATAAATAACCAGGAAATGGGGCCCTTGACATATTCAGTGCACCTGGCTCTGGAACATAGCCAAGGTTTTTAGGGCCTTCTGAAAGGCTAAGAAGGGTTGGGGCCATTCTGATCTCTGATGGGAGGGTGTTCCATAAAGCAGGGGCCACTGCAGAAAAAACTTGCCTTCTGGGCGCTGCCAACTGACATTCTTTGGCTGACAGGATCTGCAGATGCTCATTCTGCTTGACTTGGTTGAAAAAAAAAGGCAATTCCTTAGTTCAGGAGGGAGGAACTATTGCGCTTTTATGACTTCTGGACTTCAACTCCCACAGTTCCTGAGCCAGCCAGCTGGGAGCTCTGGGAATTGAAGTCCACAGGGGCCATTGTTTCCCATTTCTGCCTTAGGTACAGGTTGAGGGCGACTTGTATCACAGCAATGCATGAATGTTTTCGATGTGGTTTCACCACTCTACTTGTCTGGATTATTTGTGCCTTTACGGGCTGCTAATAAAAATTGGGTAACCCTCTTCTACTCCTTTGTCATCCTTGCTTCTTAACACTCCTTTTCCTTCCTTTTGCAGAAAACCAAGTTTGTGCAATTTGCAGACGTCTTCCCTTTGAAGGAGTTTGGCTATAAGCCAGAACCAGGATTGTACATGGAAATAGTGGGCTGGATGGAACTGATAGGAGGTTGCCTTTTAGCCTTTGGACCTCAACTGCTGCAGGAAATCAGCAATTTTGTGCTCACCGTGATCATGATAGGTAAGGATAGGTCTTTTTAATTAATTTCTGACCGTGATCTGCTCCTGAATTATTTCTAAGATTATTTCGATTATGTTGGGTTGTGTCAAGTTAAGGTAGGTTGGTTGCAGAAGAGTAGCAGATTCCTGCCCCTTGAAGACCTTTGTACAAAAAGAGTTTTGTCATTCGTCAATCAGCTGTTGTTCCCCAACCATTTACTGGCCCCCATTTGAGCCTCAGCCACTTATTTATTTACTTGTAAAATTTGTTAACTGCTCATCTTACCACAGGATAACTCTGGATGGCTTACAATCTTTTATACACACACACACACACACACACACACACACAGAGAGAGAGAGACAGAGAGAGAGCGCTAGTGTTGTCCGAAGACAATTTTCATGGTCATGCCAAAGGTGCACAGAAAACTGTTACTTTCCCACCAAAGTGGTACCTATTAATCTACTCATATTTGCATGCTTTCAAACTGCTAGGTGAGCAGGAGTTAGGAACAGGAGCTTACCCCATTGCCCAGAGCTCAGATCTCAAACTGGGGCTATCAGCTCCAGCTGACAAGATTAGCACCTTCAACCAGTGAACCGGTCCTCCTCCTCCCCTCCCCTTAGTAATGTTTATTAAATTATTTTCATATAATGTTGGGAGCTGATGAACAACGTGAAACTTCATCAAGAAGTTGATGAGTTGAAGTGTTGAGGGATGCCTGCTTCAATTGGACTGGATCTCTATCACGTTTCTGATTTCTATAGATAAAGCTGTATTTATTTTCCTCGTGTTTTGCACCTTGACTGGCAGCTTATTTATACATTAACAGAATAAACACGTACAGAGAATGGAAACCAGTCCAGGAGTTGGTAGCCTTTGATTGCAGTTTGGTTTTAGAATTCTGTCCCTCCTTTCTTTGTGTGTGATACTGCAGGTGCCATCTACACCATCCTGGTTTTGAAAGAGCCTTTTGCCATGTGTGTACCAGCTACTGTTTCCTTGGGCCTTTTGCTCCTCCTCAACATCCGTGGAAGAGGGAAGTGTGTGAAGTCAAAGTCCGAATGAGGCAAGGAGGAGATCTGAAGAGATGGGAAGGATCCAAAAATGAAGTTTTTGGAAGAACAGATAACTTGTGTTTCCCATCCTGCTCCCCCAACTAATCAGATCATGTGGACTTTACAGTGTGTAATCCAGAAAGGGGGTTAGATTTTAACGGCCATGGCCTATTTTGGGTCCTGTCTTAACTGCCCATTTTGCCAGTTTTCTATCCCTCTTTAGACCTGTTGGAGATCTTGTCTTCTCTGCAAAACCAGTTGCTCTCTCTTCAATCAGTGGATCCTTCTTGTGTCCAGGCAAGGAGATAACATAGATCAGAAGAAAATACTACATTACAAAGGGCCCGGAATGAGGGTTGTGTGGGATTGTGGTTGGGCAGCAAAGAATAACGTTGAAGGTAAAAGAGACCTCAGAATTCTGCAGAATGCTCAAAGGGCTCAGATAGATCTTGCATCAGTTGCATATTGTACTGCTTCATTTCTGGATTTTATTAACTTTGCTATCGACCCATCTTGGCCTGATCTAAATTAGGACTTATGTTTGTTGGTTGAGGAAGTCTAGGTTAATCACTATTCCTCATCCCTTTCCCCAAAATTAAATTTAATTCTATTTACCCACTTAAAAAAAAAACATTTGCATGAATCAAAGGTACTCTTTATCATCCCAATGTTGTTACTTGATCGTGAGTTTGGTGAAATAAAAGTAAAGAGGATGAATAGATTTGTTCTAATAAGCATGGTGTGATCTTGAGCCATTGCCATTTGTAAGAAATAATCTGGGATTGAAAGGTAACAAAAATCACTATGCCTTTACGATCATTTGTAAAAATCAATAGATTCAAATTTGGTGTCCATATTTGGGAGACTGAAGGTTGATTGGGGGCTTTTGACTTGTTTTTTTTAAAAAAAAACTTTTAAAACCAAATGTGGGTGGTTCCGTGCTTTGGATTCAAAGCTGATAAGATGCTCCAGAGTAGAGTTTCTCACCCTTGACAACTTTTAAGATGTGTAGATTTCAATTCCCAGAACAAGTAGCAATGCTGGCTTGGGAATTCTGGGAATTGAAGTCCACACTTAAATCTTGGTCTGATCTTATAAAAGTTAAACACATTACATAAACACTAATCTGCATACTTTGCAAAAGAGACAATCAACTAGCCAAAAGGGATTGAAAAGACCTCAACAGAAATCAGCACCCAGATGAGCATAGATTAACTCCAAAATTAACATCAGACCAACAATCAAGTAAACACCCCAATCAAGAAACTGCCAATAGCAATAGCACTTAGACTAATATATCGCTTCAGTGTTTTACAGCCCTCTATAAGTGGTTTACTTAGCAAATTGCCCCCAACAATCTGGTTCCTCATTTTACCAACCTCGGAAGGAAAGAAGGCTGAGTCAACTTGAGCTGGTCAGAATCAAACTGCTGACAACTGGCAGTCAGCAGAAGTAGCCTGCAGTACTTGCATTCTAACAACTGCACCACAATGGCTTATATGCCAAACAAGCCAACAGCAAACAGCCCTACCCAAGAACCTCTAATATCACCCCCGCCAACACTGATAGGGCAGTTTAGAATATAAACTGACAGCAAACCCCATTCCTTAGTACTGGTAGCATTGATGATGTTACCTAGTTTGGGGTAATGAAATGTCTGCAAGGTTGAGCAACACAGCTCCAGAGTGTGCAAGCATTCACAAAATCACTGCAACTCCTTAAAACTGAGGATTCATTTGGTTTCAAATGGGATTCATAGCTTTCAATAGTATGATCATGTGATCATGCCTGATCATTTCCCCAAAAGAAACAAGCTTTTTGAAAGGAATCTACGTGGGACAGTTGCCGCTGAACCACTTGTTGCTGATACTGTTTTAAGGAAAGTAGAGTAAAGGTGTCTTTACTTGCCTGCATGTTTATTGAAATTCATAGAGAACTTGGTGGTGGAGGGACTTCATCTTGAAAGAACATAGAAGACTCGGCTTGGAAGGGGCTTTGCTCAAGCAGGAGACCCTGTTCTGTTGGGACAGTGGCTGTCCAATCTCTTAAAAATCTCCAGTGATGGAGGATCCATAACTTCCACTGGTAACTACTCACAGTCAGGGAATTTCTCCTTAGTCCTAGGTTGGAGCTCTATTTTCTGATCTTCAACCTGTTACTTCTTGTCCTGTCCTCAGGTGCTTTGGAGAATAGGTTGATCTGCTGTTCTGTATGACAGCCCCTCAAATACTGGAAGACTGATATCATGTCATCCCGGGTCCTTCTCTTCGTTAGACTAGACATCCCCATTCCCTGGAAAGAGTTCTGCCTTGTTGGAACAGAAATTTGACAGTGTTTTTCTTATACAGCTCCAGAATGGTTGATTAGTCATTGGCTGATTTTATTCACAATTTGTACTTCTGGAACTAATATATACAAATCTGAATGTAACTTTGGGTGCTTCAGATTTTGCAACGCTGGTCCTCTATCAAACGATGCATACCAAAATATATCTTGTAGGAAAATTGCATATAAAAGGGAAATGATAGAAAGATTATGCCAAACAGGTATCTTGCTGAAAATTGCATACAAAAAGGCATGCAGTAAAATATTTGGAAAAATATTTGGAAAACATTTGGAAATATTTGGAAAACATTCATCTGTTAGGAAGAAGTGAAAAGTACATTTTCTGTGCCTATGAAAATGATTCAGTTATTTCATGCACATTTTTATGAAATCAAAATGATGCCAAAAATAGAATTGGTGCTTTAAAATGGTCAGAAATGTATTTCTTCATTTCTCACAAGAATTCATTATTTCCATAAAAATTTGCATATTGTTTCATTCACGTTGGTGATTTTGCCAGCCAAAAGTTACATTCAAGCAAATATTTTAACCTTGTTCCTGCAAACACTTTTTTTTAATGATGGATTTACTATTTGGCTCATGTATGCCTTAATTTTTTTCTGATGCTGGTTTTAACCTCTCAATGATTTGTAGGGATTGTGTCAACACATGCTTAATTTGTTGATGCATTTTGATCCTGTTCTTCATTGTCACTGGGTTGTTGTTGTTTTTTTATGGAGGGGAATGTTAGAAAAAAATCGTGGTAGACTCTTTAAAATAATATTTAAAAATAAAACAGTTGTCCCTGAGAACGAATGAAATTTGTAGTGGACTTTTGTCTAATCTTAACCCAAATAATGCCCAACTGGAGACGTATCTCTAGAAGGCATGGGTGTGGCTACTAAACGAAGTTTAAATGTGATAATTATTATACGTGTGGTAGTTGTGCTCTCACAACACACTTAACTAGTTACAAATCGTAGCAGTCACATTTTCACATACTAAGCTTGCTTAAGCTTGATTCTTTGGTGTGTTTAAGGTCTTGTGTTAACCCAGTCTTTGGGTTCATTTATAAGGAGCCTCAGTGGTACAGTGGTTAGAATGCTGTGCTGCAGGCCACTTCTGCCTGCAATTCGGCAGATCAAATCCCACCAGGCTCAAGGTTGACTCAGCTTTCCATCCTTCCGAGGTTGGTAAAATGAGAGGCCAGATTGTTGGGGGCAATAAGCTGACTCCAAACCTCCTAGAGAAGGCTGTAAAGCACTGTGTGAAGTGGTATATAAGTCTAAGTGCTTTTGCTATTTGTTCAGTTGAACACACTGAAAAATCAGCTTCCAGTGGAAAGTGATCCTTCTCTAAATATAGAGTACATTTAACCCAAGAGTTCTCAAATCTGTTTGGCTGAAAGGCTAACCCTCATTTAAGACTGCCTCTTAACTGACCAGGTTCTGGGGTGGTTGAAGGAACCAGACAAATTCAGAAGTTGGAGAGTCTGCCACAAAGAGGAGGGGGTCAACTTATTCTCCAAAGCAGGGGTTGCCAACCTTTTGGACCTTAGGGACCACCAAACTCATAATTTTAAATCCTGCAGATCACTAATATGAATTTTAACTGACGTTTTCCCAGCGTCTACAGTCGTTAAGTGAGTTGCACCTCCTTTTATGCCTGTTTTTTGTTTTTGTTTTGCTGTGGTCGTTGAATGAATCTGGGTTCTCACACTGATTTACTTGTCAGAAGCCTTCTGGGAAGGCTAGAAATGGCAATCCTGTGACCTTGGGAGCCAATCATAAATATGCTGACTGCAGAGTGCTGGAAATGGATCACATGACCTATGTTGTGACACTCATAACTGCAAGGACTTTGTGAGTCACTTTTTCCCAGCTCTGTGATAACTGAACAGTTAAAGGAATGATTGTAAGTCAAGGACCAGCGGTAACAGTATCTTAAGGACAAAGTGATGTGAAAATTGTTACTGAAACAAAAAATGTTAAAATGTGTTAATGCCATAATATTAACATGATTTTAATAACGGGGTTGAAGATTTGTTTTGTGTTATGCATTTGAGCAATATTGTTACCAAAATGGTGAAAGGACGGGTTTGTCTTCCTTTGAGACTCTTCTGCTCAGTTTATTCAATATGTTAAGCCATAAAAGTATTTGCTTTGTGTTTGGTGAATCCCCCGATTGGGGTTTATGCAATAAATATGGATGTGTAACCCATCTTATTTGCACGCACTATTCAGTTTCATGGAACAGGCCACAAGCCTATTTAGCAGGAGGTAATCTCTCTATTTGCATAACTTCTTTAGATCATCTCTTGTTAACCCTGATGGTCTGATTCATATAACAAGCCGGCTTTGCACAACGTGTTATCCAGAACCATCTATAATCCTATTGTGTTTTTTTGACCTAATCTAGGATGTTGTGCAAACCAGAGCCGGGAGATGTATTTCTAGGTTTATTGGGGGGTGGGCAGGGGAAAGACTCAAGGGCTAATTTTCTGTCTAGTTTTCGGCACCACTCCCCTGCCTCCGATGGTGAGTGACATGCAGAAAAATTCTTAAAATGCCTGGCAGATTAATCTGAGTTGATCTCCCTTCCCTCTTTTGTCCCACACCCTCCTTACGTATCACAGCATGCCCCACGAAAGGCATTTTTTTCATCGGCTGTGGCCCAGGCTTCAAGGTTCCTTTGATGCTATGCCTCTATGAAAGCTCTTAAATCCGATCTCCCCCTCTCTGTCTCCTTCCTGCCCACTTCAGCAGCTGTTGCGCTTGGGAAGCTGAGCTTCCTAAGGCTGCTTTGACGCTCCTTTGAGGATTTCCTTTGTTGCAGAGTCCAACTGCACTCCGCCACCCATCTTCATGGCTGTTCTGGTAGCTGGTCTCTCTGTTCCTGGTTTGGCTTCTATTTTCAGGTGCTCAGTCCTGCTTTTCTTCCAAGGCAAAAGGTGAGAAAGCCAAATAGGTTGTACACAGCTTGAGGATGTCTATTGCTGAGACAAGGGGAAAGCGTTCCTTGAATATCGGTACAGATAAACATGGTTTGAACCTGAATGAGATATAAGCAACCTCCTGGGGACATGGCAGCAAAAGAAGTTGGAGCAAGTGGGAAAGGATGTTTGGGAGCCTCAGTGGCCGATCTGAGTTCAGGAGGGATTCAAAGGTTTTTACTACTGGTTCTGGGGATGTGGCTTGATGGGTGTGAAAGCTGATGTACATATGATTCTTTGGTTCTGAGCTTGGGAGGGTCCTTGTCAACCTTCCGAGATGGATCAGAATATGAAGCCAAAATTATGCATGCTAATGCTGTAGTATTTTTATTATAGGTTTATAGGAACAGAAGCTTGCAAGTCTGAATATGTTTCCCTTCCCTCCCTTTGTCTTCAAGAGGGAGGGTTTTGTCAGATTACAGGACTTGGATTTTATTTATCTGATGGTTGGCTTAGTTGTGGCTCTTCTTTCTGTTTATCAGAGTTAACCTTATGTACATTATAGCCCTTGATCAAGTTTTTCTATGATTCTATCCTTGCCTGCCTATCCATCTATCCATCCACCCACCCACCCATGTGCCATGGGAGAGAGAAATATCTGCCCTACCTAGGATTGAACTCTGGGAGGCGAGCATCCCCACCCCGGGCCATCATGCCACTGGGTATATGTATGTATATGTGTATATTTCAGAAGAGAACAGAACAGAACTCCATAGAGTTCATATGCTAACATGCCACACCATCAGAGAAAGACGAATACAATAATACACTTTGCTGAAATTTTCAACGTACTGCAAGTTGCTTTCCCTTGTTTTCCCTGCATGCTTCAAATTTTCCTTGCCTGTATTCATTCCAGGTGCTTAACCTGGTTACTGAACTAGTTACTGGATTTGTACCAAAGTCTCCAGATGTCAGATTCACACAATGCATGCAAATTGAGAATAGATTACCCAATCTTTGCATGCTGGATTAATATAACTATTAGGAACATTGTTGATCTAGTTATGTATGTTGTAGGAATACAATCATGTGTGTGGGGTGGGTGGGTGGGTTTCTGAGTTTTTTTCCTTGCTGGGAAAGCCCTGTGTTTTTTTTTTTTTGGGGGGCTGGTCTCCCATCCAATTTCTAACCAGATCCAACCCTGCTTAGATATTGAGCCTGGGAAAAATCAGCTCAATGATATAAACTAGCCAATCAGAACTAAACTCTTTCTCCAGAAATAACTACATTTAGGAAATACTTTCTCTGGAGATCCAATGCTGATTATTCACCTTTTGGGGACCATTAAACTTTGCAAACTACCCTGGGTGTGAGTCCAGAATGCTTTTTTAAGTGCTTTTCTGATTTCCAGTTCTGAGTCACTGCCTTGCCCTACTTTTTCACACTCAGTTCTAAGTGAAGGCTTTCCTATCAGGTCTTCTAAGGTGGAAGGAAGCAAAACGTATTTGGATAATGAGGGAGAAAGCTGTTAGTGACATTCCTAGAAGAATCATCTTAGATTTCAACAAGGGAAGACTTGTAGAGAGAAATGTTTCAGGTTTTTCGAGGTTTTGCCTGTCAGAAATATTTCCACTTAAACAAAATTCTTTCAAGTGTTCAAAGCATTGATGATGGATGCTGTTGAAAATACCATCCCTGCATCCATCCATATCAAGATTTTATTTCCCCTGCCTGGCAAACTATCATTTGTAATACAACAACTACATCAGTGGTAGACAGTGTGGTGTTTCTGCATGCAAAGACTTGAGCATCAATCTGTCAAGCTGTCTCACCTGACTTTCTAAAAAGAAATTCTTCCTATAACCATCTCAATCATCTGAAATAAATATGAAACTGCAGTACTGGAAGTAAACCAGACACCTTGAGAAAAGAACATAGAATAACAGTATTGGAAAGGACCTTGGAGGTCTTCTAGTCCAGGGGTTGCCAACCTTTTGGACTTCAGGGACCACCAAACTCATAATTTTTAATCCCACAGATCAGAGACCCTGGGAAAATCCCCCAAAAAGGCTGCAGGAAAATTCCCCATCCCGTTTTCCTACTGATTGATCATTCTTTATTTGGGATCACAGGATACCATTTCCAGCTCCATTCCGGGAGTGGGTGGGTGGGGAGAGATTTTTGGCTTCATGCAAGGAAAGCAGCAGAAACAGCAGAAGTCTTTCTCTCTCCCAAATTCTGCCAGAAATTAGTCTTTGGGAGACTTGTCATGCTGGCGCAGCCTCTTGGAGCAGGATGCCTTGCAGGGGGCACTTCCATCGAGGATAGATGAAGACCACAATCGTGCGTGGCTTTGATTCATGCTTAACCTGTTGGAGGATCCCATCAGACCCACCTCAGAGGGGTGGGAGAAGAGGGGGAGACTGCCAGCTGGGTTGAGGGGAGCCACATCTCCCCTCCCTGGCTTGGAATACTCCCCTGGAAGGCAGGGAGAAGCGGCAGTTTTAATGGCTGCCCTGAAGACAGGAAGCTACTGGGACTTAAGTGTGTGCTGGAGAGGTGAAGTGGTGAGCGACGTGTATCCAGGCAAGAGAAGCTGAATCTTTTGTTTTAATAACCTCGAAAAGCAGAAAGAAAGATTCCTTGCTTGAGAGTACAACAGCAGCAAATAGAAAACAAGAGGACAATATAAGGTAAATAAAAATCTGGACTACAAAAGAGCTATAATGAAATTAAGGACAGAATTGGGAATAATATGCAGAACCTGGCATTAATTAGGTATTGGATAAAATGCAGAACTTGCTTGGAATTGATTATACTTCTAAAAAAGCCAATGGTTGAAATGCTTGAAAATTAACATTGATATAATTGGAAAAAAAAAAAGGAAAAAAAGGAACTTTGAAAAGTAGAAGCAATATAGAGCACCACCTAATGGTACAAGGCATTTTTTTCCTGGATGATTTTATGGAAAATTGCTGGTCTGTTAAATGTATGCATGAGAAAAGACACTAAAGAAAAGACTTTATATAACAAGAACCCCCGTAAGCTTAAAAGAAAAAGGGAGAGATTTCAGCAAGAGGACAGAGGAAGGCAATATCTTGGGACTGTTGGGGGTTGACTGTGCAAAGGAAATAGAAGGACCAATAAGGAAAAGAGATATAAATGGAATATCTTGGCAAGGATTGCAATTAACTTTAATATAATAAAGAATAACACAATTGATTAAAAAATGGAAGTAGCAAGCAAAGAATTTAAGTTGGAACTGCAAACTGTGAAAGAAATGATAAAAGAAAGAAGGAGACTATTGGACACACTGGCAGAAAAAGTAATGCAGTTTATAGCAGTACAAAGGAATTCTAGAGAGGAGGAGCCAAAGAAAGAGGAAAACAGCTAAGATCGACATGAAGATTCAGAGACATTGCCAAAAGACACAAAAGGAACTAAAACTAAGACATTGATGAGAGATAATAAATAAAAGAGAAAAAGCTCCCAAGAGTAAGCAAAAGAAGAAGAAGCTGTACAAGAAGAAATTTCAAAAAAGAGAAGGAAAGAGGGGGAGGAAAGATGGGGAGGAAAGATGGGGACTGGCAGATGGAAATAAATGTAATATAAGAGGAAAAAAATAGGGATAAAGAGGAAAGGCCAGGAAAACTTAGCAAAGGGTAAGCTGGCTAAAATTAAGAGAAATGACAAGGCCGAGAGATTTAGAGAAAAGGGTTAGATATAGCATAAAAAGGAGACACCACATGGAAATGTATCTTTGTATTTTTTCTTAGAAAAGTAGACTGGGGAGATTTGAAGTTTATAACTTACTGGGAATTACTTTAAATTACTTTAAGATTATTAGATAATTATAGATGAGAAAAATGAAGATGAAGTGAGTTAAGATTTTATTAAGAGGGTTCTATTGTTATTAATCCAACATATATAACAGCATACATGTAAGTACCTGTGAAAACTTTATATATATATATATATATATATATATGTTTTTTTTAAAGTTTTCGTGGGTACTTACATGTATGCAGTTCAGCTTCCTTCGGGTATTATCCCACGTCATTTGTAGTTGTGCTTTTAAAGTAGCAACGTTTCGACAGAATCTCATCTGCCATCATCAGGCTTCTGTACAGACGAACTCAATACAGAAGCCTGATGATGGCAGATGGGTTTCTGCCGAAACGTTGCTACAACTTTAAAAGCACAACTACAATGACGTGG
>BLBF01000072.1:12416162-12430372 GCA_015471245.1 Laticauda colubrina
GGGAGGAAGCGGAACGCAGGGAGGAAGCAGAACGGATGCAGAACGGATGCCTAGTGGATGCAGAACGGAAAGAAAGCGTTTAAAACGGAAAAAACATTCACAGAGGGGACCTATCTCAGATATTAAGGATGTTTAGAGGATGCCTAGAGGATGCCTAGAGGATGCCTAGCGGAAAACCTATACTGCCTATAAAAAGGGGGAGCAACTCGCCTGCATCACACTTTCAGAACAGCAGCCCAGCGGTGCAGACCTCTGCAGCCTTCACCTGGCTCTTCCTCTTCCACAGCATCCAGTCATGTCCACCGTGGATTGTGACAAAGTCCTTTCGGCAGCCACCATCCTTCTGCAACAGTGCGAAACCATCTACAGGCTCTGTGAACTCTACTACGGGAAGAAAAGGAGGCACCCAAAAAAAGTCTGGGTCCAAAGATGGTTCGCCAGAAGAGCAGAGGACAGACTGTACAACAAGCTGATGGTAGAGCTCAGGAGCGAAGACACTCGGGCGTTCCAGAACTTCATGAGGATGCCTCCAGCCATGTTTGACGAAGTTGTGCAGCGCCTGACACCCAGGTTGACCAAGACAAACACCAACTTCCCACCCAGCCTGGAACCTGGGCTCAAGGTGGCACTCACTCTGCGCCACCTGGCCTGAGGGACCACCTACAGGAGCATGCAGTATGGCTGGAGGGTGCTACCCAGCACCATCAGCTTTGTGGTCAGAGAAGTGGTGCAGGCCATCATTGAAGAGTACATGGAGGAGCTCCTCCAGTGCCCCTCCACTGAAGAAGGATGGAAAGTTGCAGAGCAGTGGTATCAGAAGTGGAACTTCCCACACACCGTTGGAGCCATCGATGGCAAGCACGTGGCCTGCAAAGCTCCAGCCAACTCAGGGTCCACTTATCACAACTACAGGGGCTTCTTCAGAATCATCTTCTTCGCCATGGTCGATGCTGACTACAAGTTCATGTACATTGATGCTTCAGGCAACGGCTCATCTTCAGATGCCCAGGTATACAACGCCAGTGACCTCAAGGAGGGGCTGGAAGGCAACCTCATGGTGGGCTTCCCAGATCCAGACCCGCTGCCCAACGACAAGCAAGATGTGCCCTACTTCATCGTGGGGGATGACGCCTTCTCCCTCACAACCTACCTCATGAAGCCCTACACCTCCAAATACCTCACCCGTGAAGAGAGGATCTTCAACTACAGGCTGTTCAGGGCAAGACGGGTGGTGGAGAACGCCTTTGGCATCCTGGCCAACAGGTTCCAGGTACTTCTCACCAACATGCAGCATAGCCCAGAGACCATGAGGAGGATCGTGGAAGCTTGCTGCATCCTGCGCAATCTCATGCGCACCCGCTACCCAGTCTTGCAGAACAGGCTTGTGGACCCTGAACAAGGCAATGGGGACATGGAGGCTGGGGAATGGAGGCAAGGGCAAAACCTGATCGACACTGAGGATGTGCAAGGCCCCAACAGAGCCTCACGTGAGGCGAAGAAGCAGCGCAACCTCCTGAAACACTGGTGCAACTCCCCAGCTGGAGCAGTGGAGTGGCAAGACAGGATGGTAAATGCTTAATGGATGCTTCCTTCAGCCTGTCTCATCACACGATGAGATTGGGCCATGTATGTTGAGTGGCCCTACAATGAACAGGGCATTTTATAAAGAGTTGTGTTTATGTTGACATGTGTGGATGATTGATTATATTGTTATTGATAATAAAGGGCCATAGGTGTGGCACCTGGGAGGGTGGACCATACAGTCCCACTATGCTTGCACTGGAGGTTTATCTATCCCACAGCTATTAACCATCCCAAAGGTATCCCTGCCCATCCCAGAGGTATTACCCATCCCAAAGGTATCCCTGCCCATCCCACTGCTATCCTTACCCATCCCACAAGCATTCAAAGGCTTAAACCATTTCTAAAAGTTTCCACCAAGACTTTATCAAAAAAAAGAAATGAAGCAAGTGTGTGAATCATAAATAGACTTTATTAACAACAAGCTATAAGACAAAAATGAGTCTCTGGCACTCCTCTTGGTCGCTCAGTCTCAGGGGTGAAGGGTCCAGGTGCTGTGGAGGTGGCTGGTGCTGGAGTGCTTGTCATCAGCTCCTCCAGAAGCAGAAGCAGCAGAAGCGCCAGCCCCAGAAGAGCGAGCCCGTGCTGCAGAAGCCCCAGCAGAACCAGAGTGAGGGCCAGGGGGCGGGATGGTAGCCCTGTCCCTCTTGCCAGGGCTGGCAGCAGATGGCTGAGGCTTGCTGTGCTTCCGCATGGTTGTGGGGTTGCTGGCTGGCAGGGAGGCAGGCTCCAAGGCAGACAGCAAGGCTGGCAGGAAGGCTGGCAGCAAGGCTGGCAGGCAGACATGCAGGCAGGGCAGGCAAGGCAGTCGATGTGTCCGGCAGCAGGTCTTTCCTCTGAATGGCGACCTGCTTCCGAGCTGTTTCCGTTATATCCGCGGGGCTGACACAATGCATCCTCCCTGCATGCGCAATTAACGCCAGGCATCTGCTAGACTTCCGCTCTGCATCTGCTGTGCATCCGCTGTACATCCGTTTTATCCGTTCGGCGTCCGCTCTGCATCCGCTGTATCCGTTCCACGTCCACTTCGCTGAGGCCCCCCGGAAGCCCTGCGGATGTGCCATCTGCTCCCATCCGCTTCCATCCGCTGGGCTTCCGTTCCGCATCCGCTTTGCATGCGCCCTGCGTCCTCCCCCCGTCCGTGTTATCCGCTCCGCTTATGCAAATTTTTGCCCCTTTTGAGAGCGGATAACAACGGATGGAACATTTTGCTCGTCTGCTGTGTCCTTTTTGCATCCGTTGGCCAGTGTGACATGGGCTTAAGGAAGGTTCAACTCTACTTTTAGATTAGCTAGACAGCAAGAAATCCAATGATTTCCTGCTTTCTAGCTAATCTAAATCTAGCATAGCAGAACAGCTGATGGTCAGTAAAAAAAAAAAAAAAGGAAAAATAGCAACTTACCAAACGCAGGCAAGTTTGGTGATGCACATGCCAGGTAAGGAATGAATGGGCAGGGTGATTTGCTGGTTCTCCAAACTGCACAGAATTGTAACAACCGGTTCTATAGAGCTCGTCCAACCAGGTAGAATCCCACTCCTTCCACCTCCATTCCCTCAGAACTGATGAAGCTTCTTGGAGAGAAGCAAAATGTCTTCTTCCTTAAGGAAAAAGCACAGTCCAGTTGCCTTTTAAAAAAGCATCTTGATGGGATTGTAGACTCTATTTTGGGAGCAGAGCTCAGTGGCCTTCTGGGTGTGTGGTAGTATTCTATACCAGCCATTTGGGGAATGTTTGCCACATTTATTCTCTTAGTGGTCCAGGTGTGCTGCTAAATGGAGACATCTGCAGGAGGATCAGCATGGTGACTACTACCATGCCACTGCCCTCTCACTCCCCCCCCTTTTTTACATATAGTAGTCTTTACTTTTTTTTTTGCACCTCCTGCAGATGTGCCTTTTCCAGTTCCAGATGTTCCTGGTCTACAATATCCAGCCTCTTTTGCCATTGGCCATATTTTCCATCTTTAGAATTTCTATTGCCATTTATGCTCTGGTAGAATGGCCTCCGATCTGATTGCAAGAGCTGATTTTGCTTAAATTGGATGATTCATGCCTCGTAGCATTCAATTTTTCACTGCTAGTGCTGTTATTCATTGCTTTATGATTTCCAAACCCTTTTCAATTTTTCTCGTGCTAAGCCAATATTGTTTTATTAGCTTGTCTTGATCTTTGCATTCTGCTGTGTTTTCCCTTTCATGTTCTTTAAATTACTTGCATCTGATCTTAATTTCTTTATCTTGGCCTCCAATCTGATCTTGCACTCTGGGATTGAGCATGATTTTGCTTTTGGGTTTCTAATTTCAGCACACAGTTCCTCTATAACCAGCACTGTTGTACTATAGGCAAACTGACCCGTCTGTTCAGTGAATGCTATTTTAATCCTTGCAAGTGTCTCATGCACATCTTTCATGGTTTAGGTAGTCCTCAAATGACTGGTTGCAGGATGACCAATCTGAATTGTAAGTCCCCTTTTTCAGGTCAGTCAATAACTGGAATTCAGACCTCCTTTATGGTAAAGTGACTGAACTTTGGGTGTTCACAACCATTTGCAGCCTCCTGCAGTCATGTGATATGTTTTACTACAGTTTTGCAGGAAACTGGAACTAATACCAGTTTGGGGCAAAATCACACCAATAGCGAACCATCGGTTCACTTAACATCTGCACTGTTTGTTTAATGACCCCAGATGAGCTTAACAATTGCTGCAAAAATGTTCATAAAATTGGCTTGGTCACCAATCCACATAACAACCATTAGGACATACAACTGTGGTGAACAGGCTCCATTATGGTCGTATGTTGAGGAATACTTGTGGGTGCCAGGTCTTTGGGGGCACTACTTTCAAGTGCATTATAAGTATACTGTAATTATAAGTTTACTTCATGTTCTAGGGCAGTGATGGTGAACCTTTTCGGCATTGAGTGCCGAAACCGGAACGCATGCATGCACTGGAGCATTGGAAATCCAAAGACCAGCTGGCCTGTGCGTATGCGTGCGCCAGCCAGCTGGTCTTCAGGTTTCCAGCGCATGTGTGTACACTGGCCAACTGGTCTTTGGGTTTCCGGTGCTCTGATGTGCATGAAGACTAGCTGGCCAGTGCCAGAAATCGGAAGAGCAGATAGCAATGGCACGCAGGCCACAGAAAGGGCTCTGTGTACCACCTCTGGCACGTGTGTCATAGTTTCCAAGGGTTACAACATAACTCTCTACTTTTTTGTAATCTATTCTGTCAGATCATCAAAATCATAATTTAATTTCCACTCTTTGAAAAGAATATAATCTGGAGACTAAAACATAAAAATTAAAAGGACAAAAATGACACAGAATATTTTCTAATTTGGGATTTGTTTTATCAATTGTTAGATAATAAATGTAGAAATTGGAAGTTGGAAGAATACTATTATATACAGGTAAAGAATACTATTAGTACTATTATTATGTGTATGTAAAATGACCCAGACAATACACTGTTTACTAAATACTTTAAATTTGTTAAAAAAATGTATAAAGAAAATTTTAAAATAAAAGAAGAGTGCAACCTGGAGACTAAAACATATGAAGAACAAGTTGCAGGTATGTCTAGTCTAAAAGAAGGAATTGGGATGACATGATAGCAGTGTTCCAATATTTGAGGAGCTGCCAAAAAAACACGTCAACCTATTTTCCAAAGAACCAGAAGGCAAAACAAAAAATGATGGAAACTAATCAAGGAGAGAAGCATCCTGGAATTAAGAAGAAACTTGCTAACGGGGGACAATCAACCTTTGGAATGGTTTGTTGTGAGTGCTCCATTATTGGAGGCTTTTAAGAAGAGACTGGACAGCCACTCGTCTGAAATGGTATAGAGTCTCCTCCTAAACAGGGGGTTGGACTTGAAGACCTCCAGTCCCTTCTAAATCTTGTGATTCTGATAAATCATAGCTTCTATTTTTTTCATGCAAAAAAATTATAATGGTTTCAAGTCAACCATAAATGTAGATGCTGTCTTTTTTCTAATCAAAGAAGCCAATTTAGCCATCTCTGAAAGTCCCATCATCTTCATCAATCATTCCTCCATTGTGAATGGTGCTTTTTTCTCTCCATCTTCTGCATGACTCATGCTCATTGCCTTTCCATAAGTGAGATTTTCATAAAATGTTACTGGCCAAGAGAACTGTTGACTTTGGATGCCATTTCTCTGGTGGCTAAGGCTGGATCTTAGTTTACTTTATGAATAAAATAACAACTGTTCCCCACCTGCCTGCTTTATTCTTGTAGAATATTCCCCAGCTGGTGCAAAAAAATGACTCAAGTCATGACAAATAACCACAGACATTCATAACTGCCACAGCGGAGAGAACTACATTTTGAGGGGGTTGTGTGGTGTCTCACATAGTTACTGGGAGAAGCACTTTCTGAAAACAGGAAGACCTGAGCAAAAATGGACTGTATTTGCTAGGTAAGAATTAAAAAAAATGGATGAATTCTGTCCTAAAAATGTTTTTGCATTGATACTTGTTTTCATACAACAAATCCATCAGCACTGCCAGCTGTTTTCCTTACCAATGACAGCACAAGTTAAGGCTGGATTGTATCTTATCAGGATATTTCCACTTTATTTTTTTGATAGGCTGGGCTGAAGCTTAATGCAGTAAAAGCACAAGCAGGTTTAAACCTTGGAAGAGGATGTTAGCTTGGCATCAGCTAATGTAACATACTTTCCTTTGCATTTAAAGATAATTAAAGGATAATTGTATTGTCCTCCCAAAAAGATAGACCATCTAAGGTTGAAGAAGGTGGATAAAAAAGTTAGTATGTAAGGATTTTTTTGGGGAAAAAATGCATGTAATCCTTGATTCATAGTTCATTTAGTGACCATTCAAAGTTACAGCACTGAAAAAATAACTTATGACCATTTTTCACACTTATGACCATTCCAGCATTCCCAGGGTCACATGATCAAAATTTGGACACTTGTTTATTGACCCATTTTTTATGAGCATTGCAGTGTCCCGGGATCACTTTTGCAACCTTCTGACCAGCAAAGTCAATGAAGGAATCAGATTCACTTAATAGGCGTGTTACTAACATAACAACTGCGGTGATTCACTCAACAACTGTGGCAGAAAAGGTTGCACAATGGAGCAAACTAGCTTAACAAATGTCTCAGCAACAGAAATTGTGGACTCAATTGGGGTTTGTAAGTCAAGGACTATCTGTATTCAGTTGTTTCAAAGAGGGATAGTGCAAATATATTATGGACATAAGGGCCATCTGATGACCCTCCCTCCCAATTCCAATCAAGTATGAAGGGTTTTCAAACAATTTTAAAATACAGGTAGTTCTCGACTTAAGACCGTAACGGAGCTTGCCCATTATGGTAATAAATTGCGACGGTCGTAAAGTGAGACATCATTTGACCAACTTGATTTCATTTTATATATATATTTATATATATATATTTATATTTATATATAATGTGATAGCCTGACCCACAGACTAACTCAATACAGAAGCCTGATGATGGCAGATGAGATTCTGCTGAAACGTTGCTACAACTTTAAAAGTACAACTAAAATGATGTGGGATAATATCCGAAAGAAGCTGAGCACCATACATGTAAGTACCTGCGAAAACTTAAAAAAAACCATATATATATATATATATGCTGTTCAGCTTCCTTCGGGTATTATCCCACGTCATTGTAGTTCTGTTAAAGTTGTAGCAACGTTTCAGCAGAATCTCATCTGCCATCATCAGGCTTCTGTGTGGATGTGGGTCTTACAGCTCCTGGTTTTTAAATTTGAGGCTGGTTCATTCTGATTGGCTGGGAGCCTGGACCTGTTTCATTGGACTTGGAGTTTGATTGATTGGTGTTTCTGGTTTCTTCTGTCTATTTTGTGGCTTTGATTGGCTGGCAACACTCTGTTCTTGTGTTGGAGGCTTTTAGTGCAGCTTGGCTCCGTGTGAAGGGATGGCTGCTCTTCATTAGCAAGCTGGGTTTCACCTGGGTGCCTGGTGGGGGGGTTGGGTTGGAGCTATCAGAGGGAGTCTGTTTTTGCCCAGGTGTTTGCCTGGCTTGTGGCATGGAGATCTTTCTATTTGAGAGTGCAGGCTTCCAAATGATTGACATTCTGGTGGAATCATCTCTTCTATTCATGCTGTCAGGTCTTTTTTCAATCTCTATGGCTTCTCTGATGATTCTGTGGTTGGGGTTTTCTATAGTGGCCAGGGTTTTAGTGCCATTGAAGTTGATGTTGTGACCTGTGGTTTTCATGTGTTGGACTAGTGAGGAGGTGTGTTCCAGCTTTTTTACTGCATTTTTGTGTTCCTCTAGGCGGGTACTTATTCTTCTATTGGTCTGTCCAATGTATGTGGACGGGCATGATGTACAGGGAATTTCCATGCCACAAGCCAGGCAAACACCTGGGCAAAAACAGACTCCCTCTGATAGCTCCAACCCAAACACCCCCCCACCAGGCACCCAGGTGAAACCCAGCTTGCTAATGAATAGCAGCTTGCTAATGAAGAGCAGCCGTCCCTTCACACGGAAGCCTGAAGATGGCAGATGAGATTCTGCTGAAACGTTGCTACAACTTTAACAGAACTACAGTGACGTGGGATAATACCCGAAGGAAGCTGAACAGCACACACACACACACACACACACACACACACACACACACACACACATATATATATATATATATATATATATATATATATATATATATATATATCTGTGTGTGTGTGTGTGTGTGTGTATTAACCAAGAAGAAAATTATAACCAGCCACATAAGCAAAGAAATTCAACAGACAATCATCCCAAGAGAAAAATCTTCCAGATGCCCCAAACTATATGGCCTCCCAAAAATACACAAAGAAGGCATACCTCTCAGACCCATAGTCAGCTCCAAAGGAGCACCACTACAAAACCTAGCTAAATACTTAGCAAAACAACTACAGCCCCATGCTGAAACCGCAGCTTCATATGTACAAAACTCATACCACTTCTTAGAAATGATCAAAGATCTACACGTGGAACAAGAAGATCTGCTTGTAAGTTTCGACGTGGTTTCACTATTCACTCAAGTCCTGATAAACTCTTGAAATCATCAAAAATAAATACCAACCAGCTAAACACCTCATGGAACTAACAGAACACTGCCTAACCAACACATATTTCATATACAAAGGACAAAGATACAAGCAAATTGAAGGAGCCCCTATGGGATCACCACTGTCACCCGTCATTGCAAACCTGTTCATGGAAGAATTCGAATCCAGAGCCCTGGCTAATGCCACCCACAAACCCAAACTATGGCTAAGATACATCGATGACACATTTGTGATTTGGCCCCATGGAAAAGAAAACCTAAACAATTTCCTAACACACCTAAACAACACACACCCCAAAATCAAGTTCACCATGGAAACAGAAATAAACAAACAGCTACCATTCCTAGATGTACTAATCTACAAAAGAACAGATGGCACACTGGGACACACCGTATACCAGAAGAAAACACACACCAACCGCTACCTCAACGCCCAATCCCACCACCACCCAGCACAGATAAATTCTGTAGCGAAAACCCTAATTACCAGAACCAAATGCCTGGCAGACAAGACACATATAAAGACTGAACTATGCACCCTGACTAAAGTATTGACAGCCAATGGCTTCCACAAAAACAAAATCACCAGCTTGATCCATGAAAACACACCAAGACATAATAGAGACCTAGAAGATCAACAGATCCATGGAACAGCTGTCCTGCCCTACATAAGAGGTACCACAGACAAAATCAGTAAGATACTACACAGGCATCACATCAAGACTGCCTTCAAAACAGACAAAAAAATAGCAGCCATCCTGAGGAACCCCAAAGATAAAATTGACCTGGAAAACCAAGGCATATACGAAATTCCCTGTACATCATGCCCGGCCACATACATTGGACAGACCAATAGAAGAATAAGTACCCGCCTGGATGAACACAAAAATGCAGTAAAAAAGCTGGAACACACCTCCTCACTAGTCCAACACATGAAAGCCACAGGTCACAACATCAACTTCAATGGCACCAAAACCCTGGCCACTATAGAAAACCCCAGCCACAGAATCATCAGAGAAGCCATAGAGATTGAAGAAAGACCTGACAGCATGAATAGAAGAGATGATTCCACCAGACTGTCAATCATTTGGAAACCTGCACTCTCAAATAGAAAGATCTCCACACCACAAGCCAGGCAAACACCTGGGCACAAACAGACTCCCTCTGATACCTCCAGCTCAAACACACCCCCACCAGGCACCCAGATGAAACCCAGCTTCCTAATAGATAATAGCCGTCCTTTCACAAGAAGCCAAGCTGCACTGAAAGCCTCCAATACAGGAACAGAGTATTGCCAGCCAATCAAAGCCACAAAACAGACAGAAGAAACTAGAAACACCAATCAAGCAGAACACAGCAAAGTCCAAGACCAATAATCACAGACCAAGACTCCCAACCAATCAGGATGAAGAAAAAACCATTCTGGCTGAACAGTAGGCTAGCCTCAAATTTAAAACTAAACGGCTGTGATAGCCTGACCCACATACAAACTCAATACAGAAGCCTGATGATGGCAGATGAGATTCTGCCAAAATGTTGCTACAACTTTAAAAGTACAACTACAATGACGTGGGATAATACCCGAAGGAAGCTGAACAGCATACATATAAAGGCTTCTGACTGTAATTGGAGAACTACCTGTATAGTGTTTTACTCTCTATTCTAGGGGTGTCCAACTCAAGGCCCGCAGGCCAGATCTGGCCTGCAGAGTGCTTAGATCTAGCCCACAGGGCTGGCCTGGAAATAGCAAAGGACTGGCCTGTGGTGCCTCTGCTACCTTTGCCTTGTTTTGGCCTTGGACATGTGGCCCCCCGTGCCTGGTTTTGGCTGCCAGAGTGCTGCAGGAGAGAATCTTTGATTCAGAAGGTTATAAAGGGGAGGAAAGGTAATATATTTTACCTCTCCGGCTTGCAGGATTCTGCTATTATAACCTATTGTCAATAATTTATAGTTCTAGTCTTCCTATGGAGTCAGTTTCTTGATCTGGTCTCTCTCTCATAGGGTGATCAGGAAGATCAAATATGTATTAAAACAATGAAATTACAGAAATGTACGCCTCTCTATTTTTATAAGTCTATAATAAAACCATGTGTGCGGAGGTGCAGTCCCATGTCATGCCTACTATGACCACGCCCCCCCTGGCCACACCCACCATGACCATGTCCTCCCCGGTCACGTCCATCACCACCCCCAGCCCTTCGAGGGCAAACACAACTGTAAGCTGGTCTTCTGGATGTTAGTAGACCCGAGATACAAATCCACCAACCAACATACAGAGATGTAGGTAGTCGCTTATTTGTACATGTGACTCATACCCGTCCGGCCATAACGGTTTGAAATCCAAACTAGGTTAGATGCAATTATAGCATTACCCCACCCTCCTAATCACATCTATCCCCTCACCCTCCACAAAGCATCCAGCAACGTCCTTGGGGAATCCCTTCTGCAGCCTCCACTTCCCAGGTATCAGTGTGAGGCAGCGTTTGGGAGCCTCCATTCAGCTGTTAATTCCCACTGATCGGGTTCGACGTTCAGGGATGGGATTCTACAGGTTCTCACCTATTCGCCAGAACCGGTTGTTAACTTTCTAAGCAGCTCGGAGATCTGGTTGTTGGAAGAAATCTCCTTTTGTTTTTCCACCCTTCTTGCATTCTTGGCAGTATGCCTAGACTTACTGTCTCCAAAGGAGGTTTTGTTTTTTTTTTCTTTGCTGGTACTTTCTTAAAGGGGAAGGGTTGTTTTAAGCTTTTTACACTGCTGTTGGGAGGAAATATTCCCTTGTTGGAGTTAGCACTTTGAAAAAATAATTGAATAATGAAGCAGAGCTGCCAGAAAGAAGCTTTTAATGACAAGGAACTAAGATGAGTGACATTCAGCAAGGCTTCTTGGCTAGCTGGAAAGATTGACATCTGAACGTGAGTTTACATAACCTTTCTGAGTTTTGGTCTAAAACTGCTGACCATTCAAACTTACAATGGCACTGAAAAAAGTGACTTATGGCCATTTTTCACACTTACGACCATTGCAGCATCCCCACTGTCATGAGAGGCCAGGCGAGGAGAAGCGCTCCTTGATGTGAGTGACATCGAGTTGGCCACACCCAGCCAGTCACGTGACCAGCAAGCCACACCCACTAAGCCACGCCCACAGAACCAGTTGTTAAAAAAAATGAATCCCACCTCTGTCAATGTTGCATGTTGGAGGGATCGACTGCCTTTGGAGCCTGATAAACCCTGATGTGGCCCTCAATGAAATCGAGTTTGATACCCCTCCTCTATTCCGTGGATATAAAAAGAAAATAAATACGAAAATGTGCCTATGTATGAGACTTGTTGTCTGGGTTTAAACAATATGCAACCAACTAACTGAATGTGTTTCAGTATATAGTATATCGTACTTGACTTACAACCATTCATTTAGTGACCATTAGAAGTTATGGCACTGAAAAACAGTGACCTATGACCATTTTTCACACTTGTGACCATTACCATGGTCACATGATCAAACTTCGGACACTTGGCAACTGGCTCATATTTATGATGGTCGCAGGTCCTGGGAACCTTTTGTGACCTTTTGACAAGCAAAGTCAACGGGGGAAGCCAGATTTATCTAAACAACCATGTCACTAACAATAACTGCAGTGATTCACTTAACAGCTGCAGTAGGAATGGTCATAAAGTGGGGCAAATCTCACTTAACAACTGTCATGCTTAGCAGCTAAAATTTTGGGCTCAATTGTGGCTGTAAGTGGAAGACTGCCTGTACTTTACTACCAACTAACCAAATCCTTTGAGATTATCAAAGGCCTAAGCAGCAGAACTCTTAGCTATGACATTATTAATTCAGGCTTAGCATGTTTGTTTGAATGCAGCTGAATTCGGCACATATACATACCTTTGTGTCCAAAAGCATTTGAATATTGGGATTGATCTTAAAAAAGTAAAGCTGTCCCTGCATTTGCAAGAAATTGCTAGGAAGAAGGAAAAAAAAAGTGTTGGGGATATGCTGTATTTCAGGGCTCTCCAGCCTTGGCCACTTGAAGACTTGTGGACTTCAACTCCCAGAATTCCTCAGCCAGCTTTGCTTTGCTGGCTGAGGAATTTTCTGAGAGTCGAAGTCCACAAATCTTCCAGTGGTCAAGGTTGTATATCTTGCGGAACTGCTGTGTATCTTACTCAGGATTGAACTTTTCAGAATGCACAGGTGCCGGGCAAGATTACAAAGCTGGGAATTAGTAGGAAAGGCATTGTAAAAGAAAGCAATCTGGGATTTTTTTTAAAAAAAAAGCAAACAAACAAGCAAAGAAATAATAGTTCCTGTAACGCTGTTTGCTGTGGGTGCATTAAGAGAGATACTTTTCTAGGACAATTTCAGTTTTAGGATGGGTTGAGGCTGCCTGTGTTTGATAACTGTTAAGCTAGAAACAAGGCAGTTAAAACTCTATCACTCATCTGTCTGTCTGTCCGCCTATCATCTATCGGTCACTGTATCATCAAGGGGACGGAAGAGAATGAGGTGGCTGGATAGAGTCACTGAATCAGTAGGCATCAGCTTAAATGGACTCCAGGGGATGGTAGAGGACAGGAAGACCTGGAGGAACATTGTCCATGGGCTCATGATGGGTCAGACACGACTTCGCCACTAACAAAAACAAATGTATATTGTAAACACAAGTGTGTTTGTGTGTGTTGTGGTGGTAATGATGGAGAATGCATATTTTGTATGGGTTTAAATGCCTTCAGCTTCCACTCAGTTGGTTTTACCTGAAGAAAACCAACATTGATTGGATGTTTCCTCCCATTCTGCCAAGGCCTCCAGGGCTGATGGGGAAGGGGAGGGGGAGCAACAGCCACTCCTGCCCCTCTCCCACTCAGGCTCAGCTGTGCTCTCCCTTGGCAGTAAGAGGGGGAGCTGAACAGCTGAACTGTGTATCAGCGCTGGGGAGCCATTCTGTCCACAGCCCTCCACTTTCCCCCTTCACAACGCTAAGCCCCAGCAGCTGCTGACTGGAGCCAGGAGCTACATCTCCAAGACAGCCAATGGGGGTGTCTACTACCTAAAGCACCCCCCTTGCAGCTGTGCTTCCCACTTCTCCATCAGAAATGCCCATGCAGCAAAACTGGGTTCAAGGTGGAAGGGAAGGGAGCTGGATCAAGCTTCCCTGGATTGTGAGTGGGGCTTTCCTTTCGTTGTGACATGTCATCTTCTTGCTGTCAGCAGGAAATGAATGGGGAGTGGTGTGGGTGCAGATGGTCCGTCCCCTGCAGGCCCCTGCTGCATTAATTCTACTCTCTTGATTTTCTGCTGGTCCAACTGCTCAAAACATCCCATTTTGTATCAGTAGCTTGATTTGATCAGCCGTATCCTGAGACGTCCATCCTTTTCCTCAATTCAGCTAGAAATAAATGAAATGTCACCCAACCCTCCACTCATCTGCTTGCCCACCTCCAAACCTGTTCTCCCTCCAAGTGCCTAATCCACTTGAGTCTCTCTCTCTCTCTCTCTCTCTCTCTCTCTCTCTCTCTCTCTCTC
>BLBF01000072.1:12430472-12440638 GCA_015471245.1 Laticauda colubrina
CCCTCCCTCTCTCTCTCCCTCCCTCCCTCTCTCTCTCTCTCTCTCTCTCTCTTATGTGTTTGTGTCTTTTCTAGGCTGACAAGCCTGTCTGGACTTGATGTACTGCATCTGCCCTCCCCCAGTGTAAGAGAACAGAAGATAAAAGCAGGTGAGCTCAGAACAAAAAATATTTTGGGATTCAGTTAAGTGAATTGGGGACAATTTATGAACTTCTGAAAGTTTTACAAACCATCCAGGTTTTGAAATGCCCCAAATAACTTGGAATTTAACAAGCAAATCTACTCTACCGACCCACTTCTAAGAACCTCCATCTTGAGGAGATGATGAACTCCATCTTTTCCACCTTCTCTGTCTTCTCTCTAAGTTGTTTTATTGTGGGCTGATCTTCTTTCCCTTCCTGTCTTCTAGAGGTGTTGGGATGAACAACTCCACTGCTGTGGGGCTGGCGGATGTCCAGTGTCAGCTCAATGATCCTCTGCAGTTTGTCGTAGTGCCAGCTACATATTGCCTGGTGTTATGTGTGGGATTGCCTGGCAATGTGGCAGCCTTGCTCGTTTTTCTTCAGAGTGGACGGGTCAGAAAAGCCATCCGCATCTACCTCCTCAACCTCACCTTGGCCGATATCTTCTTCAACCTCACCTTGCCATTCTGGATCACTTACTACCTAGCTAAAGGACACTGGAGTCTGCCAGAAGTCTTCTGCCGCTTGGCTGGAGCTATCTACTATCTGTCCACTTACAGTGCTATGGCCTTCATGACCTTGATCAGCCTGAATCGATACTGTACGGTGGCAAAGGTAGAACTGGTTCTCAACCGGCCCCAGGGGGCACTAATCAGCTGTGTGATGGCCTGGATTTTGTGCCTACTTTGTGCCATTCCTTCACTGATTAAACAGCAAACCCACCAGGGAGAGTCCACCAGCTTAAAATGCTTTGAACAGCACTCAGGCCAGAGGACCTATGCCTATGCTATGGTGATCATCTTCACTCTGTCCTTCTTGGTTGTGCTGGGCACCTACTTGTCTATTATGAGGGCACTGTCCACTGCAGCTGGCACATGTCAAGGTGGCCACCGGCGCAGAGCACGTGCGATGGTGCTGGGCATGCTCTTAGTGTTTGTGGTCTGTGTGGCACCTTATCACCTCTCCTTGGTTCCTTGGGTCACTGACCAAATGTCGGGTTTGGCCTGTAGTCCTCCATCATTCTTGGATAACCTTCACATGTTGAGTGTGGCTCTCCTTAGCTTGAACAGTTGCATTGACCCTCTGATCTACTGCTTCTCCATCAAGCGCTTCAGGACTGATTTATGGACAATGGTGCAAAAGACCGCCAGCTGCTGTCCCGTCTCTTCTCTGTCTCCACCTCTGCCAACACCATCAGAAAATTGAGTTCCACCCAACCTCAGGTCTTCTTCCTTAACCTATTTTTAATTGGGAGAAAGCCACATCCTTCCAATTGGATGAAATTACCTCGAGGTTTATTTTGCACCTTCTGGACTCAGGGCTTTTAATTGGCAGGTGCCAAACAACAGAAAGATCTCTTGACAGGCTTCTACTTTAATGCACCAAGTTTTCTTGGGGCCTTTTGGGGACCAGCTTGCCAGTAACTTCTTCCTATAGCTGAAGAGTGACTAGCCCAAAGTTATCCATCTGCCTTCTGTGCCTAAGGCAAGATTAGTACTCAGTGTCTCCCCTTCAATTAACCATTAGACCAAAGTGGCTTTCAGATCATTCTCATTCTTCGGTTCAAATGAAGAGACATTCCAGAAAGATAATAAAAAGCAGAGCCCAGGGACTTGTGAGTTGTGGATGCAAGCCCTGAAGACATATATCATTTGGATGAAGCATTTAAGAGCTGAAAAAGTTGCACATTTAGAACGAGAAATATCTCTGGATATTGATGGGAAGTGTTGTCAGTGCAGAGAACAAGTTAAGAAAGAAGATTATCTGTAAGTTGAATTTATGGATCTGCAGTGAAAAAGGCAAAGGGGCCCCTGTGTATTTTATTCTGCTAATTGTTGCAGGCCGTAAGGGGGTGTGTGCTCATCTCGGTTTCAAGGCCATTGAGCCAGCCCTTTCCATTTCTTTGGTCATGTGGCCAGCATGATGTCAAGGAACGCTGTTACCTTCTCACTGAAGTGGTACCTATTTATCTACTTGCATTTTCAGGCTTTCGAACTGCTAGGTTGACACGAACTGAGGTGAGGACAGGAGCTCACCCCATCACTTGAACCTGGTCTTGAACCTGGGCTGCCAGCTTTCCATCTTAACTGCTGAGCCACTGTGCCACCCCAAATAGATCTGCAGTGAAAAGCAAGAATTATTTTTCTAGGCACGCAGCTCAGTTGGTTACGATTGCATTCCATTTGAATGAACAATGGAAGGTAAAATGATTTTTTTTCTCTTAAATTATGAGCCACCCACGGTCTTTGCTAAGATGGGTGGCTATAAATAAATAAATAAATTCTTTACCCCGTACAAATAGAACAGAAATGGGCAGGAAGTAGATCACTAGCAGCATTTTTTAAGCTCTGCAGCTGATCAGCCAGCTTCTTTGTTGTAGAATGGAAATTATTGAAAAGGTGTTTTGTTCTCCTTTAGAATTTGAGCAGGTGGTATTTACAGTCCATCCCTTAAGCTGTTAGAAAGCGAGATTTTTGGATGTTGTACTATGTTGTGCCCCCATGTAGAAAACTTTGCACAACATCTGCCCCCCAGCTTGGAATTGGGAACTGCTCTATTTTCACATAATGTATATTCTATGAGGTTTTTCAATTACCTTGAGCACCAGGAGACAGTATGATCTGGTTTTGTCTCTTGAAAGCCATGTTTCCAGTTCCTGGTCCAAGGTTTGAGGCTATCAAACAACATCTGGCTAGTTTTGTCTAAATAGTTACAAATAGAACAAAGCCCATCTGAGATGCCGGTAGTCAATATCATCATCATCAAAGGGGCAAAAGTTCACTCCGAATACTGATAAGGAAATGTTAAAAAAAGAGAGAAGTGAAGGTTTATATGAAGTAATCAGTGACTTTAGTTTTGAATTGAGAGCAAGTCCTTGGATTGAGAGTTCTGTTGGTGACTGTTTTGTCTGTAGGACAGTATTTCATGCCTCAGTTATGGCAGATAAGAGAGGAGATTGTAAGAAGAAATGCTGAAGTAGGTTAGATTCCCCATGTTTGAAGGATGTGCATTCTTAAGCAAAGCAAAAGTTCTGTGCATCTGGAGCTTTGTGAGAAGCTCAGATTAGAACTAGCTCACCAAAATATTGTGGAGGAAATGTGACAAAAAGCATCTATGGGTAGTCTACAACTTTCACCCATTTGTTTAGTAACCGGTCCTCACACTTACAGCCATTGCAGCAGCTGGTACTTGACAATCAGCATGTGTTTACAACGGTTGCAATGTCCTGGGGTCACGTGATCCTCATTTATAACCTTCCCAGCCAGTTTCCATTAAGCAAAGGCAACTGGGAAAGCTGGACTCACATAATGACCCAAAGGTGCTTTTTCAAGAGACAACTGGACTTTCTGATTTTTCTTTGAAGACATTTTGCTTCTTCAGAACTGAAGAACCTTCTTGGATGAGAAGCAAAATGTCTTCAAAGAAAAACCAGAAAATCCAGTTGCCTCTTGAAAAAAAAAACACCTTTTGGGACAACCATGACCTGGATGATGCAGAAGCTCCATAGACACTCACTTAGTAAGTTATCCTGAGATAAAATGGGCGTCCGATAAGCTTTATAAACAAATACATTTTTTATAAATAAACAGCCACGTGATTTGGTTAGCAACTCCAGTGATTTGCTTCATAAAGGTTGCAACATTGGGCTCAACTCACTTAACAACCACTTCGCTGAGCAATGGGAATTCTGGCCCCAATTGCAATCATAACTCAAGGAGCTGTGGTGAGGTAGAAAGGCAACATTTCACTCATTAAACTAAATCTTGGTTTGTAACTGTGGACTGTTGGCTGTAGGAATGTTTAAAGTTAAGTTCCAACAGATAGAGGAATGCAAATCCACAGAGAACATTTGCCCTCATCCCTGCCTTCAGGAGCTCTAATCTTGAAAGGAGCAAAGCTTACATGCCTGCCTGGACCATCAAAATAGCTTTCGGTGGTGCCTTTGCCAAACCAATAGCCAATCCCCACAAAGAGGAACACGTTTTAAAAAAAACAAAACAGAAGCAAAACTTCAGACTTGACCAAGCTCTTCCAAGCAATGCTCTGGGTCAGTAATATTCAAAGTGTATATCTTTTTTTAATTATGCTCATTATTGGAATTATTATAATCATTATTATTATTACAGCTAAAGTCATTACAATAAAAATGGAACCACATGGCACAATTACTGTACAGTAGCTTATTTGCCTTACAAGTGGAAGGCCTTCTTCTTGGACTGAGACCGAGCACGAGAGGTGACCAGGTCTTGGTCTCTGGCCATCAGAGCAGAGGAAATAGAATGGGCCAAGAACCCTTTGTGCCTTTAGCTGCTGGCAGATCTCAAATCAAGTGGATCTGCTTCCTGGGAAAAGTTCCTGAGATGTACCTAGTTTTTAACAAGTTGCTAAGATGTGAGGTTGTGCTAAAGTCTTTCCATAGTAGGATACGTTTGACCTTGAGGGTGAGAAGATTTGGACACATCCCACTGGGCAGCTCTATGTGGAAACCATGGAAAAGGTGATTCAGTAAGGTTTATTTCAACAGCAAAATACCCTACTTCCTCTACCCCTAGTACCTCCTAACCCAGTTGGAGATATCTGGAAAGGAAGTCTTGGTTGAAGAGCTGAGATAACCATCAACTGGCTTATTGGCAAAACCATTTTGCCCTCTCAGGACACCTGGCTCAATTGAAAAATCTATCTTGCAATTCTACTATTTAAACTTTATCCAGAATTTTATTCAAACATTAGTTCAAAACAGTAGTCCAGAAAAAAAAAAAAAAGGGGGGGGGGAAGAAATGTTAATTTAAGAGTGGTTTTAAAGACTTGCCTGATTTCTTTTTAAAGGGGGGAAGCAAAGGTTGAAATTTGGTGTTTATTTAAAAAATGAAAATGGCAGAGTCTGGAGCAAACTCATCAACCTGTTCAAATTCAAATACCTATGTAGACATCATAATCATGGAAAAACATAAAAAGCATGTGTTTATTGCAGACAACCTGCTCATATTCTTTTATAAGGTAAGAGTAGATGTCTAGACGAGCAACTCCCAACCTTTTGGGCACCAGGGACTGGTTCTGTGGAGAGAGGTTTTCCGTGGACTGCAGGGCCATGTGTTTGTGTGCTACCTGTATCCCACAATGGTTGGGGGCCCCTGGTCTAGACAGAAGAACTGAATTCAGTGGAGCCTGATCATTTTATCATCAATTAGGATTTAATATCAGACTCCTTAATCAAAAGTATTCCATGATATACAAGTTTAGCACTGCAGTTTTCAACAATGATATTGTGCAATTCTTGTGGTATAGAAGAATCTCATCATCGAGAGATATTTTTGGGGGGACAAATATCATCAACTTGCACCTTCCAAGTTGTTGGGAGTTGCAAGCCCAGGATATCTGGGGCTCAAGCTTAGAAAGGAACCTTGCTGTTATGAATTGGGCAATCTGTTGGTGGCTCTAGATCATAAGTCATATTTTGATGAGTGTCATGAGGAACAAGGTAGTGATGTAACATGGCAAGAACTGAGTCATGGGGGTGACTGAGGCAGGGATATTTTTCTGAAATACCCCTCCCCCCCATTTTGGGCAAGTGGGTTAGGGGAGTTTCTTTCTCCTTGAATTGTGTTTCCTAACACTGAACTGTGGTCAGTGTTGCAATGGATTTTCCACAGAATTGGATCCGAACATCCTCCCTGATGACTCTTGTTGAGTTGTCACCCCTGATGCAAAAGCAACTCCATTTGAGGACAGCAGAGGCACAAGCAAGCAATTCTCAGGAAAGAAAATAAGAAAGAGGCACACAGTTTGAGCAGAAGATTTGGCTATAAGATGTGGGCGTCTTTTTAAATGGGGCAGTGATTGATTATTTCTAAATCTGTATATTGACACTCTGGCTTGAAGGGTGAATCATAAATATTTGTTAAGCAAGCATCATCATTGTCACCACTATCATCATCACCATCTTCATCTCATCATCATTATCATCATCTCATTATTATCATCTCATCATCATTATTATTGTCATAGCATCATTATTATCATTGTCTCATTTTTTCATCATCATCATCATCATCATTGTCATAGCATTATCATATCATCATCATCATTGTCATTATCATCATATCATTATTATTGTCATCGTATCATTTCATCTCATCATCACCATCATCACCATCGGTTCTACAATGTGCAGATGAAAACCAGGCCAAATAACCCAAGTAGGCTTAGTTGTTGTGCTTGTAGGTCATTTGGAAATCTTCCTCAGGAAAAGAGCCCACAGAGGAAGGCTGTTTGCTCTGGAACAGGGAGATCTGACTTGTGCTCTGAAAAAAGCTGAAAAGTACCTGCTTACCCGTGTGATTTCCCAGCATTCCTCAGGTAGGAAGTCCTTGACAGTCTAGCCATGTGTGGCATTTTCAGAAGGTGCCTGTACAGTACTTGTCTCTTAATGGGGCCTGTATCTTGCTTAAAAAATGTCTGTTCGTGCTTTCCTTGGAATAGTTCTCACAGAGACCAGAGCTGCTTCCAACTCAAGAGTGGATGAATTTTAAAAAAAGCACAGCCCCCTCTTGGAAAGATTTTTCATAGTGCATGGGGACTCTCTGGTCGGAAAACTCCCAGGATAGCACTTGACTCACTGCAGATGCTGGATGGCCTCCTATCCCTGCTCCCCATTAACAAAAGCTTCCTCTGATCATGATAGAAAGTTGGCCAAATGCTTTTCCTATGACTCTAGAGATGTGACAGGGGTCTGACTTGGGAAACCATGGGCAAAAAAAGAAGGAGATGAAAACAGAACTACTTGAAGGACACTGGCCTGGAGATACAGAACATCCTTTGGCCTGGATGACCAAGATATGATGGACTATTTTATCAACAACTTCTGCAGCCTGGGTATTGGCGTGATGGGAATGGTCACTATCTCAAATGGAGGGCATCAGACTTGTTACAGCTGCCCTTCAGAAGGCTTTTCCACCATTCTCAGTTGAACAGAAGAGAATATTTATAGCTTAGGGTTGAACTGTGGAAGCTCTATGTTCTCTGAGCTTGGTGGTTTTCTTGCAGACATTTCATTCCCAAACTAGGTAACATCATCAGTGCTAGAAGGGAATGGGATTTGCTCTTATTTTTATATACTAATAATATATAAAAATTGAATACACTATTATATAAAAATAAGAGAAAACCCCACTCCCTTCAAACACTAATGATGTTACCTAGTTTGGGAATGAAATGTCTGCAAAAAATCATGAAGCTCAATGAGCACCAAGGACTCTAGTTCTCAGTCTTTTTGATATTTCCTCCACCCAGCCCCACCAAAAAAAAAAAAAAAAAATCCCCTTCTTCAAACACTGTTACCAGTTCTCCTACTTAGGACGAGTGGTGTGAAGACTTGGGATCTAGGGGAGAAATCAAATAATATTTTCAATCCTTCAGTGTCACTGCTTTAGATGACTGCTCCCAGCTATTCATTCCTCTCCCCTATCATCTGAACAGAAAAATTAGCTGATTTCTAAAAAGCTTATCTCTGAATCTGTAAAAATGTGTTTTTTGCCTGAGCAGAATTCTCCAGCTCCATTTCAGATGTTGTTTTGTCAGTAAACATGGCAAAAATCCCTCTTCTCCCTGAGAAGCACCATACATCTTATTTTTAGCAACATTCCTACTTTCTGCAGATGTCTCATCTGAACAAGAACTTTTTTACTAGCATAATGCAAGACAATTTTTATAGCAGCCCTGTGATATCAAGCCATAAAGCACAGAAAGTGTGCAAAGGTCTGGATAGCTTGCCTCTCCTTGTCAATATTACATGGTTTAGAGTGTGGACATTGTAGAGGGGGATCTAGTGTGTCACCTTGGCTATTTAATTGATGCTCTCTTTTCTTTTTGACATTTAGAATCAATGCAAACCTCAAAGCCAAATACCAAGATGCTAGGAGTCTTCTATTTCAGTTCTTTCAGGATATGTCCTAGGCCACTGTATGAAAGACTGAATGCTCTTTTATGAATCCTTCAGATTGAGGCCTTCATGGAAATAGTCAAATACCATACTAAAATCTGTCCTCTCTTTTACTGTAAAATTGTTTCTCCTGTTATTATTATTTTGGGTCATTTTCAAGATACTTGAGAATGTTTTTACATTTGTCTTGACTTTGTTTTAAAGCTTATTTTAATGTTGCAAGTAGCAGAAGCTGCTGCTGTGGAATTTTTAGAAATTATTTACACATTTCTCCATCATTCTTAATCTCCTGATTTCCAACAATTTCTCATCTGAACAAGGGAGGGATTATCTCCTGAAATCTTTTCATCAAATGGAAAATTCCAAATTTTGAATCCCATGCAGCAAGGTGGGGGGGGGGAGGGGGGAGAAAGCAATTTAGTTGATATTTGTCATTACACTGAGCTGTTTGTGTATTTTTGAGCCAATGTATGAACCTAACATTAATTAACAACAGCATTTTGTACTTTTAAAGGCTGTGTAATGCTGTTTACTTGGGTTTTTTAAACATACATGAATTAAAAAATCTTATGCAGAATGAGAAATGCACCTATTCTTGAAAATGGTGTAGAAAATTACACATTTTTAGGGAAAATTCTTTGCAGTTTCACTGTAGTTGCACAATTTTTGCAAACCAAAAGGCTTGGAGAAATGTGCACCAAAACACAGCCAAATGTTTTCAAGTTTGACCAACACTATTTGACATCTTCAATCCACCCAGACAAAAGAGCAATTGAAATAAAGATTGCATTCATCCATCTGTTATACCACTGGCAATGTGGTTTATGGGATCTGTCCTTTTCTCAAAATAACCCCTGATTGGATCCCTATTTTTCCCAAAGGCCATGGGCTAGAAGTTGCAGTGCTACTCTGTGAGAAACAGCCACACAAAAAAGCAGTACTTAGTAATCCTTGACTTATGACCATAATCAGCCCTGGCAATTACAGTTGTAAGCCATGAAGGTCAAAAAGCAGGTCATCATGTGACCATCCTGATTTTATGACCTTATTTTGAGGTGGTTGTTAAGTGAACACCATAGTCATCAAGCAAAACCATTGTTTGCTAGGGGCAGGCTGTGCCAAAAATTGGAAGTAAATGTTGGTTTCTGGCAAAAATGTTGCAAATCAAATTTACAATGGGGGTGAGCCTGGCAGTCAGAACTTCAGAACTGGCTTGTAAATAGCTACGGGGAGGTCCATTATAACTTTGAATGGTCTCTAAGCAACTGGTCATAAGTCGAGGGCGACCTGTAACTACACACATAGCAAGCCAGCTACCGCTGTTGATACTTGTGAAACAATACAGTGCAACCAACTGCATTTGGGAAAAATAAAGCCAGCACCAAATCCATAAGAATTAGTCTTGCCAAGGGCTTCCCAAACCTGTAATCATCACTATAATGCAAACTTACCCCCCAAAGGGTTCGCTAGGAAGGTTCAGGACTACTCTGCAGATTTCCAGGTGCTTGAATACCAATTCCCAGCAGCCCCAGTCCTCATAGACCATAGCAAGTAACTGTGGGACCTGTAGTCCAAAATATTGGGAGATGAATGGCTTGCCTTCTCTTGTGGGGTGCTGCTGAAGCTCCAAGATTTGGCAGGGTCCTTTCAGATATATTGTGAGCTGTGGGACTTGATTCCTAAAGGACAACCTTTGAGAGTTCCAGTGCTGACAATGGAATAAGGATGGCCTCTTTGGTTGGGTTGCCAATAACTGAAGCTAAGAAGAAGGAAAGGGTCCCAAAGGTGCTTTTTTCAAGAGGCAACTGGACTTTCTGGCTTTACTTTGAAGACATTTTACTTCTCATCCAAGAAGCTTCTTCAGCTCAAAGGTGAAAAAGCACATTTGGGACAACCATGACCTGGATGACAGAATCTCCATAGGCAAGAAGGAAGAAGATCTAAAAACCAGGCAGATTTTTGACCACAGAAAGCCAGAAGGCTTTACTTGCTGCATTTCTCTGCCAGCAGAGAGCAGCATTGCCTTCTGAAATTATATATATATAT
>BLBF01000072.1:12442266-12478313 GCA_015471245.1 Laticauda colubrina
AAGAAGAAGAAGAAGAAGAAGAAGAAGAAGAAGAAGAAGAAGAAGAAAGGAAGGAGAAGGAGAAGGAGAAGGAGAAGGAGGAGAAGAAGAAAGCAGATGTGCTTCAAAGCAATGGAAGGTTAGTAGCTGAGTTAGTAACTGAGCTTGGTTAAGTATGCTGTGTGAAGTGTCTTTTATTGTAGTTGTTCTATGGAAGGTCAGGTTTTCTTCCATGCCAGATATTTTCTCTATGGTTTTTCAAGAATAAACATTCCTTCCAATTGAAGTAGATTTCTAATAATCACAAAACCCCAATTGTGCATTATTTCTGGTGGTTCCTACTGTTTTCTTCTGGGATGTTTTTCAACTTCTGCATCTAGTCTATAACAGTAGCATTTCCTGGGATCTCCCTTCCACATCTGAGCCAGGTCTGACTCTGCTTAGCTGAGAGGTCAGACAAGGTGAACCAAGGGTTGCCACCTGCCAAGACTCTACCTCCAAAAACAGGAATGAAAGGGCCATTCTAAAGAGATACCTGAATGGCCTTCAAAGAGTGAGATTTAGTTTGACAGTCAAGTTTGTCCAAAGTCTTTCCCAGTTTTGGTCTTGACATGGTCTTTACATGGAAACTCATTGCTCATTTGGTTTCTACATGGAAACTCATTCTGATTCAATATCATGAATGTTTGTGCTCTTGTTCCGTGCATCTCCTTAAGAGTGTTGTCAAAGTATGGAAAAAATCATTGAAAAATCATTGAAAAGTTGGAATTGCCTTGCCTCACTTTTGTTGAAAGAAGCATGCTGCAGACCTTGACAATCAAAAAATTTGGATCCAAGAGAAGGGCCTTTTCTGTGGAGGCTCTCGTCCTCTGGAACATCGTACCCCTTGAATTTAAATCTTTCTCCACTCTCTTGGCCTTCTAGAAGGGCCCTAAAACCTGGTTCTGACAATTGGCCCGGCATCCCAATGGGGGTGTTCCATACTGGTAATGGACGAAGAGAAGACTCCACCTCCACCCCATTGCTTCCTTCCTAACAAAGCTATCTTTGTTAATTTTAATGTTTTTTTTATTTTTTTATTTATTTTATTT
This sequence comes from Laticauda colubrina, assembly GCA_015471245.1. Lineage (NCBI taxonomy): Eukaryota > Metazoa > Chordata > Lepidosauria > Squamata > Elapidae > Laticauda > Laticauda colubrina. The sequence goes on from BLBF01000072.1 coordinate 12,443,337, forward strand.
ATTTATTTATTTATTTATTTATTTATTTATTTTATTTTATTTATTTGCCCCACATCTCAACCACAAGGGGACTGGTGGTTATTATTTATCATTTTAATGTTTTTGTTATATTGTTTTATCTTGTTCTAAGTCTCCCAGAGTTTCTTGATGGTGAGATGGGGGAATATATAAATTTACTAAACAAACAAAATAAGAAACATTTTTTTAAAAAGTAATTGGAGTGTCAAATTGTACCAATTAGGCTTTCCATTTTAAGTTTCTTGACTGCCTTTTTACAGCCCCTTGAATATGTCCCGTGGTTAGAGAGAACTATGGTCATGCACGGCTGACAAAGTTAATTGTTAGTTTCATACTCTAGCCAGAGATATCTGGAAATGGTGACTTGTTAAGGTAGAAACAACATGCTTAACCATGGCTAAAGAGTCATATGGGACAACGCTAAGTTGGCAGCACATATTTAACAAACAATGACCTAAGTGACATGCAAATTGTTTCATTAAATTAAATTCTAGTCTAAATGAAGCTCAGTAGGAGGTACAGAGATCTTGTTCAATCTAGTTCATCAAACTGATTCTGTTCGAAAACTCAAACTGAGTCTTCAGATTGAATCAGTTTGATTTTCATGGATTCCAAAAATTGTTTTTCTGTGGAAACACATGTACTGATCTTTCGATTGACCAAATCTAACTGTGAAGTCTGATTTGATGAATTGATTAATAGTTTAATGGTTTGATCTGAGTTATTGAAACAGATATTGAAACATCAATATTTTGGCAGTTTGACATAGCAAAGCCTTGCACGGCTCGCTACCATATATAACATAATAATTGCTGGAATTGGGTATGTTGAGTTTTATGAAAAGAAGGACTAGGGGTGACACGATAGTGTTCCAATATCTCAGGGGCTGCCACAAAGAAGAGGGAGTCAAGCTATTCTCCAAAGAACCTGAAGGCAGAACAAGAAACAATGGATGGAAATTAATTGAGAGATCCAACCTAAAACTAAGGAGAAATTTCCTGACAGAACAATTAATCAGTGGAACAACTTGCCTCCAGAAAGTGTAAATGGTCCAACACTGGGAGTTTTTAAGAAGAGATTGGACAACCATTTCTCTGAAATGGTGTAGGGTTTCCTATGAGCAGGGTGTTGGACTAGAAGATCTCCAAGGTCCCTTCCAACCTTGTTGTTCTGTTATTTTATTATATCAACTTTCCTTTCAACAGCTTAGATTTTTGGGCTGTTGAGGCTAGGAACTACTACATGGGTTGACTCAAGTCCAACTCTAGGTATCTGGGCCTGCAAATTCCAATCCAGAATTGATCTAATCTGCAATTTTCAGATTAACCTACTTATTTGCCTGCTTTCACACTTCTTGGATATTCTTCTGCTATTTCATGCCTTTAAAAGAGGCATGAAAAAGATATTTTGAGAGAAAATACTCCAAGGGTGTGAATTTCAGTTAAATATTTTTTTTTCATGCAGTTTAGAGTTTTAGCAAAATTCTCATGAACACTAATGTGTTGGTACTAGAGAAATAGACTTAGCAATAGTAATACCATTAATACTTATTTACAGCTTCATAGTGCTTTACAGCTCTCTCTAAGCGGTTTACAAATGTCAGCATATTGCCTTCAACAATCTGGGTCCTCATTTTATCAACCTTGGAAGGATGGAAGGCTGAGTCAACCTTGAGCTGGTTAGGATCGAACTCCTGGCTAAGAGCAGAATCATCCTGCAATACTGCAGTGTGCCATCATGGAACTTTTAATAGTGAATGCATGGACATTTGGCCCAGGTGGGAAGATAATGGTTTGACCCACTCTGAATCTCATTTTTGCTTTTCCCATAAGATTGAATGGAGACTAAGCACAACTAAACTGAGCTGAATTTGTTCCATTATAAACAGACCAGTAAAAGACACGTCTCTAATTAATTTTCCACTTTACTGCCTTTTTTATCAGCGCAAAATATCCCAAGATGGGAAAAATCTTTAAAGGAGGTAGAAATGTCCCCATGACATGATCCTAAAAGTCAAGATGGCAGTCATTTTGTTGCAATGGAAACCAGGTAAAGATTTGATCACACCATCCTGTCTTTTTGACCTGGAAATACCCCTGAAGTGCTTGCATTGATTAGTTGCTTGCACTGAAATTTACTTTAATACTGGTAGCAATAACAATAGCAAAAGCACTTAGAGTTATATACCTCCCCATAGTGTTTTACAGCATTCTCAAGTGGTTTACAATGTCAGCATCTTGCCCCCAACAATCTGGGCCCTTATTTTACTGACCTCGGAAGTATGGAAGGCTGAGTCAACCTTGAGCCTGTCAGAATCAAACTCCAGTCTGTGGGCAGAGTTTGTCTGCAACACTGCATTCTAACCACTGCATCACCAGGGCTCCTTTTTAAAGTTTCTGGTCCCTGGCAGAAATAAAATTAGCCACCCAATATATATATATATATATGATGGATATATTGCTGTATTTATGTGATACACTTATCCATCATCAACTAACCAACCTTTCTTGGTCTGCATTACATAAAAAGACATACACTTTGCACTAGCTGAATTGTGCAAGATTTCTGGTTAAATTGTGATTTGCTAATTCATCATTTAACTTTGCATGTATGTGACTTACACTAAATTGCCCCTTAAATTATGAACACAAGGAAACAGCTTTTACCAAAATATAGATCCCTTCTGAGAGATCAACAGCAATTTTTGGATCACTATTGTCCCTCTTTTTTTCTCATCATATTAGCTTGAGAATCTGTGCTTCCATCTACCTTCACATGGAGAATATAAAATATATAAGACTAGGGTCTATAATCCTTCCTTGCTGTATGTATATTAAATGAAGGGCATACTTTATTGACCAAGATGGTTTCATTTTTAAATATTGATTTGCTTGTCAGATACAGTCTGAATTGCTAATAGATATTATTAAAAATGAAGCATGAAATATGCAAAATAGACAATAAATCTTATACTGGGCCACTTATTGCAAATGTAGATAAATCTTTGCTTTTCACAAAATTCTTAGGGCACAGGAACAGGATGGCCTATTCTAGATTTTTTTTGGCTGCCAGTAACAGAGCTCCCCCCTCCAAATTAACCACTGATTCATTTTGTGTGTATTTCTATTGAAATAAATTCCTAGTCTGCATCAGACAGACAGGAGTGGAAAAGCCACCTGATTTCATCATATTATATTGCCTGAGCATGAGTCATAGTCCCTAATTACCTTTTCAGTGATCTTTCCTTATTTGATGTGCCAGACAATATTTGCATTTGTGAGGATGCTATGGTACCAGAGTTGAATAACATCCCAGAAATGCGTTCCTTTTCCCCTGCTCTTGTGGACTTTAAGAAAGTAAAGGGGACATTAAGAAAAGCCAAGTTAAATGATCAAGCTCTATTCTTTCCTTTCGTAGACAAGAAGTTACCAACATAACAGCCATGAAAACCAGGGATCCATGACACATAATAGTCGTATCCCGGATGGCTTTCTGAACCCTATATAGATATGTAGGAGTCAATTCCCCCAAAAGATGTCAAAAGCTAAGATCTTCTAAGAGTGGGAAGTTCCTGAGATCTGAACTGTGGAGAGATCCTAGGAGGCTGCACAAGATAGTGGCGTCTTATCTGACATCTTGCATGATTTCAGATAAGACCAGAGGTAGTATTCAGCTGGTTCGGACTGGTTTTGGCAGACTGGTAGTGGATATTTTGACTGGTTCAGAGAACTGGCTAATACCACCTCTGGCTGCCCCTGCCTGATCCCTCCCCACCCCTTCCAGGAGTCCCCATACACCCCATTTTGGCTCCCAGGTAAGTGCAGGTAGACTTATTAGGCTCAAAGTAGGGTGCGGGGGTGGGTGGTGTGGCGCCCCCCCCGTGGCCCATTTTTTGCTCTCAGGGGGGAGCAGGAGGCCAAATGCTGCCAGTCACACCCCCTGGTCATGCCCACCATGGCCACGACCACCCAGCTGGTCATTAGGGCAGAGAACGTTAAATGATTTGAATCTCACCACTGGATAAGACAACCAGCTTTGCTGGACACTACGGTCTTAGAAGATCTTAGCCAGGAGTCTCCAATCTTGGCAATTTAAGACTTGTGGACTTCAACTCCCAGAAGAACTCAGGGAGCTAGTCCACAAGTCATAAAGTTGGAGACCCCTGATCTTAACCTTTGACATCTTTTCGGGGAATGAACTAGGTACCAACTAGAAAGGTTTGGTGATATATTTGGAACCCTCTCTTCTGTACTGTTGTTATCCTTCACCAGCACCAACAACGGGTCTTTCCTTCTTTTTTTTCACAACACAAAGCTCAAAGCAAACCAATTATATTATGGCTTAGTTAAACATGTGACTTACCCTGCAGAGTTGTACTACTATAACAGGAGAGGAAACCCAAATAAATACAATTCTGGGAGATAAACAATCAGACTAAGAAGTCATACATTCAAAGCTGAAATAAGCCCAGGAGGACTCTGGTTCTCTTTTCCAAAGTTTGAATTGGTTTAGGAAGTCAATAGAAAAGGCTAAGAATTGTCTTGTGTTGAAACCAACTTATTTGCTCTCTCTCTCTCTCCCTGCAGAGAACCTGCAGGGGCTTCTGCCATGCTAAAAACCAAATGCAAAGAGATGACATTTATGGCTATGCATGTCAATCTGTTTTAAATATTTGTTTTTCATAACTTCTTTTGGCAACTGAGGGATGAGAGATGATTGCAGAATAGATCATCCATTGGTTGTGTATATATGAAAAACCTAACTAAGATAAATACCTTGAAGATGCATTCACACAATCATGAAGCTTGGTTAGTTTTCACTTTTTTTTTTGTGGTGGCTTAGTGTGTTATGTAAGGGGGAGCATGATGGCTCAGTGGTCAAAGATGCTGAGCTTGTCAGCTGGAAAGCTGACAGCCTGGGTTTGAGACCCGAGTGCCGTGCAGTGGGGTGAGCTCCCATTACTTGCTCCAGCTCCTGCCTACCTAGCAATTAGAAAGCATGCAAATGCAAGTAGATAAATAGGTACCAGTTTGGTGGGAAGGTCACAATGTTCTGTGTGCCTCGGAATATAGTCATGCTGACCACATGACCATGGAAATGTCTTCAGACAATGTTGTTTCCCTATGCTAGGAAATAGAGAAGAGCATCACCTCCTAAAGTCAGATACAACCGGGCAGGGGAAACCTTTATCTTTACCTTTACCTGTGTGTTGTGTGAACCTAGGTAATACAGTTTATCCTTCAGCATGCAGCAATAACCAAGCATATGGGATATTTCAGCAAGCAATTTAAAGAATTATGTGAATGCAGACAGATATTTGGGATCCTGCTAGCACAGCTTTTCTGGATCTGATGGAGACCTCAGGAAGGTTTAGTCTGTATCTGGCTAGGCATGATAGGAGCTATTATTTTACTACTTCTGGAGGCCATGTCAAAAACTAGTTAATACTACTTTACCCAAGCTGGTATACTCCATTCAACAGGGATTGTAACTCTTTGTTGACAAACTAGGAACATTGACTAATAAATAGAATTTTGGCATCTGTTTATGGCTTGCAGTTTTGTAGCTGTTATTTTTTCTTTATTCTTTTTCTTTTTTGAGGCATGGTAATTCATGGTCCTATGTCCTAGGTTGCCTAGCTCTCCTTCTCATTTCCTTCTTTCCTGCTATTCTCCTATCTTAATAACTGCTGAGAAAGGAGAAAACAAGGATTTGTGGTAACATGGCTGTCTTTTTCTTTGGGGATACAAGACCTAACCCGGGGTTTCTCAACCTTGGCAACTTTAAGACATTTGGACTTCAGTTCCCAGAATTCCTCAGCCAATCATGCTGTCTGGGGAATTCTGGGAGTTGGTATCCATGTGTCTTGAAGTTGTTCTGGTTGAGAGATTGCTGGCTGAAGATTTCTCTTACCCTCTGATCTGACCATAGAGGTACCAACGACTCTGAATTCCACCCCGGTGCCACCCAGTCTGGAACTAAGCTGGTTCTTCTAGGTTTTCCCCTATCATTTTTGTATCATCAATTCTTTGGTTACAAGCTAGGAACTAAGAGAGCCCTAAATCCATGGGTCTCAGTCTGTAATGCATCACAATCCCAGCATTCAAAATTTCAGGCAGTTTTTTGCAGAAAGTCTCATGGAATAAGATCACAAATTCACCCTCAGCAACTTGGCCCTGTCATTGATTTTCTGTCTTTTAATGGGGGAGAGTAAGTATCAGTCCCATCACTGTCTGTATACTGATGCTGTTTTAAATATCCATAAGCTGACTTACTGATTTTTCTTGCATTAGACTAGTGGCTGTCAGAACACCTGGTTCTTCTTGGAAACTTCTATCAAATAATCATGTCTTCCAGTGTAGAACTGATGCACACAATTCACTTGTTTGTTCTAAGGTAGACTTCCACAGTCTGGTGTCCTTCACTAATTCTCAGCCATTGTGGCCAACAGGAGTTAAGTTCAACATATTTGAAGTTCTCCAGTTCTAGGAACTGAAGTCTTAACTTCTTGAAACTGAGTTTGGGAAGTCTTATCTAAGACATCTTATCTAGGCAGAAAATAATTCTAAGGAATAAAAACTCTGGCCAGTGCCCCATGTGAAGGAACTGAGCATCTTAGACCTCTGATAACTTTTCAACATGCTCTCCACAGCACACGTTAATATGGAGTGATTCCCTGAAGATGAGAAATCTCATATTTCATTGTGATAATCTGTGTATATCCAGCTATCATTTTAACTCATCCTATCCCAATTTGCTGGACTGCAACTCCCTTTTTCCCTAAATTATTGTGGTTGTGCATGCTGTGAGTTGTATTCCAATCTATCAAGAGAACGCCTAATAGGGAAAACCTGCCTTTAGGTGATTCCAAATAGCAGGCTACTAGAGCTATCAACTCAACATGGGAACATAAATATATTTTTTTCCTTCTCAGTGAGTTTCCACTGATTCTTTTGAAAAGCTCATTTTGGCCTTGGTATAACAGAAAAGAATTATGAATGGAAGAGATTTCTAGGAGGGCCCCCTGGAAAAATCTGAGAATGAGGCACTAGCATAGCCCTCTCTGGAAACATCCCTCAATCTTCTCAGAGATTCTTTATAACCATCGATGTACTATTCTAGGTGTCATTTGGACTCTCATCCACAACTTCCTTCTTGAATATCAAAATTGTGGTGTTCTGTCTGAGCCACAGGTTCCTTTTGGTGCATATGATAGATTTTTGTCCCTTGAGGGTCATCACCAACCCTTTAACATAAAACAACATTCTGAACTCTCCTACCAGGGAACCTTTTTTTTTTTGGGGGGGGGGGGGAATTTCTCTAGAAGTTTTATCCCCAAGGCTCCTTAAGAAACCACTGTGACATGCCAAGATTGACTAAAACACTGATCTGTCGACCTGACCATCATGTAAGACTTGGTTGCTTGCTAATGGTCCCAGCTCAAGACATATGTGAATGGGCGGAAACTGAGAGAGAGATTTGTGTGGTTTGTGCATGTGAGTGGTGAGAAGGGGGCTGCTGATATGGAAGGGAACAGGGTCTCCTGAGGAGACGAGAAGCTCTCGCCATCAGAAACACAGCTGTGGTCTTGGGGGCAGTTTCTGCCTTTTCGGTTATATTTATAGAAGTACATATACATATATATATATATATTTTAATATAAATATTGATGGGTCTAGAACCCACGGAGGTGGAGTGACAGGGTAGTGGAGGGGGCCCGAGCCTGCAGGACAGTGAGAAAAGCTCATATACGGGGTTGATTTCAAGTGGAAGGGATAATGCCCGCTGATGAAACAGAAGGCAAAGGTGGTAAGAAGAGGAAGGGAAGGAGATGAGGGTCCTGATGGATCCAAGGACAGCTCCTGGTGTAGGCTGGTTGTTGCCAAGTCCTGCTGAGAGAGATGAGTGAAAGGACTAGAACCTTAGTTTTCTCAACTGTCTTGTATGATGTTCATGGATTTCTCAGAAGTTCCTCTTCTTTTTTTTTTTTTTAAAAGTAGAGACGGATAGATCCTTGTGTTTCTCTCTTGGAAGAAACCATGGAACAGAGCCAGCAGATTCCAGAATGCCTGGCAGAGGGTAAGAAAAGATGGCCCCAGCCCTCACAGTCTGGTCTGGGCCTCTGGGATGTAGATCTCGATGCTGTCGGCGCTCTCAGTAGCTGAGCTCTGGCGGAAGGAGGCAGCCCGCTTGGCTGCCAACAGCCTCTTACGAGCTTCTTGTCTCTGTCGGTCCACAGAATCCAGAGATCGGTCCTTCACCGGGTGCAGCCGGGAGCGTGGTGGCTTCTTTGGTATCGGCGGAGGCACCTTCTTTTCCTCCTGCTAGAGAGAAAAAAGACACACACAGAGAGAGAGAGAGAGAGAGATGGAGAGATGGAGAGAAAAGGTATAAGCTATCTAGGGTAAAAAGGAGATGTATGTGAAAAGATTCCTGTGTTTTAGAAGACCAAATGTCTTCTAAAGGAGGAGAGCACAGCTTTTGCAGCACTCCAGGATGGCTATCACAGAAGTTCACAGTTAAGTTAAAAATGAATTTAGAAAACTCCTGCACAGAATTCTGGAAAGATACAACTGAGGTCCTTTGTATCCTTCATTGTTTTAAAGTAAAAATAAAAAAAAAATATTAATGTTGTTAATTTCTTGGAGCCTTGTGACTTCTTGGGTAATCACAGAATGACATCCATTGTTATGTCCCAAAAGTGCTTTTTCAAGAGGCAACGACTTTTCTTTGAAGAGATTTTGGTTCTCATCTGAGAAGCTTCTTCAGCTCTGAGCTGTTGTATGAGAAGTATATGTATGAGACATTTCTCCTACAAGTGTATGTATGTATTAGCTCTTGTATGAGAAGTGAAATGTCTTCAAAGAAAAACCAGAAAGTCCAGGTGCCTTTTGAAAAAGGACCTTTGGAACAACTATAACCTGGACGACTGAGAATCTCCATAGTCATCCACTGTTTAGGTTGCTGATTCTATCTCTACCCCTTGCAAAACCCCTACAACTTTTTAGAGGATACTGAATCCCTGTCTAAACTAATGTTATAGACTAGTGTTTCTCAACCTTAGTGCCAGGCATAAACAATTGGACAGGATAGAGTTCAAACTAGCAATTTTATTGTATTTATGCCACTTTACCCATGGTTTAATGATGTGTAGGTCATCCTGGAGTTGAACATGACAGATAATAAAAATGATAGCTGATAGATAGACATATGAATGACAGGTATATACAGTAGATAGATGAAAGAGATAGATGATAGAAATAACAGAAATGATAGATGATTAAGAGATGACAGACAGATAGCAGATAGAGCTAATAGATAGATGGAGAAAATTGATATGATAGGTAGACAGACAGACAGACAGATAGATAGATAGATAGATAGATAGATAGAAGAGAGATGGAGAGCAAGTACCCATGAATGTATGCATGTCTATGTTCATTAAAATCATGTACAAAAAAGAATTATGGTTGCTTAATTATTTGCAAAAATGACATATATTTGGAAGAATCCTGGCTTTCTGCACCCTTTACATGAAAGATGGGAAAGAAAGATCTATGTAAAAGATCTGGGTTTGAAATGGGTTTTCTGTCATGCTGGAGGTGATGAAACTGAAACTAAAGAGGACAGGTTTCCGGCTAACACCCAATCCTGCAGCCAGATGTGCTGGTCATAGTCTGGAAGTGCCTAAAATAGAAATATGCACAACTGTGAGTTGGATGCATGGAAGTAGCTTGAGATGCACACACGCAGACACATGAGCGCACACAGAGAGTGAAAGAACAGATGCATTAAAATGAAACACATGGCAAAAATAAATAAATAAACCAAATCTGGAACTTGTTTCTCAGCCAAATTCCGAGCAGTTCTCCACCTCTCTATTTTCAGGAAGCTTGGCTGTTTTCTTCTTTCTTTTTAAAAAATATAATGAAAGAGAACAAAGATTCACTAAAAATGCCCAATTATTTTGCCGTGGCCAGCAACACAGCTTTACAGAGATGGGAGTGAGGGTGGGGGATTGTAGGAGGAAAACAGCCATGATTGCTCTCTCTCAATCCTTTATCTCTTTTATGCTCAGCAAATCTCCCAGGCCACCTGTGAGACAAGGAAGCGGCCTCTGATGTGTGTTTAGCTGAGAGTTTGATTTATTTTTCCTTTCCTAAATTGGCAGATCTTTAGGAGATGTGTCTTCATGGGAAAGAGTCCCTAGTAGCATTAGAGTAACAGTGACAGTGACAATTTAACAGAGTGGGAAGAGACTTTGGAGGTCTTCTAGTCCAACCCCCTGCTCAAACAGAAGACTCTCTACCATTCTGGATAAATGGCTATTCAATCTCTTCTTAAAAACCTCCAGTGATGGAGCACTCACAACTTCTGAAGGCCAGCTGTTCCACTGATTAAGTCTTCTCATTTGTAGGAAATTTATCCTTAATTCTAAGTTAGATATCTCTTTGATAAGTTTTCATCCATTACTTTTTGTCTTACCCTCTGGTGCTTTGGGTAATAAGTCAATCCTCTCCTCTCTGTGGCAGCCCCTCAAATATTGGAAACTCATATCATGACCCCAACTCCTATCAGGACCCCTACTACAGGTAGTCCTCGATTTACCACAGTTCATTTGATGACAATGGCACTGAAAAAAGTGACTTATGACCATTTTTCACTGATAACCATTACAGTATCCTCACGGTCATGTGACTGAAATTCAGATGCTTGGCAGCTAAGTCATATTTGTGATGGTTGCAGTGTCCCAGGGTCATATGCGTCCTTCTGACGAGCAAAGTCACTGGGAAAGCCAGGTTCACTTAACAACCATGTCACTAATTTAACCAACGCAGGGATTCACTTAACATCAGTGGCAGGAAAGGTCATAACATGGGGCAAAATTCACTTAAGTCTTTCACTTAGCAACATAAATGTTGGACTCCATTATGGTTGTAAGTCAAGGACCACTTGTACACATATCCATTTCCTGCAACTGTTGATCGCATGGGATCCCCATTCTGGAGAATTCACAGGAAAAACCCCAGTGCAGTAAGCTGTCATTCCAGGTTTGTGAGCAAATTAGTCTCAAGGGTGTAACTTTATTGGTGGGGTGAGCATAGAAAGCTGCTCTTGGTTGTATGGTTTTCTGGGAAACATTCATTACTCTGCAGCTTCCCGGCTGTTCATGCTTCCCAGCTTGAAAATGTTTGGTGGAGGAACTTCTGGCTAGGAAGTAGGAGAATCCAGGCAGGCCACTGACTTAGAGAGCTTCCTGTGAAATGTAAGATAGGACCTTCAAAAGGACCTGCTCATTGCCTCATACATAGCCACAGTCCATCCAACTCTTCTCTACGGACAGAAATTTCAAGTTTCAAATGCAAACTTACTTTCATCAAATGTAATTACATCAGATTGAAAAAGAGCCAATAGAAACTACAAGTAAATTATCACAAGTGAGCTAGAGAACTTTCTGTGAAATGCAAGATAGGACTTTCACTGTTCATTGCCTCATTCATGCCACATTCCATCTAACTCGTCTCTTCTTGGACAGAGATTTTGGAAGCAAACTTGCTTTCATCAGACTAAACAAGAGCCAGTAGGGTCAGCAAAGAAATATAAGCAAGGGATTCCATCCCATCCCCTTCCTCTTCTTATTTACCTTAGCCTCAATGGGCTTCCACCCGTTAGATTTGAGTTGCTGAAGTTCGGCAAACTTCATGCTGACATCCTCAATTGAGAGCTGCAGGAGATCCCAGAATCCAGCCAGATCCTGGAAAGTGGGCATGGGGAAAGCACTGGGATCCTGCCAGGAAGAAAAGGAAAAAAAATGTTTCGAGTTTGGTGGCAGAATCAGATTGTGGTCTGCTGCATAAGCAATTGTGTGAAGTGGGCAAAAATATGAATATCCTTAAAGGTGAGATCAAAACTTTGCCTGTTTTTTAGTGTGGAATATGGAGCATCAAATACCTTGGTGTGGCTGAAATATTGACTTTTGGACCACACCACATAGACCTTCCTGGTCTGCTGGGAACTGAAATTTAAGAACATTTAGAAGACATGGTTTTGTCCATTTCTGGTTTGGTGTGGCATGCGGCATTTTCAATAACAACTTGCATCTACTGTAAAATCATGCCCAGGTAAAACTGGCTGAACTGACAGGTGACACGGACAAACTTTACAACTCCCTCTTTTCTTCCAAAACCTCAGAAGGTGGCAGCTCTAGACTGACCATGTGTAGATTGAAACACAAGGAGGAGCCACCAGGAATTCAGGGTTAGAGGTTAGAAGTCAAACCAACCAATTCAGAAGAAATCTGTGGCAAGCTAATATTGCATTGTTGCCAAGAAAGTCCTTGGATATGACCAGTCACCAGAAACAGAATTACTGGAGAAAGCTGGACTTTTTTTAACCACTCCAAATTTGGAAGGCACGTTAAGAAACACTATTTATGCATCAAATAAATGTATATCATGCATCAAAGGTTCCGCTCACCATATTTTGCTGGCAGAGTCGGTAAAACTGCTGGACTTTCTGGCTCATCAGGAGCTGGGCACTGCCAACCGCACTACGGATCTTCTCAAGAACTGGATCGGAACAAGATAAAGCAAGAAAATAAATGGAAACAGTCACAATTCGGATAAATTTGTAGCCTGCTCTGTACTAGTGATTCTTGATAAATGTGCATGATAAATCAGCTTAGACGAGCCTCCAACCTTGGCAACTTTAAGGACTTGTAGGTTTCAACTCCCAGAATTCCTCAGCCAGCAATGGGAGTTGAAGTCTATAAATTGTAAAGATGCCAAGGCTGGATACCACTGAATGACATTGCATAGGTTTTTGCATTTAAAAAGCAATCTTTTGTTTTTTTAAGACAAGGCAACCACCATTGGGAAAGGCTTATTAATGTTGGAGTTGAAACAAGCTTGGAAGAAGATGTTAATTCTTTGGAAACCCGACATTTACAATAGGCAAAAAGCCCCCAGATTTGGTATTAACAGCAGATTTCCTCCAGATGCAAATAACTTCAGAGAAGGTTCCTCCCTCCTATCTAAATGGCTGAAATAATTAAATTCCTCTCCTTTTCTATGCTTGCTACTATCTGGGGAACATCCAGCCTTATGCATTCTATTTCCATGTTTCAGAGATGGCATGTTAATTACAACAGATCATGGGCATATTTGAATGACTCCCCAGGAATTGAAAAAAATCTCTATACGAACCTTCCAGTTGCTTTTCCATTTATGTGTTATAAGACAATCCGTGAAAAATTACTGTAACCATGAATAAAATAGTTGGGTGGGTTTACTTTTATGTACTATGTTGGCTTAGTTTAATGAGTGAACTCAGTTCTACCCAAAGTAGAAAAGGTGTTAGCGTATCTGGACAAATGTTGTGGAATTGCACTTCCTATAACCAATAGCATCTCCATCTCCATATCTCTCTCTCTCTCTCTCTCTCCTCCCTCCCTCCCTCCCTCCCTCCCTCCCTCCCTCCCTCTCTCTCTCTCTCTCCCTCTCCCTCTCCCTCTCTCCCTCTCTCTCCCTGCCTCCCTCCTCTCCTTTCTCTCTCTCTCCTTCCTGCTTTTCGCTCTCTCTCTTCCTCGCTCTCTCTTTCTGTGTATGAAAGAGAAGGCAGGACACAGTTTCACTCACATGACCCAGTAGCCATCTTGACTTTTTTATTTTCTTTGTGATAGCTTTGTCTATGTACAACCCACTCTCTCCTGGCTCATGGTTCTGGTTTATGAGTTTCTAGAAGTAAGCAGATAATCCATCCCTGAGATAAAGCAATAATGCTAATAATACCATCAAACAACTTCTGCCAATCCCAGGTCCTTGGGAAGAACTCGAATGGTGGATAAAATGCCAAATCCAGTCTAAACATCTGCTTGACTGTATGATCAACCATAATGATACATACAAAAGCTGTACTAAAATCCGCCATGCGTTTAGTCCAGCATGTTCTGCTTTCTACCTCAAGATACTGGAGAATATCTTAATTTCACTTGGAGGTGGTTTTGAGCTAACTTTATTATTGGATGTGGGAGAGGAGGCAATGCTGTTTACTTGACATATCTTTCCATCCCTCAGAAACCTCTGTGTGGTACTATACTTCCCAGCCAGAAAAAGTTTCATGAAAGAATTACTCTTCCTTGGGACCAAATCAATGCATGGAAGCCAGAGTGATAGTGGGTCTCTGGAGAGTTGATTCTACAAGTCAGACAGGACCTTCAAACACCTCCTTAATACAGTTAGTCCTCAACTTACAATGGTAACTGAGCCTAGAATTATGGTCATAAGTTGTTCCAATTACTAAAGAGGTCATCATATGACCAACCAGATTTTACAACTAGTTTTGTGGTGGTTGTTAAGTGAATCACTGTGGTTGCTAAGCAAATTCATGGTCATTAGGTGACAGTTGTTAAGCAAATCTATTGTCTGCAATGAGTGCATTTTGCTGAAATGTTGGTCAAAATTGTTATAAATTGAAGTCACATGACTGCACAAGGCTGCCAATGTCCTTTAAATGTGAATTGGTTGCAAGTGCCCAAAATATGATCATGTGGCCACAGGGGTCTCTTGGTCACCAGAACTGCAAATCCAGATCATAAATACCATTTTGGGAGGTCTGTCATAACTTGAAACAGTCATTATAGTGGTAACTCGAGGACAATCTGTAATCAAGCAAATGAAGGAATTTCAAGAGGAATCCCTGGATGTACTTTTCCCTTTTAAAAGTGTTTGTACAGCAAATTCTTTATGTAACCCAAGGATGACAATTTCTGCATAGCCCTCACCAATATTTTCTGTAATTAAAACCAACTTGAAATGCAACACCTATTTATGGCTTCTGATTTATTGCTCTAAATATTGGATGCTATTCATCGCAATCATCATTTCGTTCTCTAGTTAGGTATTAATTTTCTTGTCCGAAATATGTTCAGCTACAGAGCCCTACAGTTTGGCTTGTGCCCAGCAACAGTGCAGATGGAGCTGCCCAACCTCCTGGCCCTGGGGAGACTCACTCTCTTCTGGCAGATCATAATCTTCTGCCTCCAGTTCCATCTGCTGGCACCAGCCTTCCATCTTTTCCACCTCGGCCTGCAATAACTTGATGAACCACTCGCCGTCCCGGTGACAAGGCGACGCTCGGCCAGAATCCGGCAGGCTGCGGGAGCCTCGGTCCATCCAGGGCTCCTGTCGCGGCACTTCCACTGTGTCATATTGCATCTGGTAGTCCTCCCGATAGGCCCACTGCCCTTGCGTGTGAACAGTTTTGTAGACAGAATATTGCCGCGTGGATTCAGGCTCGGAGGAGTGCCGTTGGAAGGAACGTCCAAACTGAAGGGCCTTGTCCTCAGTGGCCACAGCCAGGCCAGCCAAGCCTTCGAGCTCTAAGTCAGCCTGCACCCCTGCTGTCACACTGTTGGACCGCTTGAACCGAGCACGCCTGAGATGAAGAGGAGAAAGGATTAGATTTCCCTGTGTGATGGAGGTGGATTGTCAGGAGGGAGGGCTACATTCTAGAGGAGTAGAAGGCAACTCAGCCCAGATATTTTGTGTGAGAGAAAGAGGGTGAAGTCAACCCCTCCCTAAAAGTTCCCAAAGTACATTGTAGATCAGGGGTTTCAAGTTCGTGTCGTCACATTGTCATCATGGGACGATCACAACTTCCCCCCCCTTCGCTAAAACAGAGGTGGGCGTGGCCAGTGCATGATGCATCTGGCCCTCAGGCTACGAGTTTGACATCCCTGTTGTAGATGCAGATAGTAGATTTTTTAGTCTGGCAAGATTCTGTCTATAGGTGTAGGAATAATAAAGAACTTAGTTTGGAAGAATTGTATGTCATTTTTGTTTCATGGCCTGAAACCCTAGTATTCTATAATGCGACCCTGGAATTTTATAATTCAATGGAGACAGGGTTGACCCACCTAACTCAGTAGGTTCTACTTTGCCCATGAAGTTGAGTCATCTGGAAAAACTGTTTCTAATCCTGTTGTACAAAACTTTCTCACTGGCTATGTATGTTATAAACTGAACAGCCCTTTCTCAACAGAGGGGAAGGTATAGGACATCATATTTTTCTCCAATCTACAACACAGTACTTTCAACATTTCCACACCCATTTGCACTACTCAGGTGACCCTTACGACACAGATAAACCTCCAGGTGGCCTTAACAACTTGCTAAAAGGATGTGAATGATCAGCTGTCTGCCAGGAGTATAAATCCTTCCATTCCCCACTATTCAGTCAGAGCCGAAGAAGCTTCTTGGAAGAGAAGCAAAACATCTTAAAAAACTACAACAACAATCAGAAAGTCCAGTTGCCTCTTGAAAAAACATATTTGGTACAACCATGACCTGAATGACTGAGAATCTCCATAGACATTTATGCATGTTATAAAGTTCTTTCTCAACCATTGAGGGCCATAAGAACCTGGGGGTGATTTGGTGCCATTACCAGAGAGAGCAAAGCTAGAAAACACAACCCCTTTTTGTGATTGGTAGACAACATATATTAGAGATGGGCATGCAAAATGGGTAGCCTGGCATGGATTTTTTTTTATCATTCTCTTGAAACATGTCAGTTTTCTCCTGGAATATGCTAATATGTGCAATCCAGAGATGATTTGATTGTTCTAGATGTTAATTTACTGACAAAGGAAATGGTTCATGGTTTCCAGAGGTCCTTCATCTTTGAATCTGAATGATATGAACAGTTTCCTTTTCCAGCCAATCTAGTTCTACAACTTTGGGGCCCAAGAATTAGAATGTCAATGTTATATGGGGAATTTTGAGAAAAAGTGTCTTTCACATCCAGCTTACATCTCTTTCTGCAGCAAAGCTACTGGGTCCCAGAGGCAGGAACAAGAGTCAGAAAAACCCTCAACAAGCAGGAACAAATTCCATGCCTTCTTATTTGAGCATCAACCTCCCTTGCGTTTCCTGGCCTGTTTCTATGGCAACCAGTATTGGATGGATGCTAAAGGACCAGAGAAAGACTGAGTGCAGCAGAGAACATGCTGGCCAATTGCTCATGGAAAGGAGAAAAGGGATATTTAGCTAGGAGCTTTGAAATTCAAGGGTCTGTGTGGTGAATGGCAGGGATATCAGGTTGGAGAGTCCCAGAAATATTATAAACCTGAGTTTCTGGCTTGAGTGCTTATAGCAATAGCACTTAGACTTATATACCACTTTATAGTGCTTTACAGCCCTCTCTAAGTGGTTTACAGAGTCAGCCTATTGCTCCCAACAATTTGGGTCCTCATTTTACTCACCTCAGAAGGATGGAAGGCTGAGTCAATCTTGGGCCGGGTGGGATTTGATCTGCTAAATTGCAGTAGGAGTAGTTTGCAGTACTGCACTCTAACCACTGTGCCACCCAGGCTCATTAATTGGACTTATTCTTCTTTCAGAGTCAAGAATGCTCCCTTCCAGGACTCAGACTAATGAGTGCCTGCTCATTCCCATGCTACACAGATAGTCCTCAAAATACAACAGTTCATTTAGTTCAAAGTTACAATGGCATTGAAAAAAGTGACTCATGACTGTTTTTCACACTTACAGCCATTGCAGCATCCCCTGTCACATGATCAAAATTTGGACTTTTGGCAACTGGCTCATATTTATGATGGTTGCAGCATCCCAGGGTTGTGTGATCACCTTTTGCGACCTTTTGACAAGCAAAGTCAATGAAGAAGCCAGATTCACTGAACAAATGTGTTAGTAACTTAACAATTGCAAGTGATTCATTTAACCACTGTGGCCAGAAAGATCATAAAATGGGGCCAAACTCACTTAGAAACTGTCTCACTTAGCAACAAAAATCTTGGACTTAATTATAGTCATAGATCAAAGACTCCCTGCATTAGGTTATCCCAAGCCTGTATGTAGGAGTCTTGTATAAGTTACTAAGATATCCTATCTATCATTTTCATGGTAACTGCCAAGCATAATAAATTGGGAACCAGGGTTTTTCAAATAAGTACAGGTTTATTCCATGCTATCCCTAAACAAAAATCTGAACTACTAATGGTCAAAACAAATTGGTGATAAATAAGAGTCAATGGAATTCAAGGGGGACTGGACTTAGATCTCTTTCAGCATGGAAGGACTCCAAATTGATGACATCCTTGACCTCTTCCTTCAGCCCAGCCGGGTTGTCTCCTACAGTGGCATTATCATAAAAAAGATGTCGAGACTCGAGGAAGAGTACAGAGAAAAGCAACTGAGATGGCTAGGGGACTAGAGGCTAAAACATTTGAAGAACAGTTGCAGGAATTGGGCATGCCTGGTTTAATGAAAAGAAGGACTGGGGTGATATGAGAGAAGTGTCTCAAAATCTAAGGGACTGCCACAAAGAAGAGTGTGGGGGGTGTCAACATATTTTCCAGAACACCTGAAGGCAGGATAGAAACTAATCAAGGAGTGAACCAACCTAGAACTAAGGAGACATTTCCTGACAGTTAGAGCAATTAATCAGTGAACTGATTTGCCTCTACAAGCTTTAGGTGCTCCATCACTGGAGGTTTGCAAGAAGAGATTGGATAACCATTTGTCTGAAGTGGTGTAAGGTTTCCTGCCTGAGCAGGGGCTTGGACTAGAAGACCTCCAAGGTCCCTTCCAATTCTGTTATTCTGTTACTTCTGATGTTACTTGCCTTGCCTGCCTTCCCACAGATGTCCATGACCTTGGGTTGATCAGAGATCTTGCATTTGGGGTTGAATGATGGCAGTTGAAGTTCAACAGATCCAAATCACCTCAAGATTGGAATACCAAAGTCAGCCCAACTGACATTCCTTATGTTCATGGCAGCTGGACAACATTCCCTAAATGCAGGGTATGTACAACGCAGATAGTTTTCACTTAATGATGGTAATTGGGACTGGAATTTCCATGCCAGGCTGGTGCAGTTGTAAACATCACATAGTCTGCTGCTTAGTGATGGAAATTCTGGCATACATGGTTGCTGTCATTCAGTGAATCACCATGGATCATTCAGTGAGGTCTGATATGGGTGGCCATTTGTCACTTCCTGCTGGCTTCCCATTGGCTTTGCTTGTAGGAAGCCAAGATCGCAAATGGCGATCACATGACCGCAGGATGCTGTGAGTGACATAAGTATGGGAACCAGTCATTAAGTATCACTCATTCAGCACTGTCATAAGTTCAAACAGTCATTGAAGGAATGGTTGTTAAGTAAGCACCGCCTGTAGTTTGATTTAGTTAAATTTACTCTTAAATACTACTTGATAGTTGGCTCTCTAGTCATGGCTTCTTTCACATCAAACTTTAGTGTCACATTGTGTTAAGAGCTTTGGAGAATCTCACCCAAGGCTTTTGATGGATCACGAAGGCCTTTGAGCCTCAAATTGTGCACCTCTGATTTAATCAGCCTTGGGACTTCCAGTTTGAGCTTCTTCAGTGACAGACTGAAACCTTGTCTCTACAAGGCTTCGATCCGTTTTCATCGCTGGAGCACCCCGAGCCGGCTGGTTTCGGGGCTAAGCCACCCCATAGAGGTGGTGAAGAGGGGGGAGACTGCCAGCAGGGTTGAGGAAAGCCGCATCTCTCCTCCCCAGCTGGCCATTACTCCCTTTCCCAAAGGCGGTTGTAGCAGTGGTCAGAAATGGCCACCTCAAAGAAGAACTAGATCGGAAAAGAATGTGCAGGAGGAAGATAAGAAGAGAAAGTTTTGGTTGACTGGGTGAAACAGCAAAAGCAACAAATAAGGTACCCTGGAATTGAAACTGTTAAAAAACAATAACCTTGTTCTCTGAGAAGATTTTTAAGCTGCGAAGGAGAGAGAAAAGGGAAAAGATTTGCTTTTCTCCTTTTCCTATCCTGACAGCTAAGAGACTTAAGCAAGAAATTAAAAAAAAATCCATTTTGACATCAATAGGCATTTAATGCTGAAAATAAAAAGTCAAAGGGATAATAAAGATTTCTGGATAATTAAAAGCTTTTGAAAACAGGAAAGGAGAGAAAAAGAATAAAAGGGTAGGATCTGGAAGGGAGGAGACTACCTGGAATTAAAAAAGAACTTACAGCAAAATCTCAACAAGACTTCCAAAAGATACATTCTAACTGAAATATCGCAACAAAATCCCCAGGAAGAGAAAGTCAAAAAAGAAATAGGAAGATATAACTCGGGACTATCTGGATTACTTGATGATTTCTGGATTCTTGGTTATTGTTTTGAATGACTAAAATCAATCAGGTGGTTGTTTAAAACTGTTTAAAATGGCTCCAATTTTAGAAGAACTGAAAATGGAACTTAAAAAGTACAGAGAAGATGCACAAGAAGGGAGAGGTTCTTTTGGCTTCATATTTCAGTTTTTAGAAATGGAGATTTGGAATTATGAGAAACAACAAGAAATGCCTGCAGAACAAGAAGATTGAGACAAAGAAGAAGCCATCTTTAATGAACAAGTAATCTTAGGTGGGGGAAAAAAAGGAAAGGGGGGAAAGAGAATGGAAAGTTTAAGATTGGGAAAAACAACTTCAAAAAAAAATAGAGGGGAGGGAGAAGATGAGAGGGAAGAAAGAAAGGAAAAGAAGTTATAAAGGACAAAAGCAAAATATAGAGAAACAGGGCCTATTTAGAGATAATGGGTGAAAACTTAATGGAAAAAGGGATTCTGCAAAGGTACATAAGATAGTATGGTTATATTAGAAGCAGAAATAATTTTAGAACATATGAAACAATGTATGATTAAAATGTCTGATAAAACAGCTATTGTAATTCAGTGGAATGATTGTCAATAAATAAATGTAACAAAAGGTATATTTAATGATTTATAAAACATATGTGAAGAGAAATAAGGGAAAAATTAATTATGGAGATTATATGTGTTTTTAAGGAAATATGATATTTAATTGAAAAGAAGTGTTAAAGATGTTAAGATTTTCGTGATTATTAATGATAGAACTGAACTGGAATGGAATGAGGGTTTATAATTACATATATTTATAATATTTTTTTTAAAGAATATAGTGTGTATTATAAGAATGTACCAAGCAGAATTCGATTGGAAGTTATGTATTCTGTATTATATTGAAGGTCATAAACTTAAGGTTTATACTGAAGTTTAAATAAGAGTTGAATGGATGTAATTAAAAGACATAAAGGTGTCATACTCCAATTAGTAACTACAGAAGAAAATTTGTTTAATGAGAAAAAATAATATGAAATTGAAACAGAACAGACAAAAGTATAAATATAATGATTTGAATTAAGATGAGATAATCAAAATTAAATTGAGAAAATTAAAAGAGGGGAAAAACTATATCGAAAATGTAAAATAGTATGTAAATAGTAAATAGTAAAATAAAGATATGGAATAGAATACAAAAAGGAGCATGAAATTGAGTTTTGTGTCTGTATAAAGAAATTCAACCCGGGACCATTCTGTTTTCAAAAAAGATGTTTTACTTGTATTTTGTGTGTGAAAACTCAAATAAAACTTTATTTAAAAGAATGATTTAATCAGCCTTGCAGGTCTGTCATGTGATCTATTCTGGGCAGGGACATATTGGAGGGAGAGAGGGGGAAACAGTCAAAGAAGTCCAGATGTAGCTGTGAATGCAGGGTTGCCTTTCGTCCCAAGTGTTGCATCTAAGAAAGAGTCAAAGCCTCAATCTCTGCTTGTGAGTTAGTTTTATGAGTCCCCGAGTCATCTGAAAAGGGTACCCTCCAGCAAAATCCCTCAAAAGGCATCCTGCAGTCATTTTGATTTTTTTCCTATCATGTTAAACCCCAAGACAGGGTAATAATATTCAGACTCAGTCTGGAAGCATTCATAGATAACCAAATTGTCCTTAACCATCACCAACTATAGCAGCTATGCTGGCTGGGGAATTCTGGGAGTTGAAGTCCATGCATCTTCAAGTTGCCAGGAAACATTGGACTATAGCTCTTCTTGCTTGAATCTGTTTGGAAAATTTGCTTTGCAAATGCTGATCTGGACGAAGACAATACGGCTGACAAGTTTTTGCATTAATGCAGGAGACTGGTGGCACGATGTGTGCTTGTGTATGCATGTGAGTGAGTCTGCCTGTATGTGTACATGTGTGAGGGAAGAGATGCAGGCGCTGAGATGCATGCTTAACCAGCCATACCGTTTATCTTCTTCCACTTGAACACCGATGGAGTGGAACTCTCGACAGCTTCGGCTTTCGGTGTCAGAATCGGATATGGTTTCCACCTTTTGGGGAAGGGAAAGAAGACAGCAAAAAGGAAAGAAAGAAGTTGATTAATGGAGCCGGAAGAAAAACCTAATTAGCGGAACAGAGGAGAGGTGGGTAGCTGCTTGATAGAAAAGGAAGTTTATTAATAGAACTGAAAAAGAGACAAAGAATTGAGACTTAATAACATGCACAATCCTGATAGTCCACCACTTATGATCATAATTAGAGCCAGAATTTCAGTTGCTAAGCAAGGCAATGCCCGATTTTAAGATCTTTTGTGTGCCACGGTTGTTAAGCATGGTTGTTAAGTGAATCACATGGTCATTAAACGAAACTGACTTTTGGGCTGAATGGCAATCGTAAGTCAACAACTACCTGTATATATTGAACCATTAGCTAGTTCAGTGGTTTGTTTTCCTTATTGGACTCTTATCCACAAAAGAATCAAACAAGAGAAAACGATCACTGTGCAAATACAGCTGTTGCATGGGGTGTGAACATAGCTGATAGGTTATTCACAACATGAATAACCACAAAGTGCTTGACCTCTATTTTAGCCTGATGTGCAAACGCACTTGTTAGTATGCAATTTATGCACACAAGAAGAGGTTTGTGTGTTTTTATTTATTACAGAGCTTCCTTCAAACAGCAGGAAGCAAAATGCTGAACTGTAACCCATGAGGCTGCCAGATCTGCAGAAGATGCTTGGTCCCTTTTGGAAGAGCAACCCCACAGTGGTTACTGAAGGCTACTTGTGGCCATGGGGTCATAAGTTCACTTCTGTTGCAAAACCAGAGGTCTGGTGAAGAAGCTGGCAGCTCTCCATGCCAGGAAAAGCTTTAATTGCCCAAACAGCTACCCGTTGGTCTGCTTTTAATGCAACTGGCACCAGACTGGCTTAAAAGCAAAACAAGCTATAAAGTTGGAAATTCTAGAAGCTTGCAGTTGTCTTGACTATGTTTGGAGCAGGTCCCGGAGAGGACTGGCACTGAAATAGTAAATAGGATTTTTCAAACTTTAAATGGCATGAAAAGTATTGGCATCTTTTGCAGAACACAACCCTGAACGGCCGAATCTGTGACAGATTGGCACTGCAGCTTAATTGATTCATTGGTGTCAGCTTGGAGTGGTTTGTTAAGTGCTGTCCCCATCGCTTTTGACACTTTGACCTTGTCAAAAGCAACGGAACACCATGAAGTTGGATCAGACACTTCCTTTCCACTTGTTTGCCCCCTTGGCTGAACCGCTTGGATACCCCTGTCTAAATTTCATTGAACCTCTCCCAGCAACACCTGGATGGATGCTAAGTGACAAAGCCTGCTAATGAGGGAGATGGCAGGGCAGGTGAATAGAAATGAGAAACAGTTGGGGAGGGGAGTGATCAAAGAAGTGAGGACAATGATTGCGCAATAACAGCCTGGTCTCCTTTTTATATGCAAAGTGATAAACAGACAGAGGATAGAGGTAGAGATAGATAAATAGATTATACTTATAGATATGTGATATATAGATGATAGAGATAGATAGAAGGAAGATTGTTGTTGTTGTTGATGATGGATAGACAGACAGACAGAGACAGATGAAAGATGATAGATAGGTAGGTAGGTACCATGTTTCTCATATAATAAGGCTGGGTCTTATTTTTTTTTGAGCCCCGAAAAAATGGCTAGGCTGTCTTTTTGGGTGTGACTTAATTCCCCCCCTTGCATCTTCGGGCAGGCGGGCGGCAACGGCTTGGATATTGACCTCGGCGTTGATGGGGCACTTCGTATCGGGGTCAACGCAGGCAGCACCATATCCGGGTGTGCAACAAAAGTACTTCTGAATGGCAAGCCCCCCCACCATTCCCCCCCCATTTCGCATGTTTTAATATAGGCCTTAATTTGGGGGGAGGGGCTTAATTTCATTTCATGCCTATAAAACATGCTGGGACTTCCTATTGGGGGAGGCCGTATTGTTGGAGAAACAGGGTAAGTAGTGAGCTAGAGATAGATGGATGATAGATAAATAAATTGATAGGAAATAAGTGATAATAGCTAGATAGATGATAGTGATAGATAGATGATAACTAGATAGATGGAGAGAAGATGATAGATAGACAAAAGATAGATGACAAATAGACAGATGATAATAAATAGATAAATATATAGAAGATGTGTATGCTGCTTTTATAAATTCATCTTTGCGTGGGTGTATACTGGCCCACCACTTCTTCTAAATGGTCCACAGGGCACTGGTGGGGTGTGGACTGGAGATTGAACACTCCTGTAATAGTTGATAGCTAGATAGATAACAGCTAGATAGATGATAGCTAGACAGACAGACAGACAGACAGACAGACAGACAGAATGATGGATGATAAACATATAAATAGATGATAATGATAGATAGATGACAGATGATGGATTGAGATAGGTAAGTAGGTAGGTAGGTAGATAGATAGATAGATAGATAGATAGACAGACAGACAGACGGACAGAAGACAGACAGTCAAAATAGAAAGCAGGCAAAACTTTCACAGCACAGTCTTAATTTTTTTAATTTGTTTTGGATGCTCTTGAGCCAAAAGAAAGGCCTATTAATGAGTTGCTTTGAAGTGTGCTTCAGTTTATCACTTCCAACTTTTTCTGTTGCTAATGTGAAGTGAGAAAAATGTGATTGTGTTGGTTAGAAGGCAACTTTGGCTGCTCCTGTCAAAGCATTGCGGGAGGAGGAACTTTCTGAAGTTGAAGCCAGAGTGGGAGGAAATGGTCTTTGTAATATTGTGTTGCTTTCTTTGCAGATCACAACACCGGCTATTTTGCTGGTAGAAATCAGATTCTAGCAACCATGGCATTGTATCTTTAAGCTTGAAGGCAATTTCATTTTTAATGAGGATGTGAGATGGATGGAAAAACCCTCTGTAGTCCAAATTTCATGGGTCTTCTAAAGAACATTCAATTCACTCAAGATTCACACAACATTTTTCTTTCTTTTTTTGCTGTTTGCCTTGCAATTGTGGCTGAGGAAGCTAAAGCTTCACAAAGAGTACTTCAAAAACCACCAAAGACCTGAGTAGAACAGAATACAGTAGAACATAATGTAACATAACATAACGTAACATAATATAACAAATGGAATGTAGACACAAGTAGAACAGAACAGAACAGAACAGAACGGAATGGAATAGAATAGAATAGAATAGAATACTTTATTTTGCCAAGTGTAATTAGACACACAAGGAATTTGTCTCTGTGCAGAAGCTATAATGTACTTTCAAAGCAACAGAATAATAATAACCATCCTCATAATAATATCAATAAGAGGGGAGTAAATAAAATACTACATTTCTGATGGTCAATGATTATGACAGAAATAAATAAGAAGCTGGTCACAAGCAGTGCTTCTTGAACTGGCCCCAACCAAGATACAGCATACATACAAGATACTTCCCTCCAGCATTGAAGCCATCCCAAACCTACCTGAACGCCGATAGATGGACGCCATTTCCTCTGGCGAGCCAAACTTCTTAGCTCTTCCCTCCCTGGAATCGTCCTGATGATAAGGGTAGAAGGTTTGGGAGAAGTCCGGGGTTGGATTGAAGGCAAATCCAGAGACATGGCAGTGATCTTGGTGCTTTCTAAACTCTCAGAGGAGTTGCAGTGCTTGGTGGCCTCTTTGGCCCAGGATGGACTTCGGTTGACCTCTCTAGGCAGGAAACTGTCATGGGTAGATTCGGTGCTGCTTTGGGCTGTAACAGCAATGAGGGGCTTGGCTTTGATTCCTGAAGGGAGGGCTGGTGGAGCTTTCCGGTAACTAAAAGCTATATGGAGGTTGAGGGGTGGGTAGGGAAGAGAAAGAAAAGCAAAATGGAACAATTAAAAAGGATGCTACCCTTTAATTAGCGACCACTAGGCTACATCCAGGTCATCAGAAACGTCTTGTCCCAAGGCTGCCTGGTTTGGTATTAATTTATTGAAATGGGCAGAAGGAATAATTCTGAAGAATAGCAGGAAGAGTTGCTACCAAAATAATGTCTAGGGGCTGCCACAAAGAAGAGGGGATCAATTATTTTCCAAAATACCTTTGGAGGACAAGAAACAATGGATAGAAACTAATCAAGGAGAGAAGCAACCTAGAACTAAGGAGATACTTCCTGATAGCTAGAACAATTAATCAGTGGAACAGCTTGCCTTCAGAAGTTGTGGGCACTCCAACACTGGAGGCTTTTAAGAAAATATTGGACAACCATTTGTTTGAAATGGTATAGGATTTCCCACTTGAGCTGAGGATTGGACAAGAAAAGGGGTGCCCAACCTTGGCAATGTTAAGACTTATAGACTTCAATTACCATAATTCCTCAGTCAACCATGTTGTAGGTTGGATACCATGCTGGCTGGCTGAGGAATTCTGGAGTTGAAGTCCATAAATCTTAACATTGCCAAGGTTGGAGACCTCTGGACTAGAAGTCCTCCAAAGTCTCTTCCAACTCTATTATTTTGTTATACAATGATCAGATAAAAAAAAAAAAATCTGAATCCAAGGCCAAAATGTAATTTGAGAAAACTTTCAGATCTGACCTTCCTTAGTTCTCATGAAGATTAAAAGAGGGAGGGAGGAACTTCATTCAGACTTGATGTCAATTCTCCCAGATAGATCAGACTTGGAAGTCAAGAACCTCAAGTAAATATTATTTTTATTGTAAAGTTGTAATAACAGAATCTTGCAAATCTCAGTATGCTTTCTCTTCCTTTCTTTATCTTCATGAGAATGAGGGAAGGTCATGTATGAGATGCTTTCTCTAATTACACTTCTCCCCAGGACACAGATGTCTTTTATCTGACAGTTGTTTGGGTTGTGGATCTTCCTCTTGTTCTTCAGGTTATTCCTTCTGTCCATGACATTTATAGATCTAGTTTATTGATAAATAAACCCAATAAGTTTTTGTCTTTATTCTTTCCTGTACAAATATAAGTTCACGTGAATTGATTTATATCAGAAACAAGAAAGTCACGTTTAGGTACAATAAATAGAATTCTACATTCCTGAAACTGAGTGCGAGAAGTAAGTTGGTTTATTAACCTGTAAATTGGTTCAGATATAGCTTCCTGCCTAAAACCATGGCGAGATCCACATCATTCCATAGAACAGCATTCTCATACCTTCCTCCAGGTCAGCTCTAAATTCCTTTCCATCACATTACATCATGTTACCAAAAGATCTTCTGTTAATCTTACCTACCTAGAGGTTGTTCATCACTACCTAGAGGTTCTTCTTGGTACTTACAGGTGCTTGGCTTGAGGATGCTGCTGGTGAGAGGTTGGCCAGGCTGGTGAGTGGTTGTTGCCATGGTGAAGAGAGAGAGGCAGTCATCGTCCTGGGAGCATCCAGCTTGAATGGCCCGCAGGTAACTATGGCTGCGCATGCGGAAGCAACCGGGCAGATCCAAAGCCTCCACAGCCTGGGACTCCACCTCTCCAAAAACAGACTCACACACAGCCTCAAACTGATGGTTCAACTCATCATTGATCTGGGAAGACAATGGAAGGGTGAAGAGGAGAGAATTCAGACTCATTCACACATTCAATAATTTATCCATAAGTTGTCCTATTAAGTATACCCTCAAAGGAGTGTATCTACCTGATGTCTAATTTCTGATGGGTCTATGTTCTCAGAAATCTCACCATTCACCATGATAACAAAAGTATATTGATGGATTCTTATACCACCATAAGTCAAACTGTGGTAGTTTGTTAGCTATTATCTTAATGTATTGCCTGAACCTCACCATTTCTTGCACAGACTGTGCCTAAATCAAAATTGAGGCTTCTTAACAAACTGTATTTAAATGAACCACAACTTAGAGCGGGGGTATCAAACTCAAGGCCCGGAAGCTAGATCCGGCCCATGGGATACTTAGATCTGGCCCACAGGGTTGCCCTGGAAACAGCAGACTGGCTTGCGGTGCCTCTGCCAGAGAAAACAGACTCTGCACACAACCCTCCCGAGCTCCATTTTCACTGGCAGAGGGTTGCAGGAGGCCGTGGCAGCCGAAAACAGAGCTTGGGAGCCTGTTTTCGTGAGCAGAGTGCTTGGGCCTCCACAGGTACTCACAATAGGAAGAATGTCAAATGGGCCATGCTCACACCACCCATGCCCCCCCCAGCCCCCCCCCCCCAAGGTCAATCACAATCCTGATGCAGTCCTCAATGAAATAGAGTTTGACACCCCTGTCTTGGAGTGAGATGCACAGATGGACCTCAGCTTACTGTTGATCACTTAGAGACCATTCAAAGTTGTCAACTGAATTAGAAGTTGTGACAGCTGGCCCCTCCCCTGTGGTCATGTGTGACTGCATTGTGGGAACTCGGCAACCAATCCGCATTGCAGCTGCTTGCAGCATTCTGCAGTCATGTAACTACAATTTGCAAAGTTTTTTTTTTTTTTTTTTTGCTAGATTACTTTTAATTACTTTTAATTTCTGGCAAAAACTGCCTATTGTGGACAATAGGTTCACTTAAAGACCAGCATGTTCATGTTATGCTTGTTTTATGACCACTGTATTTATTCATTAATTTATATTGCTGTAAATGCCCAGGGCGACTCGAGGAGCCTTACCATATTTAAAACAAAACATAAAAATAAAATGTAATAAAAACTAACAAAAAGAATCAAATAAATTAATAAAGTACAGTAGAACAAAATCTGGAAATAAATAAATAAATAACCCCGCAACTCCCACCCCCCTGCCCCAACGACAGCAGATCACACTAGCCATCTGATGGGCTCCATCCCACTCTGGGTTCCCCAGGCCCACTGGCAGAACCAGGTCTTCTTCAGTACCTTCCGGGAGAGTATTCGAGAGGGGGCCATTCTAATCTCTAGGGGGGATGATGTTCCAGAGAGAGGGAGCCACAACAGAGAAGGCCCTTCTTCTAGGTCCCACCAGGTATATATCTCCCTCAGAGATGGAACCCACAACATTCCCTGCATCCCTACTCTAATGGATCAGGGAGATGTGACCAGCAAGAGACATTTGCTTTATGACTGTTGCATTTACTTTAAAACTGCTGAATTCACTTAACGACTGCTTCAAAAAAGGGATCAGTCACATGACGATGTGTTTAACAACTGGCATGACTTACAACCATAATTCTGGTCAATTCTGCTCATAAGTAGAGGACTATCTGTAAAGTCAGTCACTGCAAATTCCCAAAATGCCAGGCAGAGTTCAAGAAAAATTGTCCCCAGAAAACTAGGTTCAATCCTAGGATTTAGCAGTAGAACAAATAAAATTAAGTATATGTGTAAATTAGATTGGCAACCTTGTATTGGTTGAAGCCTTAAATTAATTAGCTAAGAGCTACAGCTTGAACTGATTATTCAGACAAAACCACAGAGTTCCAAGTTAAAAGCAAATCAGTCTTATTTTATAAAGGCTGGTTGATTCTGGTATGCTGCTTAGTTGCGATTGCTGGAAATTGCAAAGATAATTTCTGCTTTGATTCACACCAAGTATACTTAAATTCCACTCAAACATATGTGAATAGTTAATTGCCAGTAAGAGTGATGAATTTAAGACTTCTTCCAAACAAAACAAATGCCTGTTTTGGGTTGTGAAAAAATAAGTTCTGTTTCTTTCAATTGTTTAAAAAAGCACCTATTTCAAAAGTTTGGAAATCTGGCAATTTGTATATGATTCACTTAGGCATTATTGGGGATGGGAGAATCTGTCAATTTCAGTTGCTCTCAGTTGCTTTCTACTTCTCATTTATGCAAATCTGTCAGTTTTGATCATGTTTCTCATTTTTCTTTGTGTGTATTTGGCTTTCTAGTCCTGCAGTAGTTCAAGATTTTTTTTATTTAAAAAAACCCTGCATAATATATTGTAATGAATTTTGCACACAATTATTTTTGTACATTTTTTTTGCAATTGTGCCTCTAATATTATCATACAATAACATATGTATGTGTGTGTGTGTGTATGCATGTGTAAAGGTGCAAAGTCTGAAGAACAATTTTGACTTGTGCATTGGTTTGAAAATGTAAAATTCATTACAAAATTTCTCCCCAATTTTTAGATGCCCTAATCCACAATTTCAGTTATTGTAACTAATTCTTCTCTTGAAATTCTGCTGGACCATTTGCTGCATTCCTGTCCTAGTGAATTCCATAAATTAATTAAACATATCTTAAGAATGTTTTTCCTTTAAACATCTCAAATTCCAGCAACACTGACATAAATATCTGTTATTCACAAACAGGGCAGTCTTTTTATGTTTACAAATCTAATGCGCTATATGCAATAAATAAATATCACTGCCCTCACTCTCTTTTTCCCAATCACGATAAATGAAAACACAGTATGATTTGTGACTTATCATTTCTCTTTCCTCTTTCCAAGATGCAGTGCAAATGAAATCTCAGGAATGCAAAGTGTGAATTTTTGGCTCCAGAGACTGAAAGCCATTCCAAGATTATTCTGCAGAAATGGGTTGGTGTATATGGTGCTTTGAATGACTGAATGGCACAGCATGCAGATGCCAAAACAGAGAGGGACGAATAATTCACGGATGCAGTTAAGCTGAGCATGCATCAGACCAAAGCATAACAGCCAAGATTTCTTAAGCCAAAGCAGCCTGACTGATATGTCTGGTATCCAATCAAATTTAATCATTTCCACTGCCAATTCTGGTCCAACAGAGATGGCTTGCATTGCAGATATTTGTGAATGGAACAATTCCTCATTCGCTTGATGACATTGCCATTTTTTTAGTTATAGATTAGACCAAATATCTGTCATTCCATCTACCTAAGAGCTATGGTGGCAAAATGGTTAGAATGCAGCATTGCATGCTGACTCTGTCCACTGCCAAGAGTTCAGTCCTGACCAGCTCAAGGTTGACTCAGCCTTCCATCCTTCTGAGGTCAATAAAATGAGGACCCAGATTCTTGGAGGCAATATGGTGACTTTATAAACTGCTAAATGCTATTGCTATCTTTTGTTCCAGAAAGCTTTTGCTCCACAAAGAAGGATGGTCTAGAATTCTCTTCTTGCTTGGTGGAGCATTTCTTAATAAAACATCCCTGGAGAAAAAAGCTGAACTTCAAGCATCTCAATAGGGACAATGAAATCCAAACAAATGCATTCCTCCCCAAAATTGATTTTTTATTTGATCATCCCACTACAAGTGGGGGCGGGGAGGGGGAATGACAGACTCTCAATACAAGCAGGGAAAAAAATGACAGAATCTCAATATTCTGTATCCCAACCATCCAGTTATAATACCGTAAGTTATATGACACAATTTCCACTCAGCTAAATTGTTATCGGTGTCACTTCTCATGACTGACCATCACTTCTACTTGGTCAACTTTCTACAATCCAAGAACTGAAGAGAAAAACCACCTCACCTGCCCAGTGGTGAAGGAACGTCCATACCCTTGTCCCCGTGGCCGGATTCGGGGTGGTGTGCAGCAGCTGGGACAGTTACAGATATATGAGTCAGAATAGTGTCTACTTGCAAACCTAATGAGAGACATGGGGAAGAAAGGTTTCTGAACAAACCCCCAAAGCAGGATCAGGAGCAGAACACATGGAAAGGAGGCTAAGTGAACAGGCTGGTTTAATATGGCCAAGTTCTCTGCTCCTATAAAATAGGAAGATCCTTGTATGGATATTGCTCCTTAATTTCAAACTGGCAATAAATATTGATGAAATGAACTCTTGTGGCTACAACCTCCAGCAACTTCCAGGACTTGGCATTAAGGAATTAGACTTGTATGAATCAGGAAGACAAAATAATCTGCTATAATAATAATGTGATTCTAGACTTGACTTCAACACTCTGCTGATAAAGAAGGAAGTTGGGTTGCCAAAAAGAGCAGATCTGGAGAATTTGGAGCCCTTGACTGGAGCCATGTTGGCTTCAGGACAGCACAGAAGGAGAGAGTCAGTGTCCTGATAAGTAGACTTCAGAGGACAGTCATTAAGGGGTCCTTGATGCCCTCGGAGTTTGGTTGTTTTCTTGCAGATATTTCATTACCCAAACTAGGTACTGTAATATCATTACGCTAGCACTGATAATGTTACCTAGTTTGGGTAATGAAATATCTGCAAGAAAACAACCAAGCTCGGAGGGCATCAAAGACTTTCATCTCTGATCTACAAATATTCTCCTTTATTGACTGTCATTAAATTGCTCTGATGTTTCTCATCAATTACTACAATAAAGTTTTGATTTGATCTGACTTTCAGTTCCTCAGGAAGTGGTGGAGTCAAAGAAGAGGAAGACTGGCTCAGGAAGCATACAAGCCCTCAGATCGTTGGGGGCATGTTGGCTGCCTGGAGCTATTCATGGTCCTGAAGGTTAGCTTTTTCCTCCCCTGCCCAACTCTTTCAGGTATCCCATGTCTCCCTTAGGTCAGGAAAAATAATTGGCTTCTAATCTGAGTTCAGGAACAAACAAACACATTCCCAACTGATTTTTTCTGCTACTCTCTCTCTAATCTATTCTCTTTGAACTTCTACTGCCACTCTCTTTAAACAGAGACACCATTATCTTCAACCCTTACCCATTTTGCCTTCCCCCATAATATATCAGTTTTGCTACCGGTATTAGGAAACCTCACCCAGGTTTCCTATAGCTTCTTGCTCTTGGTTGAGAGAGTATGCTTTATGTATAGACCACAGCTCAATTCAATGTTCATCCTTTCTTAAGCATCCCCCACATATTAACCAGGAAATATTAGCATCCTTCCTAATTTCTTACTTGGTTCTGGCCTGATCTACGCTGGATGAACGGCGGTATGCCTCACGCCGGGCCACCTCCTTGGGAGACACTTTGGTGCTGGTATCTGAGTCCCCACTGTCATCATCTCCCATGGCCTTGATGTAGCTGCCACTCCGCATCCGTCGACAAGGAATCTCGCCATCCTTCCCTGATGTTGGGTATCCTCCCCAATCATCCTGTGGCACCTGAAGGAAGAAGAGACTTTGTGCAGGAAGAGCACATGGTATGTTGGATCAGAAGAAATTTCTATGGGAGGTCTTGGCTGTAATTAAAGCAGACTTTATGAAGTGCAGTTAGACTATTGGAGGGAGGAACTGAGGCTCATTATTCCTTTTATATCAACCTATTAAAAATTTCCACCTATGCACTAAATGCTACCTTTTACCTGTCACTTTGAGCTTAGCTCTTTTTTACTGTAAAAATTGCCATTCCGTGGAACATGTTCCCAATGAATGGATTCTCTCCCTTCACTGGGGTTTTGGAAACAGAGGCTGGATTTGATGATCCCTTAGTTCCCTTCCAGCTCCATGATTCTGTGAATCCTCTCCAAGACTTTTTTTTTGACCTGGATTGTCTCTAATGGTTCTAAAAAAGATAAAGATTCACCATCTAGTCATGTTTAACTCTAGGGAATGGTGCTCATCTCTATTTCCTAGTTAAGGTAGCCAGTGTTGTATGAAGATGCTTCCGTGGTCATGTGGCCAGCATGACTATATGCTGAGGCACATGAAATACTGTTACCTTCCCCCCTATTTATCTACTTATCTAACAAGCTATGGAGGTGCAGTGGTTAGAATGCAGTACTGCAGGCTACTTCTGCTAGCTGCTGGCTGCCAGCTGCCTGCAGTTCGGCAGTTTGATTCTCACCAGCTCAAGGTTGACTTGTTCTTCCATCATTCCAAGGTTGGTAAAATGAGGACCCAGATTGTGGGGGCAATCAGATGACTCTGTAAACCCCATAGAGAGTGCTGTAAAGCACTGTGAAGTATATAAGTAAGTGCTATTGCGATTGCTACTTGCATTTGCATGCTTTCAAAGTGCTAGGTTGGCAAGAACTGGGGCAAGAACAGTGCTTGGGTCTTGAACTGTCAATCTTCAGGTCAACAAGCTCAGTGTCTTAACCACTAGGCCACCAGATCCCTTCAGTGAGCACTAACTTATCCCACCAACCTCCTTAATCCTATTTTTTTAAATACCCTGTCCTTGGCACACAACAGGTCCCATGTTATAGGCAAGATCAGGCAAGTTGACATGAGTAGTAACCTGCTATAAATAGAGCACACCTAAGAGCAATAGAGTTGCTATGTTCATTTTGATCACTTTCTGAATATTTTTTGGGCTTTAAAGAAGCAGCATCAGAAGAGTATTGGCAGCTTTCAACTTGGGTGTTGGAGAAGGCTCTAGATAATACCATGGACAGAAATTGAAGTGATGGATCATCAAACAAAGAGTTTTCACTTAAGGCCCAAGTGACCAGGAAAAGAAATTTTCTTTCTTTAACTAAACTCACGTCTCTGAAAATGCTTTAATATTTGGAAAGGCAGAAAGAAAAAGAAGAGAAAAACCAGGAGCAAGATGGATGGACTTAGTTATGCTGATGATAATTGCACCATTAGGAACTTGAAATAACAGGTTAGAGATAGATCATCATGGACAAAATCTATCTATGTGGTCATCCATCCATCCGAATACTTGTCCAAGGCAACCCCATGAAAATTCTGGTATAGTTACTGAATAGGAAACTGATGTAAGGAAATATCACTTGATTCAAATTTGATTTTTCAAGAACAAGTAAAACCTGAAATAGCAGATGCCTGAACCATATGCAGGGATGATGTTGGATGTTGGTCTCAGTGTCAAAATTAGTATTACACTTCCATAAATATGTTTTCAGGGAAAATATCATCCAAAAACATCTGCATATGAATGCAGCTTACTCTGTTCCTGAGTTTGAATGATCTATCATCTCTCTCTCTCTCTCTCTCTCTCTCTCTCTCTCTCTCTCTCTCTCT
>BLBF01000072.1:12478323-12489382 GCA_015471245.1 Laticauda colubrina
CTCTCTCTCTCTCTCTCTCTCTCTCTCTCTCTCTCTCTCTCTCTCTCATCGCTCTCTCTCATTTCTCTCTCTCTCATCTCATCTCTCTTTCTCTTTCTCTCTCTCTCATCTATCTACCTCTCTACCTCTACCTCTACCTCTATCTCTGTCTACCTACCTACCTATTAATCCATCCTCTATGTATCTCTCTATCAGCACATTTTTTGTCATTTATTGAGCATGAATTTTCACAGAACATATTCTTTTGCAGCAGAAAGATGAAAGCCAATCAGTATCTACTCATGCAGGAAATAGTAATCAATATTTTTAATTATTGTTTCTCTTCTCCTCTCCCCTTATTTCTAATCTTTTTCAGTTTTGGCCTATGGCCCAGACTATTAAACTAATTAAGAGACAACAAATCATGAAAAAAAAATGGATAGGTATAGGAGAGGGAAATTTACTGCTGTGTTCACAAAATTTACTCAAGGTAGTCAAACAATGAACTAGGTTTTGCTCATCATGGTAAACTTGGCTAATGTTCATCTTAAATGTTTCTGTGGAAGAGCTTGAGCCCCTTTCGTTGGGTTAAGATTCATTGTATTTTGTTGACCCAGGAAATGGGTTAATGCAGTCATTAAGTAGAGTGTATGGTACAAAGCCATCCAATTTTTGATTCAAGACAATTGCCAAATCCTGAACACTTTCAAAGGACATTCATTCATTAGACTCACAGACAGAATGTAGATGGGAAAAAAATGTCAAAGAACTAAATCCAGTATAATCATTATTAATTGAACTTCTGAGATGCTTTTCTTCTAATTGCTAAACAAGCTTTCTTGTGTTTGATTTTATCTTTATAATAACTTTGTCAACTTGCTGAAGCTGAAAACGATATCTGCAGTGAACTAAGAGGGACTTTGAACCACTTCAATTTTTCCATACTATCCCTCACAACCAGAATCCTCCTATAATCTTTGTGAAAGAAAATGTTTTTACTGAGTTATTTGAAAGGGGTTTTATGAAGGCTTTTTCCAACCTACTAAATTTCCAGATGTTTTGGGATTACAACTTGCAGAAATTCTGGGATCGGTCATGCCCACACTTCTGGGGTATACCAGATAGGAGACAGATGCCTGACAGTTGAGATGTTAAGTGGAAATAGGTTGTCCATTGCATCAAACTAGTTGGAGTTATTAAACTTCTCTAAAGTTGTTGTAACATAGGTGGATAATCAGTTCTTTATAAATCTCTTTTCTATTTCTTTTTCATATGCTTTGTTTTCTCTTTATTTTTAATTTTACTTTCTATTCCTTTGTACTATTCTTTTTTCTTTTTTTTTTACTTTTTACTTTGTTGTCAGAATGACACACATACACACTTACACCACACATGCACACACACAGACACACACAAATATGTTTGGCTAAGTGGAGAATTTTATAAATTTTATAAAATTTTATAAACCTGCAGTGAACAGGTTTCCAAGACAGAAAAAAAAAAAGTAGCCTTTGGTAGATTTTCTATTTCTCCCCAAATTCTTCTATAGTGATTGAGGATTGAAGCAGGATAGTCATGATGAGGACAAACCAACAATGAAGAAAATTCTAATTCCAGCATCCATTCTGATTTCCATTCAAGAGGATAAATCAAGCTACTTCATTCCATCTTCGTTTCTATCCCAGAAAAATAGAGTTATAAGCTGAAAAGTGTTAGCAATTCTGTCACTGTTGGTTTGGGCTGGTCCTTCAATCCTCAGTCACCATAGAAGAGTTTTAGAAAACTGTACTGATAAAATGCAGAAAAGGTTCAAAGAAGAAACTGACATCAGATTCGATAGAAAGCATCCCATTTCCTCACTCCACTGCTATCATTTTAGCGGAAATCAGAGTTTGCAAACCATAAAATGCAGGGTGTTAAAGTAATACATTCTTGATGTATTTCTTATATAGCAGAGTTCTGGAAGTGACAGGAAATTCTCTGCCCAGAAAAATCTGGTAATTTGGGGAATGTTATCTTACCTACAGTATATAAAACCACTTCTATAGGTCTATATTGGTCTATAAAGGTCTATATTGATATAAATGTGTTGCAGAAGATTATTTGATGCTTCGTAAAAGAAGACAGTGTGATTTCTAATTACTTGCCCTGAAATATTTATTAAACATTATTGGTTTAATATGTACCAACAACTCGTTGACTCCTAGCGACCACACAGGTAGATTTTTCTCCATGATGATCTGTCTCTAAACCTCGTCCTTCAGCCCCCTTCCATCACCACCAACTCAACCCACCCACCATGCTGTTGGTCATTCTCTTCTTCCCTTCCCTTCCACCTTTCCTTATTATTAAGCATTTAATAGCTTTGGAAAAGGATCCAAAGTATCTTAGCTAGAAACAACTTCCTGTTCTGAAATGAAACCTTTGTCTTAAAGGAACATAGAATAATAGAGTTGGAAGGAATCTCAGAGATCTTCTAGCTCAACCTTCTGCTGAAGCAGGAGACCCCATACCATTTCAGACAAATAGTTGTCTAGTCTCCTTCCAAAACCCTCCAATGATGGAACACCCACAACTTTGAAAGGCAAGCTGTTCCATTGGTTGATTGCTCTTACCATTAGGAAATTTCTCTTTAGCTCTAGGTTGCTTCTCTCCTTGGTTAGTTAGTTTGTTTACCTTTTAGCATTGTTCCAAAGCTGAAACTGAGTATTCTGCAGCTGGAATACTTAGACTCTGTTTCACACAGTTCAAAAAGAAGGAGCTGCTGTGATCAAGGGAAGATCAATATGAGTATGGTGGTGCTGTTGGCCTTTTACAGTGATGTAGGCTCACATTGCAAACTGTACAGCCTCTGCTGGGTACAGAATGCGAGCATGAGATGCAAACTTTGTAGCTAGGGGAAAAAATAGAAAATTCACCAAAGGCTACATTATTTTTTGTTTTGGAAACTAAGACAAAAAAGCTGCTGTGTTTTTAAAGTTGGGTTTTCTGAGACTGTGCCATGCTTTGAGTCAGAACAGCTTCATTCCATTCCATTGGATTTTTTTTTTAACAATGTGAAAGAAATATTTTCCTGCCCACTTTGGGAAATTATGGAGAAGAACTCAATTCTAACTCTTCTATGAAGGACAGATTCTGAGGCTGGGGCTCAAATATTTTGGCTACCAATTGAGAAGAGAGGACTCCTTGGAAAAAACCCTGATGTCAGAAAAGATGGAAGGCAAAAGTAGAAGGGGACAGCAGAGGATGAGATGGTTAGATAGTGTAATTGAAGCAGTGAACATGAATTTGGGCAAACTCCAGGAGACAATGGAAGATAGGAGGGCCTGGTGTATTGTGGTCCATGGGGTACAAATAGTTGGGCATAACTTAGTGACTGAATAACAAACAACAATGAAGAAGGAGGAGGAAATTTTGCTTGTTCTTTAGCCAGTTTCACAACAGAACTTAATAGAAAATTTGTTCTTGCTAGTTTCCCAGTGCATCAAAATTTCCCTGCTTGATTTTAACTGCTTCTCTAAGTTCCATTTCTTTTCTCCTAGCAGCATCTCATAATTAAAAGTGATTACATTCATTCGTGCCTGGAAGCCAGCTCTGTCCAAAAGACTTATCATACAACCAGACTGGGGAAAGGTGATTGGAGAAATTATAGTATCAAGAAGATAGGTCGGAATATGTGTCATGGATCTAGTGGGTGAAACAGATTTCACACTGAGAAGATTCTATTCCAGG
This sequence comes from Laticauda colubrina, assembly GCA_015471245.1. Taxonomy (NCBI): domain Eukaryota; kingdom Metazoa; phylum Chordata; class Lepidosauria; order Squamata; family Elapidae; genus Laticauda; species Laticauda colubrina. The sequence continues at coordinate 12,482,035 of BLBF01000072.1, forward strand.
TTTATATTGACATTTAGCTGGAATCTGGCAGATTGGGAGATGTGGGTTCAAGATTCCAAATTTGTGAACACAGGAAGGAATGTAATTGTGTTTGGACAAACAAAAAGTAAACTGGATTAAATACAGTCAATATACATGTACTATCAATATACATGACATGTTTGCCATTTTATGCAGGTGCAATATGTGCAAAACACACATGCATAAACTCTCAGTCAGAAATAACAGATATTTTGCTTTAATGGACTTTTCCTATGGAAAATGGACAATTTTCCTGTTGGACTATTAAATCGAGGACTGACTGGATTTAAATATAAAGCAAAGTAAGTTGGTAGTCCAGGAGGCAAGATAGGATGACCAAAAAGTTTCATTCGACCTTTCAAGAGCTTACAGCTTATCCTAAGTAGGCCACTTGGAATTCTAGACAATAGATGTACATAAATATCCTCAACCCTGAACTAGAGTGGCCTTCCCCAACATGATACTCTGAATATGTGCTTGTCCGCAATACCCATCTTGTGTATTCTAATCCATCTTGAGCTCTGGTTGACACTTGGTTTGTTAGATTTATGTCCCCTTCAGGAGTTCAAAGTGATGCACAATGTTCTCTCTTCTTATTTGCCTCCAAAAACAATTACTCTGTGAGAGGGAAGGACTAGTCCAAAGTCATCTGCTGATCCTCATCCCTGAGCAGGGAGTAGAACCTGGGCCTCTCTGCTCCTACTCTAACACTACACCTTACTCCAGTGTGGTTCTTGGACTGAGAAAGAGGAGCAAGTCCTGGTCATGTTTGAGCCTTGACCTTAGAAAACAGACACAGGAAAGATGTTTTCATTGTCTTCTCCCAGACAGTTGCTGGTTGCGCTTATTATTCTGTTTTCTCTCTCATTAGCACTTGGAGACCATTGATTAGCCCTGTGCAACAGCTTCTTCTCTGCAATACAAGCTAGTATCTCTTGCTAATTGTTTATTTGGGTCCTACTAGCAAAAGCAGCCAGGCAGTTAGTTAGTCTTCGCTTTGATATCTTGAAAAGCTGATGTGTCCAGCTTTTCAGAAATCTTCAGTCTTTTAAAAGACTCTTTTTTGCTCCCTTTGTCTGTTTTTTTCCCTTTTTTTCTTTTTTGGAGAAGAGGTTACTATGGCCCTGACATTTTTTTAATCATTAACATCAATGTGCAGAACTGTAGAGCATCATGGGAAAAGGAAGGGGGAAGGAGAGAAACAGAGAAGAAAATTCTGGAGAGCAGGAAAGATTCTCTGAAGAAATAGATCCACTCTCTAGATCTTGATCATTTAGAAGATATCCACTCTCCAGACCTTAATCATTTATTACAGGGGTCCCCAAACTTGGCAACCTTAAAACTTGTGAACTTCAATTCCCAGAATTCTTCAACCAGCATAGCTGGCTGAAGAATTCTGGGAGTTGAAGTCCACAAGTCTTAAAGTTGCCAAGTTTGGAGATCTCTGATTTATTAGATGGACCAAGAATTGATCCAGGGGAAGAAAGATTGGTAAGAATGAATGGAAATTTGTTAAAGAGAGGCCCAACTTAGAACTGAGAAATTTCCTGACAGTGAGAACAATTAACTAATGGAACAGCTTGCCTCCTGGAGTTGTGGGTGCTCCATCACTGGAGGTTTTCAAAAATAGACTGGACAACCATTTGACTGGGATGGTATAAGGACTCCTGCCTTGATCCCTCCCAGCTCTGTGATTCCAAGTTCTATGTTAAGAATCTCTTCCATCCTTACTGGGCATCCTTCCTATTGCAAGCACAGCTACCATGAATTAAGTAGACAAAACACATGCTAGAAACCATAACCTCACAGACATATCCATTATTATTAAATATAATTACGAAACAAATTTAAATGTTTGCCCACACAGGTGATTCCTGGTGGCTTACAACATTAAAAATTCAGAACCTAATAGAATACAACCCCCATGGCAGCAGTAACACAATCAGATCAACCACTTGATGAGCTCCATCTCCATTTGTGATCCCCAGTTCGGCTGACAACACCTTATCTCGAGGCCCTTTCAGAAAAATAACATGGTGGGAGCCAATCGTACCTCAGAAGGAATGAGGTTCCACTGAGAAATCCATGTAGTATTTTGGCAATTTTTAAAATCTGGGAGGAGCCAAAAGAGCAAAAATTGTGCAAAATTTCTCCTCAGTTGCTGATATCATAGAGTCAGTCCCTGAGCATTGCCTCTTTCTCAGCAACAGAGTTTAACCTACAGGCCAGCTTGTTTGGTTTTTTAATGTTTCCTACTTCTCTTGAGCCATGGTGGTGCAGTGGTTAGAGTACGGTACTGCAGGCTACTTCTTCTGACTGCCATCTGCCTCAAATTTGGCAGTTCAGATCTCACCAGACTCAAGGTGAGAGCCCTCCATCCTTTCGAGGTGGGTAAAATGAGGATCCAAATTGTTGAGGGCAATAGACTGACTCTGTAAATCACCTAGAAAGGGCTGAAAAGCACTGTGAAGTGATATATAAGTCTAAGTGCTTTCTCTATTTTTTTTTTTTTTACCCGTTAATCTCTCTTGGAGAGGGAGTTACTGAGCTGACCAATTTTCAAGGCTTGTACAATGCAGTAAACCATAAATTAAAAGAAGTTAGACTCACAGCTGCCCACAAAGCCATAAAAACAAACTAAAGTTAAAACTAACCAAGCTAAGTGTGCTACATGCAGAAATATATACGCTAGATTGGTGTTGTGTGAATACCAATACAATTCCTGGGGTTGAAACTGACCTGGCAAAATGTCTTATTTTAAATGGCATGCATTGATATTTATTCATTTAGTAATCAAATTCATATAGCTGCCCATCCCACCAAAGGTGACTCTGAGCGGTGCAGGACAAATGGATAAAACCACACATAAAAAACAACAAATATGGTATATATTTTTTTAAAAATAAAAATTCTGAAAACTAAATATTATAAAAAGCAAACAAAAGCAAACCCTAGGTGAAGAAGGGATAACAAAAATAGCTCTGTACAATCCTGGAATTTAGTCCCAAAACTATAGCAGACAAAATGGTAAAAAAAAATTATCCCAACTAACACAGAACAATACAATGTTTGGCTGCTTCACAGAACATGCTTCATCTTATTATTCAGTTTCTAAGGTTAGATGATGAACCATAAATCAATCAAATAGAATAGTTTTCAGCAGCATGCTAAATTGAAAAAAAAAAAAAAAAGCTAAGCAAGGTTGAAACTAGCCAGGTTGGCTGCATTGTGCAAAGCATCTGTTAGGGTTTTATTGGAGCTGGCAAAATGTGTTGTAGGACTAAGCTGTTGAATGACAGGACTACAGAATTATCGGTAAGAATGAGATGTTTTTGTCAGAATAACAAAATTAGTGTTGCCATGTTGTGATATAAGCTGCATCTCTTATATATGTTTGTGCAGCACCCTGGAGCATAGTCAGAAAGGACTGAATTTACATCAAGACATCATAATGCTTATTTTGCACTGATGATGTTGCTTAGTTTGGTAATGAAATGTCTGAAAGAAAACCATCAAGCTCATAGAGCATCAAGGACCTTACAAAGCTTATTCCCCCTGGAGATGCCCCTGGAATGTGAAGAGTTGAAGGAGTCTCTGGACTCAGATAATGCAATCTTCTGATCAGTTTAGGACTGATCACGTCACAGTGAAAAGGCTGAACACAACAAGGATATAGAACACAATTTCCCAAATGGGGGATTAGCCAGCTAGATCTGGTCATGCTGACTAGAATTTGGAAGTTGAAATCAAATACAGATTGTAAAATGTAGACATAGGAAATTGTTTTCTAGAAGGCTCAGTACACTTATATTCAGGGAGCGCTTGACTTACATCCATAATGGAGCCTGTCTATTACAGCTGTAAGTTGTGATTGTGGAGGAGGGTCAGAATTTTGGACTGGGTCATAAGCACCTTTTGGGGATCTGTCATGACTTGAAAGAGTGCTAAGTGACTGGTTGAAAGTAAAGAACTACCTATAGCTGAATAAACTATCAAATTAGAATCAAACAGGGGTTGAATTCTACCAGTTCAGATTGGTTCAGGTGAACTGGTAGTTCCGGTGAGCATTTGGCCCCTGCTCTTTTCTGTGCTTTATTTCATTTTTTTAGAGCACAGCTGATTCGCACAGCAGAGTGGTTTGCTGCACCTCAGCTGTTTTATTCACAGGGCTTGCAGTTGAAGGTAAGTATTAGAGCTAAAAAAGGGCTTTTTAAAATGCTGTGTGCATGATCACTGAACCAGTCGTTATACCGGTTGAATTGCATTACACCCTGGACAGTCTACCCACCTCCTTACCTGAAGATAATGATAGGACCGATCCTTGGCCTTGGCCTCTTGAAGCATCAAGGCTTTTTCTGGGCCTCCTCCTGAGCTGGGATAAGCCTCCCGTGCTTGGCTAACTGTCATCGTATGCCAGGAACTCCTCTTGAGAGTCTGGCCATCCAAGGACATGGACATTCCTGCACAGGCTAAACACTTGCCCTCTCCACCTCCACTTTTGAGACCCTTCAAGGTCAAGTCTCGGAAGGCACTTTCAGGGGTGTCCACACAGTACTGGGTGCTCTGGTCAACGGCATGTTGTCTTCCCGTCACCATGTAGCTGCTATCACTGTCCAGGTTATCATCGGAGCTCCACCAGCCCATCATCTTGTTCCGATGGCGGGAAGAAGATGATGAGGAATCCATCTTGCGATCTTTGCTTTTGCTACGCTTGCTGTGCCGTGACTGGCGGTGATGGTGAGGGTGATGGTGATGGTACCCTCCCTCGGTGCCCCGCCCTTCCATCTTGGTGCCGTTGTACTCCCTCTTGGATGGGGCTTCCAGGGAATGTGACTTGGCAAAGAGCTTCTGGACGGAATGGACAAGATGTCGGATGCGGCTGGGGCTCTCACTGCGTGGCTGTTCTGTGCTACTGGCCCGCTGGTACTGCAGGGTGTGGAAGCCGTCGTGGTGAAGAGGCAGCTGCTTCTCAAACTGGTCCAGGAGAGTGGGGGGCAGCCGGTTGATCTTGCCGGAAGGATGGGCGGCCGCCATGCACTCGTCACAGGAGTCGTACTGTTGAGGTGTGTGGTGCATTCTAGGAAAGGTGCTGCTACTGCTGGCAGCAGAAAGTGGTTCAGTTAGGCTGAGGGGAGGGTCAGCAGAGCTCCGGGATGAGCAATAGTGGTCCAAGGAATAAGGCTCATTGGGACTGAGGAGGTATGGCTGGCGAGATTCCTGGCTATGGTGGATGTATTCCATTGGCTGGTCACAGGCCTCTGGGATGCAGTGGCAAGGGTATTCCCGTGACTGGTTGCGGTCCCCATGGTAGCTCTTCATGGTGTCATCACCGGGCAAGTAGGCCACTCATCCTGCTCTCTGTGGGTCAGGGGAAGAGGAAGACCCAACACCTACAAAAAAAGCTAACGTTAGAGTCTAGAAAGGCAGGGCCACAGATATAACTTTCATGAAAAAGACCTCAGGTTCAATCCTTGACTCTGGAAAGATACCATAGGAACTCCTGTAGACCTGCTGTCAGGTAGACAACTTTGAGCTAGTGTGCTGCACAGAGGGTTTTACTAAAGCTTACTTCCTTTGACTTGGTTATTGCCATGGCAAAAGGTCAAGCAAATGAATCATCTAGTTTTTAAGGTAGTTCAATTTCTCATACCCTTAAGCTCTTCAGATATGTTGGGTTGCAATTTGCAAGACTCAGCTAGGTTCTCCAAGATATTTGGAGATGATTGGCATAAGAGCCCTTTCCAGACATTCTTGGAAATTCAGAAAAGGTTTTGTTGGTTCTTGCCTCATGTTTTTATTTTGAAGGGAGACTACTTTCCCAGAGAAGAAATAAAGGTCATCTGAGGTCAGGCAGTTTGAAAACACAGTAGGGATGGAGAATAGAGGAAAACAAGAAAGGAACAGGGCTTGTCTTGTCATAAATGGATTTCAGGAACTGGTCACCTCTATGTGGCAGCCATTCTGTGAACAGGTGTCTCTAGTCTTTCCTATTAGATATTCAAGGTTGACTTCTATTAATGGGTGTAATTCGGAGTCACATGTGTATCTGGATGTTACAGTTCCCAGCATCCTTACAGGCTATGCTGAGTGGGGCTACTGAAAGTTATGGTTTGGAGATATCATTATTATTGCTGGTGTTTCCCGAAATAAGCTTTGGATGTTTGTTCTTCACCCATTGTAAGAGGTAAGGGCTAATTTCTTTCTAAAGGCATATTTGGTATCATGTAAGGCAAGCTGAACAGAAAATATTGTTTAGATAAAATCACTGCTTAAGAAGTATGACAAAAAAAAATATTGATGTGAGGCTGATTTTTTGCTTTGGTAGGATTGGAATTTATGAGACAGCTTAGTGAACAACTCATTTGTCATGGAGAAGAGGGAAGGGGACAGCGTACTAAACAAAACAAAATGGTCCTTAAATGGGAACAGGCATTTCAGTAAATAACCTGAACCCTCTCTGCATCTTGGACATCTCAGCTGTCCAAAGAGCTCTTGAGTCCCTATTCTCTAAGACTCAACAGCAAAGGTAGCTTTGTCAGAAGTCTTTATTTTGCTCATCAGCTTGCCAAGACCTCTGGTAATGGGTCCAGGACTGTATAAATCCACTTTTTATATTAGTGGATATTTTTTTTTTTTGCTGGTGTCTACAACTTGGGAATTTTTTTTAAAAAAATCTCTTCTTTGAGACACCTCCACAATATCTCTATGGTGGCTCATAGAAATGAGCAAAGGGGATGCTTAAAAGGGAGAAGTTTTACCAAAGTATTCCTTGCTGTAGCTATATGAATAAGGTACTGGGAGCTCAAATTTAGGCTTTTAAATATTTTTAAAATAGAGTATCCACTTTGTATCTCTCAGCTCGTCTCCTTTGATACAAAGCAGCCAAAATGAAATGGAGACTTGAAATCATGACTGGAGGCTTTGATCCAGATCTATCCTCTCTGAAAAGGACTTTAATCAAAACTGATGTTGTTGGAGAGATATTTTTAGACATTTCCTTAAAGCCTCCTGAATCTCTTAAATATTGGTCAAAGCAGCTGGAGTCAGACTGAAAGGAATCCAGGGATGAAAAATCAGGCAAAGTTAGGTTAGAAGAGATCACCACTTGTGGCAAACTCCAAAGGCCATCAATGAAGCCAGGAGAATCAGGGGTTGAACTTTTCTCTGGATTCTACCCTTCCAGAATTTGGGGGTGTTGGAGGGGGAGAGGAATATACTGTCAGAGTTACCATTTTTTGTCTGTGTTTCGCACTTGCTAGCTGCCAGTCTGCCATGAACTGGTGTGTGTGTGTGTGTGTGTGTGTGTGTGTGTGTGTGTGTGTGTGTG
>BLBF01000072.1:12489392-12520944 GCA_015471245.1 Laticauda colubrina
TGTGTGTGTGTGTGTGTGTGTGTGTGTGTGTGTGTGTGTGTGTGTGTATAGGGAGCCAGAGGCAAGGGGGAAGGCTAATGACTTATTGTACCTTTTACAGACATAACTTCAAGGTCACCCGGGTGGGAATGGCATGCAGTTCTGCATCACACCCAGTCTACAGTTGAAGAGACCATTCCCAAAACAATATGATTGGACAAAGGGGGCACCAGAAATGGGAAGGGACAAAGCGGGAAAAAGTTAACAGTGAGAGTTTTGACACATGAACCTCAGTTCTGGCTTTGCTATACTTGGTCTTTAGTAAAGTAAATCTTTCCACACTCAATGGAACTGAGGGTTGTTCTTACTTAAGGGACCAAGTTGGGGCAAGACTGACACATATTACACAACAAGCAGAACTATACCAAATTTCTAACGCTTATCAAGCTTTGCAATGCTGATAGACTCAGAAGCAAGAACCACTTGGGTTTCTGGAGAAATCATTGTTTTTAATAAAGGTAATGAAACAGAATCTCAAAAGACTGCCAAAGCAATTTCTCCAGATCTACTTATACCTAACAGTTAAGTCAAAGTCCCTTTCTTATGCTCCCCCCACTTCTTGGGGATGAAGTGTTTCTTTTGCAACCGCCCTGTTTCCTCCCCCATATTTCTAGGGCCTGCTAGACATTTCATCAGATGCAGTAAGATGCTCATCCCCAACTTGACACCTTTTAAACGTGTAGGATTTGGCCACCTGGGTGAGAATTTTAAGAGTTGTAATTACAGTATCTCAAGAATCTCTCTCTCTCTCTCTCCTTCCTATTAATCATCTCTCTCTCTTTTGCATGTGCGCACGCACGCACACACACACACACACACACACACAACAGAGAACCCACAACACACATTTACAAAACTGCCCATCTGACAGGGTGACTGGATGGTGACTAAAATAATCCCAACAGACAAAAACTGATTAAAAATAGAATCAAAATAAATTCAAAAGATGAAATAACCCATAAACGGAAAAATAAAAATAAATCCATACAGAGAGTGCACTCACTTAACCTCATGTAACTATCTTGCAGGTTTTGCTCTATCATGGGAACCCCAAGCCAGTTGCAGATGGCAGAATGGATAATTGTGGGGGAAAGTCCCAAAATTAAGATGGCTGCTGCAGCCACGCATTTGAAGACCTGCTTCTGTTTCCACATTCATCACACATCTACAATTAAAAGGGCTTTGACTGCATCATCAGGACTTTCCATCATGAGGTTTTTTTGTTTTATCCCCTAGTCATACTTGGATTGGAACAACAAAGCGTAAAATAGTTCAGATTTTTTGACAACCCCCCTCTCTGTATTTTGAGGGTTTAGCATGTTCTGTTTTGTTTATTTAAAATTTTATGATTGGGAATGAATTCAGAAAATAGATTAATTTGGGAACCATGCAGTTTGTTGTGCAAATTCCTCCAGTGTCTCCAGGAGAGAAAAGGGACCTGGTTGGTCTGGGTGAAAGCTACTAGACCATGAAATCACAGCCAAGAGTTAGAGTTTACTGGGGCCTATTTATTTATTTTTATCTCTATTATTTTTGCAAGCAATCCAGGTGGAGAACATATCCAACACAGCTTCCTCCTCCTATTTTCTCCACAACAACAATAACAACCCTGTGAGAGGGTTGGGTTGAGAGAGAAGGACTGGCCCAAAGTCACCCAGCTGCCTTTCATGGCTAAGGCAGGACTAGAACTCATGGTGTCCCAGTTTCTAGCCTGGTGCCTTAATCACTAGATCAAATTGGCATTGCTTGTGGTTGCTCATAATTTGGCAACTCCAATTTGATACAACTTGTCTGGGATGAAATCTGTAATCTGGCAGACTGGTTGAATTTAATTGCTATTGCAACTTGGAGATAATCCCTCTTGCTAAATTTGTATGGCTAAAGCAGAAAAATCCTGCTAGGATAGCAACCAGACCAGGAAGTGCTACATTTTCACAGTAGATCTAGGTGTGATTTTACAAAGGCTTTTCCCCCTCTCCCCCTTGATAAAATCATTCAGCCACTGCTGAGTTAAAAAAAAAAGAAATTGCTTTTAAGCCATAGTCAAAATTGGTGGGTTTTATCACTTTGGTTTTGCCTGGGGAAAAAAAAAGGATATGTTGATTTCTAGCCAGTCATAAAAAATGCAAGAGTGAGCAAATGAATGAAAAAAAAGAAAAAGAAGACCAAATTGGGGGGGGGGGAGGGAAGAAAGTTAAGGAGAGGGTAGATGCAGGAAATGACTCCTTGTCTAGGAGAAAAGGCACAAGGTCATTCCATTCTCGGAGGAGATTTATTATGGCTTCATGCCTTTCGGCTTTTGCAAGGCACAAATCACCCTCCAATTATTCATAAATATCAAGCTGCAGCTTTCAAACCGGAAAGAAACCAACTGCAGCAGCGGTCAGCTTCCAATTGCCAAACAAGTGGCCTTGTCAGTTAAATGGTTCGTGCATCTGTTCGCTGAAAGAGGTGAGCAAGCATCCAGCTGGGGGGAACTGAAGGACTCCAAAAGGCACAAGGAGCAGCCCATCCGCAGGAGAAGGGTATCCTTTCATCGGGCACTCCACCAACAGCCAACAGCCCCAGCAGCGAACAATGGAGCCATCCTGATGCTGAATTTTGCAGTAAAGGAAATCAAGTGGTGAGCACTGGAGGAAGACCCAAGAGGAGACAAGCTCACGCACTGCTACCTGGAGGCGTTAATCATTCCAGTCTCTCTTGACTAGCTTGGTTCCAGATGAACAGCAGGCAAAACAAATAGGAGAAGCAGGGTGTCTTTGTTCTTCTGAACGATCAAGTCATGCCTTTCCTTTGCCCTCTTCTGTTTATTCTCGCTCACTTGGAGAGTGTCAGGCTACAGAACTTTTCCCATTCACTCAACTAGAATGAACTTCTGAAAATGTATCAAAACATATCACAAAGGAATCCTTTATTGAGATGAGACAATTCATGTAAGAGTTCAAAGCAGCATTTGAGGTCTCTCAGGCATACAGGGATACATAAGGGAGTTTAGAACCCCTCCCCTTATCTCGATGTGTATTTAGTGAAACAAAAGCCAGTATGTTAAGTCCTCCCCACCCCTTTTGTAAGGAACGATCTTTTTCACAGTTTCCCAGGGCATGCCTAATTTTCCCCCACCCCCTTTTTAGAACAAACTTTTCCAGAGATTCCCAGGACACATCTCACTGTGGAATTTTTATGATCTTCTCATCTCCTGGTTGTGCCTCTCAGAGATGATAGTTCTGGCCATTTGGCTTTTCTCCCTCCATTGTATCATGTTTGGGTTATACAAATTTGATATAAGATTAAATAAATTCGATATAAGATTAAATATATTCAGGTTACATCAAGAAAGGATTTCTTTATCAGCCTCTCCCCCTTTTCTTCTTCCACCAAAGAAATGACAGATACACGGATCTGACAGAGAGGACACTTTGTTAACAGATATGACAGCATATCCCTGGACTTTGGAATTAGACCAGGAGGATTTGCCCAATGTTCACAGGACATGGGTGGGATTCCCCCCAAAAAACATTATATAGAATAGAGCTGTGTGGGATTTTAGAGGTCTTCTAGTCCAACCCCCTGCACAAGCAGGAGCTCCAATACTATTTCAGACAAGAGGCTGTCTAGTTTCTTCTTAAAGTTTCCAGTAATGAAGCATCCACAACTTCTGAAGGCAAGGCATTCCCACTGGTTAGTTGTCCTCACTGTTAGGAATTTTCTCCTTAATTCCAGGTTGCTTCTCTCCTTGATTACTTTCCATCTGTCCTTTCTTGTCCTGCATTCTGGAGTTTTTGAAAATAAGTGGACTCCCTCTTTGTAGCAGCCCTTAAATGCTGGAATACTGCTATCACGTCACTGCCCCAGTCCTTCTTTTCTCTCGGGTAGCCAAACCCAAATCCTACAATCATTCTTCACACGTTTTAGTCTTCTGGCCTTTGATCATCTTAGTTGTTCTTCTCTGAACTTTTTCCAATGTTCAGCATCTTTTTTGTAGTGTGGTGACCAAACCTGGATGCAGTATTCCAGGTGTGGTTTTACCTAGGTTTTATAAAGTGGTACTAATACTTCACCTGATTTTGATTCTATTCTTCTGTTTATACAACCAAGGATTATATTAGCGCTTTTTTTTTTTTAAACACCTTATATGAGGGCTTCACTTGATGGTTTAATTCCCACAAGAATTTGAGAGGATGGTTGGACAAGCTGAACTCACGGATGTCTGCAAGGGCTGTGGGAAAGGATGTCATAGACATCAAGGACATCCTAATGCACATGAGCTGAATTCTCCAGCAAATCCCAAATAGTCACAGACTGAATGAAATACTGTAATAGAGGACAATGCTGAAATGTTACTTCTTGGCACCACACTGGCAACCTCTCTTGGATATAATGTAACCTGGATGGGAACCAGGGCTGTTGTGCGGCTTACTGCTTGGGGCAGTACCCGTTCAGGTTAGCTCCGGTTGAACAAGCGCATGGAACACTGTCCTCACCTTTTCATCAGGATTCTTGACTTTTTTTTTTTTTTCCTAACAATGCCTAGAACCCATCTTCTAGCATCAAAGGAGACCTTGGTGTCGGTATATAAGAGTTCATGAATTGGAATAGACCATGGTAACAGGTCAGCCAATGAAGACTGTTTGCTGACTCAGACAGCTTGGAGCCTGGGTGTGGCTGAGCCAACTGATCTGTGTATATGTGATTATGACTTCTGGATTCCGAGTTCTGGTTCTGACTTGAGTATTGCATCATACTGTATATTATTGGACATAAAGAAGTTTCTTCTATAAATGAATCCGGCTGAATTATTTACTTGTATGCTGGTTGGATTGCTACAAACTCTACACTTTGTTTCCTAGACCCTCAGTCAACGGGCTTGGCATGCAATGGTTCATAGCTCCACAGCAATGTGCATAATTTGCCTGATGAAAGGAGAGTCTCAGGAAAAAATAATCACTCTCTTCTGTCCCCTGACCTGGCAAGGGTTAAATACATTATTCTCCTTTCAGTAATAGCAGTGATCTGTGTTAGGGATGAAATATCCTAAAATATTTTGCCCATCAGATTGCAGATAAGAAATAGCGAACTTTACATTAAGCTCCATGTCCTGAATGTGAATTTTAACATTAGCATTCAGACTCTTTATCTTGTAGGTATCCTTTCGTATTTTTGTTGTTGATGTAGTTTTTGGAAATATCAAATAGGAGCCTTCACATCTTGTCCAGTTTTAAATATCATTGCATGGCAGCTCGTGCCAAGTGTCAAAATGAAATATTGGGGGATGCAGTGAAGTGCAGATAATGGTCAACTTCTCTCTGAAACTTTCATGAATAACCAGTGTGAGCATCCTAAAAGAATGTTTTTGGAGAGGGCAATTCCCCCCTTCCACCTTTTTGGTGGTCTGGCTAGAGAGCAACACAAGCCTTGGAGATCATCCAGCTTTCAGTTACATGTCAGAAAAGTTTGCAATGTCAAGAGTCACCAGATGAAAAATGTGTAGTTGAAGATTTTGTTTTGTTTTTATTTTGGCCTTGTTTGCAATTGTTAACCCCTGGCAATGTCACACTTGATGTAACAAGGCATCAGGGAGCAGCATTAATAGATAAATCTAATGTTGATTGATTGATTGGTTACAATTAACTGCATGCTTCCAGCTGCCAACAGAACATGAAAAACATCTGGAAAGTCCAGAGATATTAAGATCATTCAAATCTTTGGGAAAAAAATGTGGCTGTCTTCTATAAAATTCATGCCCTGGACACCCTGAAGAAGAGGAAGAGTTTGGCCTGTCTTCTAAAGGAAAATAAGGTCTCAGAATGTCAACTATTTCAAAGTGAGTGAGTTACCATTGAGAGTGCCATTCTCTGGATCCATACTCCCCTGATCTGTCTAATTGCAGCTGTCCTTTTCTGGCTAAATCATGTGGGGCAGGCAGATTCTACCTGGAGAAGATTCAGCACCTCCTCTCTGAATGAGCTTCCTCAGGAAGGAACTTCTCATGAGCAAGATCATACAGATAGGAAGCCCAAATCTCCTGGCTGGTATAGTTGGACACCTGGTATAGTTGTATACCAACTGACACCTTGAATTGGGCACAGAAGTCTCTCAGCAACCATTGCTGCTTGCTGGTCAGCAAACAAGCACCTTTACCATCTGGGTCATCTTCAAGCCCCACACAGAGTGACCTGCAGTAGTCCAAGTGAGAAATGACAATGAAAAGAGTCACTATCTTCAAGTGTTTAAAGCTCTTGTTTTGGGGTGCCTTTAAAAGGCCAGTCTATCCATCAGCGATTTTATTTTGGTCATTGTCCAGAAAACCAGGAAGAAGAAATCCCTTGAAATAAGCATGTTTACTTCTTCTTCTTTCCCTTTGTTTATATGGATTTTTTAATGATGCGCTTAAGAAATTAATGATGACCTTTTGATGTATCTCGCTCCTTTATTGAAAGAACTCACAACAAGGCAAAATACTCCAGTTGTAAAGATAAAGTTTCTCTGTCCAGTCATGTCCAACTCTAGGGGGCTTATCTGCAATTCTTAGCTGAGGGAGCTGGCATCGTCTGAAGAGGCCATGTTGACTTAGTAGTTAGAATGCAGCACGAAAGGCTAATTCTGCCCACTGCCCACAATTTGATTCTCATCGTCTCAAAGTTGGCTCAGCCTTTCATCCTTCCGAGGTTGGGGATCCAGATTGTTGGGGGCAGTAGGGTGACTTTATAAACTGCTTAAAGAGAGCTGTAAAGCACTGTGAAGTGGTATATAATTTTAAGTGCTATTGCTTTTATCCTTGGTGAAAATCTCTATAAGGCAGGAGCTAGATCAGAGGTGGGATTCTACCAGTTTGCACCTATTCGCTAGAACCGGTGGTTAACATTCTAAGCAGTTCGGAGAACCGGCTGTTAGAAGAAATTACTGGCCTAATCCTGTAAGGAAGGCAGGAAGGAAACATTCTGGTGTTGCTTAGAAAAACTGCCTTTCCGTTAAAGCCCATGTCACACTGCACCAACGGATGCAAAGAGGATGTAAAACGTTAAAAAAAGCTTGCCATCCGTTGGAAAACGCGATGCATCCGTTGTGTACTCACTGCATACATGTTTCATACACTCTATCCGTCAAGCATCCATCCATGCAATTTCATCCGTGCAAGAAGTTTTGAGCTGCACAAAACTTTGTGAACGGGTGAACTTTCCGCCGTGTATGATGTACATCCGCAACATATACGGGCAACAAACGTTCTATGTCTGTTTATCATCCGTTAAACGTCCGCTGTATCCTTTCTCCATCCTCTGGGCATCCTCGCAACTCACATCTGCTGCAGCTGAAAACGGAAAGAGGGAGGAAACAAAAGATACACGGAACGTCTACACAGCGTTAGTAGCACGGAAATAGAAAGGATGCGCAGTGAACGGTTTGCATTCTATATGCATCCTCTAGGCTTCCTATGAACATCCCTTTAACATCCCTGCTACATACTACCCACGTCCATTCTTTTCCGTTCTGTTTATGCAAATTTTTGCCACTTTTTGGAGCGGATGACAATGGATGGAGCCACCCCCCAAAATTTGCTCGTCCGCTGTGTCCTTTTTGCATACGTTTTGCATCCGTCAGCCAGTGTGACCTAGCCTTAACCTTTATTACATTCTTGGCAGGACTAGACTTCCTGTCTCAGGAACTTCTCTGGAGTTTTTTTCCCTCCTTTTCCTGGTACTTTGCTTGTGTGGAGTGACCATTCAAAGTTACAACAGCACTGAAAAAAGTGACTTATGACCACTTTTCTTACGACTTGCAGCATCCCCTCAGTCATGAGAAGCCAGGCGAGGAGATGTGTGCCTCGATGTGAGTGATATTGAGTTGGCCACGCCACACCAATAACATGACCACCAAGCCATGTCTACCCAGTCACATGACCACCAAGCCATGCCCACCACCTAAGCCACGCCCACAGAACCAGTTGTTAAAAATTTTGAATTCCAGCCCTGAGCTAGATATTTTGATTTCATCACATTTCAGTTGGATCTCTCTCCCTCCCTCCTTCCCCCCCCCCACACATACGTCATCTTGTAGTTGGTTTGCTCTGGGTTGACAGTGTTGTAAAAAAGCAGTTTATATTACCATACTGTGTGGCTCACCTGACTGTGATTATTATTACCTTTATTGTCAGAGTACAACATGTGTACAATGAGATTGGCTGAACCTCTCTTCGTGCACCCTCCCCAACACAACTCACAGTGAGGACAGAAGTCCCTAACCCAGTCCCTATCTTATTACACTATGTGACCTTGTTGCACAATGTGCTGGCTCCACACGTCTGTCATACTATGTTGACATGAAATTATTTTCCATTCAGAAGTCTGACAGCCCATGGGTAGAAACTGTTCTTCAACCTGTTGGTGCAGCTGGCTATGTTTCTATATCTCCTACCCAATGGTAGGAGAGTGAAGAAGGGCTGACTGGGGTGTGAGTTGTCCCTGAGAATTTCCCTTGCTCTTCTAAGGCAGTGAGCTCTAGTGATGTCATCTAGTGGTATCAGGAAACAGCCCACAATGGTTTGTGCTGTACTCATCACCCTCTGTAAGGTCTTTCTGTCTGCAGCTGTCAAGCCAGCATACCACACCATCATGCAATATGTGAGGACGCTTTCTATTATGGACTGGTAAAAGGAGGTCATCAGTTGTTGTTCCACTTTATTCTTTCACAAGACCCTAAGGAAATGGAGTCTCTGTTGGGCCTTTTGGGTTGTGTTGGTTTTCCAGGTGAGATCTTCGCTGAGGTAGACTCTCAGGAATTTAAAAGAGGAAACTCTCTCCACACAGCCTCACATTCCTCTTTCTTCTTCCAGAAGTCTAACACCATCTCCTTTGTTACTGAAGTTTAGGTGCAGGTTGTTTTCTAGGCACCCTGAAGATAATCAGAATACTGTAATTAAATCAGCCATGGTTTAGACAGAAGTGTGAATTAGTTCATTTTCTGGTCAAGGCATAAGGAACTCTGTTACCTTCCCACCAAAGTGGTACCTATTAATCTACTTGCGTTTGCATGCTTTGAGTCTTATCTAGCTAATCTACTCTTCTCCAGCCTGGCACCCTCCAGATATGTTGGACTGAAACTCCTATCATCCTTGGTCAGGCTTGCAGGAGAAATTACAAGGACAGCACAACGGAGGAGGGTAACAATTGGCTTCTGAGATAGATGTAGAAAAACCACCGACACATCACAATAGTCTCATATGCACAGAAAGATCTGGGAAGCTTTATCCTTGGTTTAGGGTTCATGAAGTAGAGCTCAGGGATTTGCCTCAAAAGCCTGGATCAAGCAATCACATAGAGGCAATTTTGACTTATGACAGTAATTAAATGCACAATTTTTATCATCAGTTGTGATGGTGGTTAAGCCAGTCTCCACTGATTTTATGACTTTTTTTTGCCACACTCATTAAGTGATTACCACAATCATTGAATTAACCCATTGTTTGCTATGGGTGGCAGACCCCTCACATCCTGGACATGAACTGTTTCAACTCCTTCCCTCAAAACGACACCATAGAGCACTGCACACCAGAACAACTAGACACAAGGGGAGTTTTTCCCCCAATGCCGTCACTCTGCTAAACAAATAATTCCCTCAGCACTGTCCAACTATTTACAAAGTCTGCACTATTATTACTGTTAACCTTCTCATGAGTCCTTATCACCCACCCCCTCGCACTTGTGACTGTAACTTTGTCGCTTGTATCCTTATGATTTATATTAACTGTTTCCTTAGTATGATTTGATTACTTATTTGTACCCTATAAATATCATTAAGTGTTGCACCTTATGATTCTTGATAAGTGTATCTTTTCTTTTTATGTACACTGAGCATTTGCACCAAGACAAATTCTTTGTGTGTCCAATCACACTTGGCCAATAAAGAATTCTTTCTTTCTTTCTTTCTTTCTTTCTTTCTTTCTTTCTTTCTTTCTTTCTTTCTTTCTTTCTTTCTTTCTTCCTTCCTTCCTTCCTTCCTTCCTTCCTTCCTTCCTTCCTTCCTTCTTTCTTTCTTTCTTTCTTTCTTTCTTTCTTTCTTTCTTTCTTTCTTTCTTTCTTTCTTTTACAATGGCACTGACTTACAACCAGCCCTCACGCTTACAATAGCTACAGCAATAATCACCATGTGATCAAAATTTGTGGCATGCTTTTGTGGTTTGCTGGCAGCCAGTGCAGATGGCAGTGGAGTGGGACAGTGAGGAAGAAAGGGGACCAGGCAGGGATTCTGGGGAGGACTTGGGCAAGGGTCCTGTGTCTGATGCAGGGATAGGGCCAGGACCATCTGGGAGTGGGGTGCTTCCTTCAGAGCCATTGAAGTCTGGAAGCAGCAAGGCAGAGGACCCAGAGGAGCCTGTTCCCAGTGCGCGTATGCGCACAGCTGCTAGAAGGCGAGAGCAGCTGAAACAAAAAGGGGTGACTTGGAAGTCAGGCTGGGGAGTGATTGCCCCTCCCATCAGGGATAAAAGTCAGACCTCAATGACGAAACCTTTGCAGGAACCAAACTAGTTCAATAGATTCAGAGTCCTCCTTGAAGCTCTATGGACTCTGGTTGTTTTTTTTCTGGTACTTTGTTTGGCTCCTGTTATAATTAAATTGGATACTTCTATTTTTGGCAGCATTCCACAGCACTGAAAGGTATATGCTTATCTTGGGGAATTGTTCAAGATTAGTTCTGGCTGGGAATGCAAGGAATTCCCAGTGTTGCAATAAAAACAAGTTTGTGTTTAATTATGTTTGACAAAGCCTGGGTCAGAACACATGGATTTATGATGCTTGCAGTGTTCCCGGGTCACTTGTTCACTGTTTCAGAACTTCCCAGCCAGATTCCAACAAGCAAGGTCAGTGGGGAAGTTGGATTAATTTGACGATGGTGTGATTCACTTAATGACTTCATGGATTTGATTAACAACCATGGCAAAAAAAGATAATCATATTGGGCACCGGAGGTGATTCACTTAACAAACCTGATATCTCCTCGGGTGCAATTCACTTAACAATTGTCTTGCTTAGCTGTGGAAATTCTGATCCCAATGGTTGTCGTAAGTCAAGGACTACCCATAGATACACCATCTGCCAGATGGGATTGGAAAAGTGAGGGGGGGAAATGTTGGAAGAGACTCATTAGGGCTCTTGATGAGAATCATTAAAAGCCAGGCTCATGGCATCTATTTTGCCCCCGCCCCCCTGAATAATTTATTTGATTTATTTCCACAGTTTGCAGTTCTTAAATTTCCCTGAGTTCTTCCCCCCTCCTTCCTCCAAACACCCCCCCCCCCAAGTCAAGGGTGTTTGACTCTAAAAGCATCCTTAAATTACAATATAAATACCAAATGTTACATTGCATCGCCTTCTGCATTAATAATTTGAGCTTGAGCTAAGTGGCGGTGAAAAGATCTGTCATTGGCACCAAATAAATAACAGGGTGCACCCTGCCCGCCCTCTCTAAATGGAACAACTTTAAATATCACAAGCATTCCAGGCATTTCATTATTTCTTTTCCTTTAAAAAAAAAAAAGAAAAGAAAATTAAAAAGTCACAACAGTTAACCAAGCCTGTCATTATGCAGTGAGCCAGCCTTTGTGCAAGCAAATTAGATGGAATAAACAGTCAAACCCAGAAACACAAGAGTGCAGGAGCCTTGCATTTTTTTCATAAAGATGTTGCCCCCCCCAACCCTCTCAAAGACTTCTGAGGAAACCCAGAGAAAGAAGATATACAAATATTCCTGCAGCATTGAGAAATCTTACTTACAACCATTAAGTGAATCTTCAAAGTTTTACTGGCACTGAAAAATGGACTTAAGATCTCACATTTACGACTATTGTAGCATGCCCATGGTCACATGATCAAAATTTTTATTTATTTTTATTTTATTTATTTATTTTATCAAACAATTATTAGACAACAGACATAAGTATAAACATGGTAATAAACACATGAAATGGATATGAACAAGAAAAAAAGAAACAATAGGACAGGGATGGTAGGCACATTGGTGCACTTATACACACCCCCTGCAGAGGTCAATAGTAGATAGTCTTAAGGTTAAAGTTTTTGGGGTTTGAGGAAGAAATCAGAGTCAGGTAGAGTATTCCAGACATTGACCACTCTGTTGCTGAAGTCGTATTTCCTGCAATCAAGATTGGTGTGGTTAACCTTGAGTTTGTATCTATTGTGTGCTCTTGTATTGTTGTGGTTGAAGCTGAAGTATTCATTGACAGGTAGGACATTGCAATATATAATTTTATGTTACTATACTTAGATCGAACCGAAAGCGGTATAGTTCTAGGTTGTCTAGGTCTAAAATTTCAAGTCTGGTGGCATAAGGTGCTATGAGTAGAGGAGTTCTGGCAATCGGCACATGTTTATGATGATAGCGGCATCCCAGAGTCAGGTGATCCCCATTTGCAACCTTCCCAGTCAGCTTTCATTAAGCAAAATCACCGAGGAAGCTGGATTCACTTAACAATCATGTGATTCACTTCATAATGGAAGTGGTTTGATAAAAACAATGGCAAAAGGGCATTGGGCACAACTCATGTAAAAACGGCCTTCCCTAGCAACAGAAAATCTGGTCCCCAATATGGTCGTAAATCGAGGACAACCCACAAGAGTCATAAATGTGAGGACCAGTCCTAAGTCAATTTTTCAGTGCTGTTTGATTTCTGCTAACAGAATTCTTACACCCACTGAGCGTGACCTTCTCAAGGACTTGTGGGTGACTCTATTGCAGGGGTGCCAAACTCGTGGCCTGTGGGCCGGTTGCATCACATGCTGGCCATGCCCACCCTTGGTTTAACAAAGGGGAAAAATTAATTAATATATGACAATTTGTATGCTTGTGCATTTTACTATTCAGGGAGCAAAACCTTCTGTTTTCAACAGCTGCTGTTAGTCACAATAATTTATTTCTTTACAAATTTATTTACCCTAAATAAGCTAAGAGTCATCAATGAAGATATTTCTGATCATTAGAAACAGCGGTCTGTAATAGACTTTCTTTTTCTTTTTGTCAAAACAGGAGAAACAATTTGAGATATCACTTTAACACTTTTCATTGATCAGAAAAATCATGATACATCATATGACAACGATGTGATGATGTGAGTTTGACACCCCCCCCTGTTCTAGTGGGACAGTGGTCATTGAACAATGGGCCTCTTGCTGGTCTGAAGTCAAAGTAACCATGTAAATTGGACCAGGGGGTTGGACTAGGACAGGGGTTGCCAACCTTTTGGACCTCAGGGACCACCAAACTCACACTTTTTGAGATTTGTTGTGCCAGTGCAGCCCCTTGGAGCAGGAGGCCTTGCAGGGTCCCAAAGACTCATTTCTGGCAGAGTTTGGGGGAGAGAAAGAAAGACTTTTGCTGCTTTCCTTGCGTGCAGCCAAAAGCAGAAGAAGAAAGAAGTGGAAAAAAGCAGCCTAGTGGCCAGGCAAAGTATGAACTTGCACATGGGGCAAGTTCTCTCCCTCTGCCCTTCCCCCCTCCCCTTACTACCTTATGTTATTGCAATGCAAGCAATGCATGCCTTGTGTTCCAATGCAGCCTGGATAAATTGCTTCGGGGTGGCATTTTTCTGTGGACCACTAAAATTTTCTTGCAGACCACAGTGGTTCACGGCCCACCAGTTGGCGACCACTGGACTAGGAGATCTCCAAAGTCCCTTCCAGCTCTATTCTATTATTTCTTTTTTTAAGACACTATCTTGACCAAGCAACAAGCAAATATGTCAAAATTTGTGAAACTGTCCAATCTGGCTCATTGAGCTTAATGGCTTTAATGCATGCATTTCACTACAGGTTTCTCTGCCCAAGAGAATGTAATTTTGCCTAATATTCTAATTTTTGCAGACACTTTCCCCCGCAAAAGGCACTTATATGCACTTTTTCATAAATCTGTTCATTTTTATACAAACATTTCCTTAACATGTTAAAAGAAACTGGCAAACCCCACCGCAGTCTTTCAGAAAAACACACATTTCGAACAATGCTGAATGTGAAATTCACTTTGTAATCCTGTCTTGTCTGATAAAGCACAAAGTTTATAATTTGTGCTTTGGTTGCTGGAAACTGTTTCTGAGATTTCTAGGAGCTGAATCTTGAAAATTGCCAAATTTGGGGAATTTATATTAAATTTGGCCTGGATTTAAATGATACTGTCTGTGTGGAATTTATAAAGAGACATTCCCACAGAATTTGTCTTCCAAATTAATTAATATATAACAACTTGTATGCTTGTGCATTTTACTATTCAGGGAGCAAAACCTTCTGTTTTCAACAGCTGCTGATAGTCACAATAATTTATTTCTTTACAAATTTCTTTACCCTAAATAAGCTAAGAGTCACCAATGAAGATATTAGTGCTCATTTTAGTTGAATTTTACACTAAATTAATTGACTATCCAGCATCTTTGGCACAAAGACAGGGGCATCCAAAGGAACTTGTATGTCAAAAAAGTCAAGATGGAGGCCATGATCAAACCCTTGCTCCTTTTAACATGTGTCACAAAAGGAGCAGGACTTCTGTCTTGACTTTTTTGACCTCCCTGCAGACATTACATACCCTTTACACAAAGGGAAGGAAATCTATGTGGGTCAAATATCCTACAATGGGAAATGGATGGGGGATATCTGGGAACTATAGTTGAAATTGGCTCCAGGAATCCAGTTTGGGAAAGACCTTAACCTTAACCATGGACCTCACTCCATTCCTAAGAGGTCTATAAGGGGGCGTGAATAAGCACACCAGTGTACCTACCATCCCTGTCCTACTATTACCATTTATTTGTACTCATTTATTATGTATATAATTGTACCTGTTTATATTTCTATGTTATGTTCATACTTATTTTCTCATACATGCTTGACAAAATAAATAAATAAAAATAAAAAATAAATAAAATAAATAACATCTGGAACAAAGAATTTGGAAGTTTTGGGAATCTACTTCTCAGATGGTAGGCCAAAGAGTTATAAGGTTGCTAACAAAGAAAACAATTGGTCTCTCCCACATAGGTTAAATTCAGTGACAATATAACATAGAACATGGAATGGAAGGTTTTCTAATCCAACTCCTTGCTCAAGGTAGGCGATCTTATCAAGGTAGGCAATGATCCACATCATTGTCCACATTGTCCACATCATTGTCCAGTCTATTTTTGAAAACCTCTAGTGATGGAGCACCGGCAACTCCAGGTGGCAAGCCATTCCACTGAATAATTGTTTTCACTGTCAGAAAATTTATCCTTTCTTCTAGGTTGGATCTCTTTTTAACAAGCTTCCACCCATTACTTCTTCTCCTGCCCTCTGGTGCCACTGGTTTATATCTGTTCACATTGTGGATGAGAGTGAGATAGACAATTGGACTTTGGCTGAGATTTGACCTGAATTGGTTTGTTTGTTGGGTTAATGCTGTGACAATGGTCCAAACTCTTACAACACTCAGCCAATGTCTGTAAGGAAAGAAAATTCTAGGCAAAGTTGACATGGAATTGTAATTTCTGAGTCAGCATGTTGTAAGAATCAGGCTAGATGCAGTTGGTTGAAATCACCTTGAGGACAAAGGACAAAGGCATCTCATACTACCTTGTTCAAGAAACACTTCTTTGCAGGTTGAGGATGTGTTAACCCAGTGTTTCTCAGCTTGGGTGACTTTAAGATGTGTGAACTTCAACTCCCAGAATTCCTAAAGTCACCCAGGTTGAGAAACACTGTGTTAGATTTCCAGAGGACTCTGAATCAAAGAAGGTTATCCTGCTGTGATGCATTTCACTTAACTCAGTGGTCGCCAACCGGTGGGCTGAGGACCACTGGTGGTCTGCAAGAAAATGTTGGTGATCTGCAGAGAAGTGTCTCCCACAAAGCAGTTAATCCAGGCTGCTCGGGAACACAAGGCTGCGCAGCCCACATGGCCAGCGGGAACACAAGGTTTGCATCACTTGCACTGTGAACAACATGAGGTAGTGAGGGGAGGGGCGAAAGGGTGGAGGGGGGAACTTGCCCCACTCTCCCCATGCACCTCGCTTGGCCACCAGGCTGCTTCTTTCAGCTTCTTTCTTCTTCTGCTTTTGGCTGCATGCAAGGAAAGCAGCAAAAGTCTTTATTTCTTTCCCCCAAACTCTGCCAGAAATGAGTCTTTGGGATCCTGCAAGGCCTCCTGCTCCAAGAGGCTGCGCTGGCAAAGACTTATTTCTGGTGGAATTTGGGGGAGAGAAAGAAAGACTTCTGCTTTCCTTGCATGAAGCCAAAAGTCTCTCTCCCCAAGAACGGAGCTGGCGATGGTATCCTGCAATCCCAAATAATAA
This sequence comes from Laticauda colubrina, assembly GCA_015471245.1. NCBI lineage: Eukaryota > Metazoa > Chordata > Lepidosauria > Squamata > Elapidae > Laticauda > Laticauda colubrina. The sequence goes on from BLBF01000072.1 coordinate 12,505,753, forward strand.
AGACTGATTGATTGGTAGGAAAATGAGGTGGGGGATTTTCCTGCAGATTCTTTTTGGGATTTTCACAGGGTTTCTGGTCCACAGGATTTAAAATTATGAGTTTGGGGGTCCCCAAGGTCCAAAAGGTTGGCGACCCCTGACTTAACTCACCTGGGAATGAGACTAGGAAAGACACAACACCCCCAAATATCACAGATGCAACAAAACTATTCAGTTTTAGCTTAGAGCAAAAAGTCATCAATATTTGAAAAGCCCATGAAAAATTCATTCCCTTCTCAGGGTTGCGAGAAGACTTCTAAAAATTCAGGTTGCCTAGTCAGGAGGAGTTAAAATTTATGGATGGGTCGAAGATGCTTTGATTTCCTCCTGGAAGACTTTCCATTAACTCATCTGGGAAGGCGCCTAACATTTGAAAATTCTCAGGCCACAGATTAGGAGGAAGCAAAAGAATATAGTGGCAATCTATGGCTGAGCTTAGAGAATTGGCTTTGTCCTGTGAAATGTTCTGGGATTAGAATATTTCATAGAACATAGTATTATACATTTTATACAACATAATATTATATGTATTCTATTATATTATATGTATTCTGTATGAAATATAGAATTATGTTCTATATTTCATAGAACATAATATTATACATTTTATACAACATAATGTTATAACATTTTATTGGAATATTTATGCTTTTATTGAGATTGTGAAACCATGTTTCATTTTAAGATCTTGTTGGCCTTCTTACTTTTTATTCAATTAAGATAGATTACTCAAGGAACTGAGATAAGGTGCACATTTCAGGGATAGCTTCTCCTTAAATAAATGTATTTTCAGAAACATAAGAGAATCTGCGAAGCAAGGAAGGAAGTACCATATGGGTAGTGCTTGACTTACAACCATTCATTTAATGACTGTTTGAAGTTACAACAGTGGAGTTGTAATTTCTGAATCAGCATGTTGTGACAATCAGGCTAGCACAGAGACCTTACCAACCACGGTAGATTCTGGGTGGTAGTTTGCTTTAGTTTGGTCTAGGTGAGGAACAATAAAGGTAAGTGCTTAGAAATTACTCTTAAGTATTTTTCTTGTTTTTTTGGAGACTGACATTAATCTTTCCAAACTAAAGAAAATTACAACTCCCATGAAGCACAGATTCTGAAAACCATTAGGGAGGAGCCAACTTCACTTTCTCTAACACAAATTATTTGATCTGATTTGTCTTTTGCTTTTCTGGAATGCTATCCCTCCCTCCAGGGAATCCTCACCACAGTCCACCACACTAACATAATGAACCAATGACAGTGATGCTGGGAGCTTTTGCTTGGTAGCATTGTGACAAAGACCCCCTATGTAATAGCTGGCATAGCATCTCCAACTATGATGCTGCTAAAATGATGACTTTTGAGGTCCCGATTCAAGCTTCACCCCTTCATACTCGTATTGTAATCATACATACAAGTACATGAGGGGTGGACCTTGTATGGGGGACCCTGTGACAAGTGCTTTGGACTTGTTCCCCCTTGATTCATTAATGGTCCTGCAGGGACTTGAAAGATATCTTATGGATATGCAAACTGCTTCAAACATAAAATATGCTGTGCTTCATTTCCTGTTCAAAACTGCTGATCTGAATTTGAAATGAATCTTTCCAGCTCTCCTGGAAATGTTTCAAACTTGAGACAACTTGCTTTCCAATTCAGAACAGATGCTTCACTTTCAAACACTTCTGGAAGGTTTCAAACAGCTTGTTGCAAATTCAAAACAATGATTTTCAATTCTAAACATTTTACAGGCCCACACATTAGTTATGGAGTCTTGCAGTAAATTAAGGAGTTTTACAGACATCTAAGGAGCATCAAAAACAATTAAGATGATGGCCATAATTCTTGAATGAAATTCTGCCTCCATGTATATTGTACAGTACTTGGGGATGACCTCTTTGCTGATATCCCAAGAGCACTGATGATATTACCTAGTTAGGGTAATGTCTGCAAGAAAACAAACAAGCTCAGAGAGCAGCAGGGACCCCTCATTTCAACCTGAGCTACAAAGATTGTCCATTGGTACCCAAGGTGATCTTGAATTCTGAGGGGCTCAAGGTTTCCTCAGTCTTCCATCCTTCTTAGGTCAATAAAATAAGGACCCAGATTGTTTTGGTGCAATATGCTGACTCTGTAAACTGGTTAGAGAGACTGTGAAGCACTGTGAAGCAGTATATAGGTCTAAGTGCTATTGCTATTGAATGTCTATTTTCATCAGTCATTGCAACCAGTTTTGGTCACCATGATATAAAAATGTTGAGCCTCTAGAAAGAATGTAGAGAAGAGCAACAAAGAAGATTAGGGGACTGGAGGCTAAAATATATGAAGAACAGTTGTAATACTGGGTATGTCTAGTCTAATGAAGAGAAAGAGTAGGGGTGACATAATACCAGTCTTTCCTTATTTGAGGAACTGTCACAGAAAACAGGGGGACTTATTCTTCAAAGCACCTGATGGCAGAACAAGAAACAATCAGTGGAAACTAATCAAGGAGAGAACCAATCTGGAACAAAGAAGAAAATTCCTAATATTGGGAACAATTTAATCAGTGGGACAGTGTGCCTTCAGAAGTTAAAGGTGCTCCATCACTGGGGGTTTTCAAGAAAAGATGGTATGGGGTCTCCTGCTTGAGCAGGAGGTTGGCCTAGAACCATGATGGCAACTGGCTCCCCTTCCGGCATCAGAGGACAGCTTTAGATCTGAGGTTATTCAAGCTCCTCAAAAGAGCTCCTTCAACTGAACGTTGCAAATGTAATGCAGCCGCAGGGATGCATCAGTTATTCCCGCCCTTGTTACAGTTAACCTTGGTTAATGACAGGAAGTTGGCAGCAAGTCTTTAAAGGTAGTTTAGCATTCAGGCAGATGCTTCCAGCCAAGGTCTGGGTTCAAAGTCTTATTCAACCTCACAGTTATAGTGAACTCGAAATTGTTGAAATCTAAATCTAACAACACCTAATTATTTGCACTCATTCAGTACAAATGAAATCCAATGATGGAAACCTTGCAGATAATTTTGGGAGAATTTTCAGAAATTTCCTACTGGTAGCCAGGGATTTTTAAGTGGAAATCTATCATCAAGAGGGTGTTAATGCTAAAATCTCCACACTTTGTGCTGAAATTTCTTTTGATGGAGTATTTTCCCAGCTGAGGTGAGTGATTTGTGGAGATATTCTCTTCACATATCACAAGCTGGGTGACTTTGGGCCATCCACCAGGAGGCTGTGAGTTATAGTTCTGCTTTAAGCATGAATACTGGCTGGGTACATTTTGGCCTGTTCCTCTCTCTCAGTTCTAGGAAAAAGGCAATGACAAACGATTACCAAAAATCTCACCAAGAAAACTGCTTGTCCAGACAATTGCCAGGAATGAAAAAATGACTCAAAGGCATAAAAAAGAGAGTACCAACTGTCCAAACTCCTTTATATCTAGAACTGAGTACTGCAATAAGGGGAAAAAATGTTCCCCATTGCAATGTGCTTCAATTCCCTTTGAACTCACTTAGCCTGAACTAAATTTGTACTTGTGAGGTTTGGAGAGAACCCTTTGGAGTCCTTCACAATCTTTTTTTATTTTTACCACCACAAGCAATTTGGGATCTTTGGCAAATCTGTCCATCTTACTCCTCATTTGAAGCTCCAGACCATTTATAAACAAGTGGTCAAACCTGGTCAAACTCTCTGGTTGTGCATCTCTCCAAATGCAAAACCCATCCATTTGTTTCTGCTCTTGGCTTCCTTTTCTTCCACCGATTCCATATTTATCAGTGCCTCTGTCTTCTTAACCCAGGGAGAAGGGAGGTGAAAATATGGCATGATGAAGCAACAGCAGCAAAAACAATTAAGTTAAAAAGTGAATCCTGCATTTCCGCAACCTCTTGAATTTCAGTTAAAGATCCAGTGCTGGGAAATTGCTTTTTCTTCTCAAAACTACAATGGAAGCTATTGTCTCAATCTCTCTTTTCTGTTTCTTTGTCCACAAAAGTAACAGGAATAGCAAGGTGAGAAATTAAAAGAAAAGACTGCCGGGCAGAGCTATTTCTTCGTTCCTCCCCTTGAACATCTAAGACTCCTGTGTGTCTCACAAGCTTGCAACGCCCACTTTCAACCCTCAATCAGCATTCAAACTCTTTCTTATTCCTTTGGCATCCCTCATTTGATGGCACACAGCAGTGCCACTTTGAAACTCCAGGGAAATAAAGAGAGCAATCGCAGCTCCCTTCCTGTGCCAGCCGGAAAAACAGACAGCTGCTAGAAAAACAGGCTTTTGCCAGTGAAAACCGAGCAACAGTACAATAGGAATAAGTTCCTTTTGTTCACAACTGCCCAGTGGATCTTCATATTTCAAGATAATTAAAGCCTAGGATACAGATTCCCTTGGTGGAACAGCACTGGGCCCACCAGGAAAAGAAAAATCATCCTCAAACACCAACACCATGTTTAAAACGGGAAGGAAGATGTGGCTGGCGCACTAAAGTTAATGGTTGCAGGCAAGAGACGTCATGAAAAAATTAACAGTAGCTTCTTGGCCAAATGGAATTTACGAAGAAGCACAAAGGAAAAAAAAAAATAAGCTAAATCACCAAGTCTTAATATTGGGCTGTCAAATGCAAGAGAAATTGGCACCCGTGGGAATTGACCCCGTGTGCATAATGGCTGGGCCAGAGTAACATGGCTGAGCATAATTGCCATTACAAATAATCCCTCCCCCCACTCCTTGTCTCTCTTCCTCCTTGCAATGTTTCTGCTTTGGGGGCATTCTGGGATGATCTGACTCGGCGGGTGGGTGGATTGATCACTGATGGCTGCAATGCTTGATGTGGGGAGGTGAGCATTACTTTCCCAGAGGTGTGATGGAGCTTATGGCAGTCAGCAGGTGGGCTGTTTGGCTGGTTCTCAGTCTTCTCCAGCTTCTAGTCTGGAGACAATCCAAAGGGATGGATCCACTTTGAGCACGGAGGATGGGGGTTGAAGGCAGGGACAAACCTGTCTAGTTTTGATTTGTGCAAGTTTGACCCAATGGTGCTTTTACAAAGGCAACTGGACTTCCTTCATTTTTCCCCCCTTGGAAATGTTTCACTTCTCATCTCAGAAGCTTCCTCATTTTCTAAGAAAAAATAAGCAAGAAAGTCCAATTGCCTTTGGGACAACCATTACCTGGATGACTGAGAATCTCCATGGATACTGTGCAAGTTTCGCTTTGCAAAGGAAAGTGAAATTTCCTTTAACTTGAACTCAAGAACCAGCAACTAAATGGGCATCCCTATTTGGGCTTGTGACAGTCGTAAAGAAATGGCAGTTTGCTACTAAAAATACTGGGATATTTTTCAACCTCCCTGCAGGTTACAACTCTGGATCTTCCATCTAGCAGCTATGAAGGATGGACCTGGTTCAATTTAGCAACAACAATAGCACTTAGACTTATATACTGCTTCACAGTGCTTTACAGTCTTCTCTAAGCAGTTTATAGAGTCAGCGTATTGTTCGCAACAATCTGGGTCCTCATTTTTCCAACTTTGGAAAGATGGAAGGCTGAATCAACCTTGAGCCAGTCAGAATCAAACTGCAATACTGCATTCCAACCACTGTGCCACCATGGCTCCAAACCTTTAACCAAGGTTGCCTCAGTGCTGCCACCTAGCTGGGCCTTGAAAAATTAAAGCAAAGGCCCACTTCCTTTTCCAGGATTATAGCATTTATCTCTTCTGTCTAGTCACAGCTGGACACTGCTCTGCACATGCTTAGATGTTGTCAGCCTTCCGAGGTAGACCAGACAGGAAAAAAAAACAAAAAACCAGCAGAGATAATTCTACTTTATTTTAAGGTTATGCTGTCATAATCTTGCAAGTCTGAACATACAACTATCCCACTATCACCTTTACAGGCTGAGAAATTAGGGAGGTTCATTTCTGAGTTTCTTTCTCTCTCTGTTATACAGCTGCAGGCTGAATTGGCATCCTTCAGCCTGAAGAGACTATGGTATTGTGCTATGAAAAGAGGTCCTAAAACAGCATCTAGTATGGCCAAAAAGGCCAATTCAAGAGTGGCAATCCCTTCCACACTGAGGACAGATAGTGTCTGTCTCCTGTCTAGCCCCCAGATATCACTGGTTCTGGGACTACCTCTTTGCTTCAGTCTGCTGAATGAGTGTCTCTTCGAATTGAAGAAGGCCATGCCGCGTCTTTAGCCTGCAAGCTGAACGATCAGAGGACAAGATTCCCAGCTGTTGATGTCCATTCCCAAGGCCTTTACATCTCTCTTGCAGATATCTTTATATCGCAGATGTGGTCTCCCTCTAGGGCCCTTTCCCTGCACTAATTCTCCATACAGAAGGTCTTTCGGAATCTGCCCATCAGACATCCTCATGATATGCCCAAGCTGGTGTAGATGTTGCTGTTTCAATAGTATATACATGCTCAAAATTCTGGCACATTCCAAGACTATACTATTGGAACATAGCTGCAGGCTATGCCCTCTCTTATCTGGCCATTGCCTAGGAAGTATCTCTTTCCCTCTCTCCCCCAAGGCCATTCACCCACATGTCATTATAGATGTGTCTGTTATGTCCAGCAACAGGTAATTGGAAAGACCAAAAAATTGAAACCAAAGACAGTCAATTGAAGGTGGTTATCACAGTGTTAAGATCGCTTAAACCCAGTTAGCACAGCGGCTATGCAGGGCTTTAGCATAAAATCCTACCATTATGACTGGGGGCTAAGCTAATGCCCACCCTTTTATCAAAACAGGAAAAACTGAGTGTTTATTTCTGCTTCTGAGGCAAAGACCACCCTAAAGTAGATTTATTAATTATTTATTTTGTAAGACTTAACAGAAAACACTATCAATACATAAAATTTAGGGGGTGCAATATAGACTAGCCTCTTCATGATGAATCCCAGGTAGTGTGACTTGGTCTACACATTCCAGCTGCCGGACCTCACAAAGATCTTGCAGCAAGACATAATAGCAGTGTTCTAGCATTTGAAGGACTGCTTCAAAGAAGGAAGGGTCAACCCATTTTCCAAAGCACCAGAAGGCAAGACAAAAAGCAACAATGGAAACTAACCAAAGAGAGATGCAACCTAGAACTAACAGTGAGAACAATTAACCTTCAGAAGTTGTGAGTGCGCCAATTCCTTTTAGGAAGTGATTGGATAGCCCCTTGTCTGAAATGGTATAGGATCTCCTGCTTAAACAAGGGATTGGACAAGAAGGCCTCCAAGGTCCCTTCCAACTCTGTTATTCTATTGTTCTGTTGTTCTGAATACCAAAAATAAGCACAGAAGTTCCTTTCAGAACCAGCTGACAAAGGATATCGAAGCTGTCCTGAAAATTGTGCATCTTAATATGGAAGATATGAGCAGGGCTAAAGCTGCTCTAAAGTAGATTCTCTTTCTCTGTCCCTTTCTCCTTCCCTCTCCCTCTCTCACACACAGACCAGTAACACAAAAAGTTTTTCTTAGGAAGATTCTCTGCATGTTTCTTTTTCTTTTATCTACATGACTATATGGAGGGAAGGGGAGATGCAAACAAAGAAAGACAGAAATGTCTAGCTGACTGCAGTTCTTTTTTCTTTCAATTATTTTTTCTTTCAACTGTTTTTCAAACTTGGCAACTTTAAGATGTGTGGACATCAACTCCTACAATTATCTACCCTGAAGATCCAGAGTCTCTGTTACTGATCTGAACCCCAGCTCAACTTCTGTGAATTAAGGCATCTTCTATAATATATAATATTATATATGACATTATTGTATGGTACACTATTATGATTATATTACCTTATACAATAATGTAATATGTATATTATAATGATGGTATTACTGAGATGGTGTTAAGATGATAGGCATGAAACAAAATCAACCATAATATTATCATATCTAAGTGGAGATGTAATAAGGACAGCACTTAAAATACATGTTTTTACAATGTTTTATAATTACTAAAATTTAATTTATATTTTTGAGAGAAATGTTGACTAAATGTGATTGTGTCACAAAAGCTAACATTTTCAGAGGATAATATTCTCTTGAATTACATACTTGGTACATGGAATTTGACAATTCAGCAATGTAAATGGATTCTCCATGCCCTTATTATAGCTAAAAGACTCGTGTTACAACATTGGAGAAGACAATTACACTTGTGAGCAGATTGCCTATAGCAGGGATCTCCAAACTTGACAACTTTAAGACTTGTAGAATTTTAGGAGTTGAAGTCCACAAGTCTTAAAGTTGCCAAGATCCTTGGCCTATAGAGATAGACTTTATATGTACAAGCATCATGAATATATGAACTATTATTAAATGAAACTACAGTAGATTAAACTATTATTAAATGAACTATAGTAGATTAAAAAAGTAAGATGTATACTGTATGTGTACTGTAATATACACACATACACACTTGAATAATATTTTTATTAGATAATTATATGCAGAATTATAACTATTATTCTAATTTGTGTTAGAATGTGTTATGCTTTATCATTTTTTTCTATTCTATTTTTTCAGGTTTTTTTAAAGCCCTTGTTATGCCTTTCTTTTTATATTGTATATTTGTGTTTTGTTCCTTTGGTTTTTTTTTCTTTTTGTTATTCATTTTAAAAGCAATAGCATTTTATTTAAAAAGGTTCATCTTTATCATCTTAATACAGACATTCTCAGTAATATTTTCTTGATAACATGACATTATTCTATACTGTACTATAATATTATAATGTAATTCCATCTCTTGTATATCATCTTAATAGAGACAATCTCAGTAATATTCATAACAATCCAACAAAACAGGCTACATTTATATAATTGTGTTATTACAGGACAGGATCGAAAGCTAAAGAATTGTCCAAAAATACTTAATAAATCTGTGGTAGAAGTAAGTTTAGCTTGGACATCATGCCTTGCAACTTGACATGCTCCGGCACACCAGTTTTTCCATGAATTTAAACTTGATTGTAAAAAATTTGATTATTGTAATAAACTTGTCAAAGTCTGGAACATCTATGACCATCACTTAGTGTTGTATCTTATGATCTTATGTGATACAGTTGTCTCAGTGACTAACTTTCACAGTTTTAATTCCAACTTATCTTCTGTGAACCTCACCCCATATTTAAGTGGCTCCAAAGATGCATTAATGTGCTATAATCCCTGTCCCCTTTTAGTTTCTTTTGTTCATTTTTTTTAAATTCAAATTTGTAATTTTTGTTTGACAAATAAATAAATAAATAAATAAATAAATAAAAAATCATTTAAAAAAAAAAAAAAAAAGACAAAGGTTAGGATGGGGACTAAGGGAACAACCAAACTTTATTTTCATCCTTTCTGCTTCCCTTTGAGATCACACAATTCATGCCACACTTGTTCAAAGAGTGCTCCACAGCCTTTTACACCACTTCCAGGATCAGTAACACTTCATTAGCATTTCCCCGGCAGGTCTGGAATCAAAGATCTTTGGGGGAATAAGGCTCAGCCACTTCAAAGAGAAGTTGGGCGTCTAATGAACATTAGAGGTAATTGAACAACTTTGAAGCGCATTGTGTGACATCCCTTTCCAGAAGGGAAAGCTGTGTTCCTCACCAAGTATGAAGCTGATGGGCTGTTTCAGCAATTCCGAAAGTCTGGTTGCTGATGTGAACAAGGAAGAGTGCTCCCTCCAATGAGGGATATAAAATAAATCTGTTGCGGGAACCTGTCTGAATGTATCTGTAAGATCTTTGCCTTGAGAAGGCAGCACCCAATAAATAACTAGTTGGGTTTGAGTAAAATCTACTCCCAAACCAACTTATTTGTGAGCATCAATGCACATTAGAAGGCGTAAATGTGTGCCAAAAAAACATGTTAAAAAAAAACAGAACGTTGAAAAATACACATACACAAACTCTTACACGTAACAATTAGTGACAGGAGGGAAATGTTGTCCTTAATAAAGGGTTCTTGGAAACTTTAAATATATAATTTTTCATATATTGGAGCAAAAGCATTTATTAAGGAAAATTGAATCCAAATTAAATACAGATTTTAAAAACCTGTTGGTGAGTATGTTTGTATAAATGCACTTAATCGGGCTAGGATTTTAAACTACCTTTGATTTTTCACAAGATGTTAAACTATAAATTAATCAAATGAACTGAATTATTCAATACACGGAGTCAAAAAAGTCTGATGAAGGTAAAGAAAACCTTCAGTGTCCTTTGTTATTACCTTTCCCTTTTATATCAGTTTGTATTTTAATGTTTGATATTGAAATTTAATAAAGATATTACTTTTAAAAAGGACCGATGAAGGTTGTATTGCATGTGCCTAGTGCCCTATTGTAGTTTTGTAGTTGATTTGGTGAAGCATATTGTGAAAAAAAACTAATAACAGCAAGAATGTACTATTACACCACCAATAAATTCAGCAAGATTCTCTATTGCTTTGAAAATAAAATTCAAAAGGCAAATTCTCTCTTATCCAACTGAATGAAAACCTATAAGGGGAAAAAGCAGGAGAATTACTTTACATTCACTAGAACTCCCAACCAATAGCAGATGGTAAAAGTAACAAAACAGCTGCACATTTGCCTTGGACATCTTCTCTAGGGCACTAAGTTTTCTTAAATTAAATATTTTATGATAATTATGTGATCCCAAAGGAACAGCCTGTGCCAGAGTAATGTTAAAGAGTGGACATCTTAGGCTTGGATGGTTTGTGGAATCGTAGGGCTGGAAGAGATTTTGAAAGTCTTCTGGTTCAACTGCCCCTCAAGATAGGAGCGTTTATACCATGGGTGTCAAACTCATGTCATCACGGTGTCGTATTGTGACTTTCCCCCCTTCGCTAAACTGGGCATGGGCATGGCCAGTGTGTGATGTAGCTGGCCTGCAGGCCATGAGTTTGACAGCCCTCCTTTATACTATCCTGAACAAATGGTTGTCTGATCACTTCTTGAAAATCTCCAGTGATGGAGTTTCCACAACTCAAGGAGAAAGGTTGTTCCACTGATTAATCATCATCACTGTTAGGAAATTCCTCCTCATTTCCAGGTTAGATCTCCCTCTGATGAGCTTCTACCCATTGCTTCTTGTCCTGACCTCAGGTGTCATGGAGAATAAATTGACATTCTCTTCAAGTATTGGAAGACTGCTATTAGGTTTTCTCTTTGTTAGACCAAACATATCTAATTCCATAGAACATATTCCAGTAGAAAGAAGTACCCTGAAGATGGGCTCCAGCACGATTCCGAAAGCTTGGAATAATAAATCTCTGGTCCTGGAGACCGACCCAGATTTGATTTAATTCTAATATCTAATTCCCTTAGCCATTCATGGTACAATTTAGCCTCCACGCTCCTTATCATCATTCTGTTTGCTTCAGTGGAAGGCTGCAATGAAGATACTGTGCAGTCCTGGGAAAAGCCATGGACCCATCAGATCCCAGTTCTGCGGAGGAGCAGAGAACCGGGACTGTCTGACGGGGATGGCCCATCTATCATGGCATGTTTGGAGAGGCCGGGGGCTGAGGACAATGCTGGGGGGAGGTGGTAGGCCAGGTGGAGAGCTACCTGCCCTCACAGAAACTGTGGACTATCAACTGCAGATAGGCAATGGTGCTGAGAGATAGCAGATATCCTCTGGTGAGGAACAGCTGCCTCCCCCAGTGAAGGCAAGCTCAGAGAAGGGCTGCTTGGCAGAAGTTTACCCCCCCACACACAAAGAACACTTGGCGCAGGTTGACTTAAGGAAAAGCTGGGGGAGATTGTCTTTGTCTGGAACAATTGTTTTGCTTTGGCTTATGTTCCCCTGGCTTTGGAAAAACTGAGCTTTGACTCTTATGTCTGCCTGTGTCTTGCCTTTGGCCATGCAGTCTTGCCTGACCTTGTGGAATTGCCTTGCCCTTTGGACCTTGCCCCATGAGCATGCCCTTTTGTTTCGGACTTCCCTTCTTTCTTTGCAAATTGATTTTGGTTGTTTACTGGCTTGTTTTTATGGGACTGAGGGTGGCTGCCTCTAGGGAAGGATAGCATGGAGCCTTACTGGCCATTGTAGGGTGGTGTGTTGTGGCAGTTAACAGAGCAATAAAGGGCAATAAAAGATCTGGGGGAAAAAGGAACTAGCATTAGATTCAGGAAGAGAAAAATTGGGGTGGAGATAAATGCTATGAATATTGGTACATGAAGATCCATGTAGCATGGATCCAAATGACTTTCTGATATAAAGAGAAACTGAAGAGATGTTTGCTTCCATACAGATTGTCCTCCACTTAGGACTATAACTGAGCCCAACAGTTTCATTGCAAGGTAAGACCGAACAATTAGTCAATGGAATGACATGCCTTCAGAAGTTGTGAATGCTCCAGCACTGGAAGTTTTAAAGAAGAGACTGGACAACCATTTGTCTGAAATGGTGTAGGGGTTTGCTGAGGTTGAACTAGAATACTTCCAAGGTCCCTTCCAAATTTGTTATTCTAATTCTAAGACAGTTGTTAAGTGAGTTGTGCCTCATTTTGCCACAGTTGTTAGACAAATCGTTGTTAAGTGAATTATGTGGTTGGGAAGGGAATCTGTTTTCCACCATTGGCTTTGCTTGTTGGGAAGATCACAAAAGGTGATCACATGATCATGGGACACTGCAACTATCACAAATACATGCCATTCCCAAGCAACCACATTTTGATCCCATGACCAGGGGGATGCTGCCATGATTGTTAAGCAATGGTCGAAAGATCATTTTTTTTCAGTACCATTGTAGCTTTGAACAGCCATTAAACAAATGGTTGTAAGTGGAGGACTTCCTGTATGCATAAGTCAGATATTTTAAGACCACCACCACCAGATATGCACGTTAATTTAGAAATAAGTAACATTATATTACAGTACCTTTTTTCTGTTCGAGGCAAAGATGAGAGACCAGAACAAAAAACTAATAAATAAAATATCTTCTTTTTGTTATTGCTTTGTTTTGCAAGCTCTTCTGAATTCATTAGTTTACACTTTCTGAGATAAATCAAAGTTTCCAGTAACTTAGGTGATGGAAAGCTGATTTGATCCAAGGGTTTCTGCTTTGAAGATGCCACTAAGGTTTTTTGGTTCCTGAGATATACATATCCATCATTAGCTTTTTTTTTTTTTTTTTAAAAAGCACAATTTGCTTTCTTCTTATTTTATTGATGTTTGGGAATGGGGAGGGAGGTTATTCCCCAATTAGTATGTGAGCCCCAGACTTGAAAATTTATTCCAATTTATATAAAGGAAACCTTAGAAACCAAAAATCCCAGAATGGAATTTTGGCTAATGAAAAACAAAAAGGAACACAGCATTTGTCTATGGATGCTTTTGCCTCTATTTCTTGAAGCATGCTGTTAAGTGAAAAAAAGAAAGAAAAAGAAACAGATGCACAATCTTTATTAATAATTATGCTGTTGTTTTTTTATGCTGCTACTCCTGGATATCTAAATCTATATTCTGTTTAAAAAAAGAAAAAGAAGAATGGCCCCGGTATGGAATCAGCTAATTTAGTACATAATTTAACAGCTAATAACAGCTAATAATTATTTGCTTAAATCTGGAATTAGATGAAAAGGGATCAGATTTCCTGCCCCTCCTTTTCCTTCCCTCTCTGCAACAACAGAGACAGAAGAAGAAGGTGAGAATATAATCAGCCTGTTAAGTAAATACTAATCATGTCATGTATAACAAAAATGTGCCCAGGAGGGATGTCATAGAAGTACTGAATTTAGACAGTAACTAAGCATAGAACATGGATTTCCAGAATCAGGAAATCTTCTTTGGTTTGCTATATTTCTGGAGATATTCCCTCAGTTCCTTTAGCCTTTCACTTTGTCAATGACTAGAGTGCTGACCTAACTTCATCTTCTGATTCTAGAGGTTCTTGCACAGGCAGTCCTCAACTTACAACCATAATTGGGGCCAGCATTTCCTGTCAAGTTTGAACTGCTTCTGAACCATTTTGATACTTACCACTATTCATCTTGCCAACGAACTGGCGGGAGGGATGGGCGAGAAGGAATGTGTAAGCCAAGAACCCACCAAGGTCATTATTGCAGATGTCCAACAAAGAAATGAACTGCTCTCAAAATAAAAAACTGATTCATAATTGGACAGTGTGGTCACAATGGGTGGAAAGAAGGGGAAACAAATGTTAAACTATGTAGCATTGTGTGGGAAAACCTCAGAGCTGGTTTTGTTTCTTCAGTGCCGAAATGATGTATCCAATAAAGTTTTACTTTTGGGATTTCAAAGTTCCTGAGAGTGCCAACTTTTCTTGGGTTCGCTAGTTGGATAGTTGACATTTCCATGGCTAAACAAGTTGGTGGTTAAGTGAGCCATGCCTGATTTTATGACCTTTTTGCCACAATTGTTATGTGGACATTAAGTGAATCTGTCTATTGACTGTGCTTGTAGGAAACCATCTAGCCATAAATGGGGATCACATGAGGCTGGAATGCTGTAAATTTATGCTGGTTGCCAAGCACTTGAATTTTGATCATCTGACTATTGGGATTTTTGCAGTGGCTGTAAGTGCAAGGACTGCTTGTAAGTCACTTTTTTCAGTGCTGTTATAACTTTAAAAAGTCATGAAATACAGCATAGAACATAGAACAGGGAGTGTTAAACTGGATTTCTTTGAGGGCCAGATCAGCATCTTAGTTCTCCTCTGCAGGCTGGCTGGGGGTGGGTGGGGATAGAGCAGGACAGGACGGATGTCTCCTGCAGCACTCTGTTGGCTGAAAACAGGCTTCATGGCCCATTTCTGGCATTTTTGGGGCTGTTTTTTGGCCGGCAGAGTGTTGTAGGAAGCCATGGAGGGCGAAAATGAGGTGCGGGGCCCCTGCACATAGCCCATTTTAGCTGCCAGAGGCACCACAGGCCGGTCCTTTGATATTTTCAGGCTGGACCCACGGGCTGGATTTAAGCACCTTGTGGGCCAGATCCGGCCTGGGGGTCCGCAGTTTGACACCCCAGACATGGAATAACAGAGTTGGAAGAGACCTTGGAGGTCTTCTAATCCAACTCCCTGCTTGAGCATGAGACTCTGGTCAAACAAAGTTGAATGAATGAATGAACGAACAAACGATTGAAGGAAGGAAGGAAAGAAAGGAAGAAAGGAAAGAAAGAAAGAAAGAAAGAAAGAAAGAAAGAAAGAAAGAAAGAA